>VXAA01007382.1:152494-244689 GCA_013399115.1 Anseranas semipalmata
CCCCCCCGATTCCTAATACTACACGCATTTCATGGCATACTATATCTGTTTATGTCCTTTTCTTACACTTTAAGTGACAACAGAGCTGGGGTTACTTGTCAGAGGTTGCTTCTTGTATTTGACACTGTTACACACAGATGCTCTCAAAATCATATATGCAGTATTCTTCACACTACACTCAAAATATGCTTGAAGCTTATTCTGCTCCCATTTCAACTCCTGAACAAATATTTTTTATCTAATACCAAATGTCAAATGAACCCTTGCTAAAATCAAAAAGTATTAAAAAGAAGAAAGAAAAGAAAAGGTACAAGCATCAACTAGTAGGACAAAAACAAAAGCTTGCCTGCTTAGAGAAATAAAGAAAATGTGAAAAGAAATCTAAAAGTGGGACTACACATCACTGTGTCATGTAGAGACACCTCAGGAAGTTTAAAACACGCTGACTGAGATGCTTCAAGGAACATAACCACACTAGCACATCCTCTAATTAAGGTACCGTGCTGTGATACTCAACAGGACTGCTTAGCTGAGCCTGAGTCCTGAACCGATACAACTGTGTTGTGTCCAGCGCCCAGAACTGCTCATTCAGCACATGCTTGTGTATTACTGGACAACATGGTATGAATGTTTAAACATATCTCAGGATTCAGGAAAAAAAAAATAAAGCTGATCCTCAGCTTTTCACTTGTATTTGACAGATACAGGAAAAAGAAAAAAAACTTTCTTGTTCTTCTCACACACTATACATCTGTAAACACTTTTCAGCCTTTGTTTTCAGATACATTTGGAAATTATGTAAAGCACTGCAAATAGATATACGCCATTTGAAACAAAGCCAAAGAGTGCCCAGTTGACCTGGACTACCCTGTGATTAGAAGCCACACTGACTACCAGTCATATAGCTTGCTGCAAACTTTGGTCTGACTAGTAAAAAGGGACCTAAAACAGTTTTACATATAAGGGAGTTGGGATTTTGTTTCTGAATACCGAGGGTAATGCTTTCTTCAAAACATCAAAATGTTGAATGAATCTATTGCGGCTTCTACCTTATCCTACAGTGGTCTGTGCTGCTGGGAGTTGTTCTAATTATTGTCAGTTTTGGAAGTAAATTCTGATGAAGTTTTCCAGACTGAGGAAAATGAGATGCATAGACATCAAAGGACTAAGTGGAGACACGGATTAAAGGGAAGACTGGAGTAATCTTGTAAAGACAGACAGAGATACGAATGAAGCGGTAGTGGTCTTACGCAGAATATTTCCCCCTTCGACATTGCAAAAGGGAAAGAAAAAAAAACTGCAAACCCCATCAAACTTGAGGCAACCAGGACTCAAAAGTATTCAAATAACTGGACAAATCCAGCAGTTGCTGGAAAGACGAGGGACGGAACTATGTCCTTGCACTTACATCCCCTTTTAGGCACAACGATGGGAGGAACCATGTGTCTGAATCCCATCTTACTACCTCTTCTGTTTCTTGACTTTTCTGTCATGGGTACCCCTTTGAACAACAGAATTCAGCCCTCAAAACTGCTACATAAAAAAATCCTATACAACCATAATTAACATCTGTTTTTCCTTCATGTCTCTATGAGCATAGTGAGTAAATGACCTACCATACCTTACAAGTGACAGCACTGCTTTTTCACCCTCCTGCCTCCAATTGCTTGAATCCCCATCCTTTGCCCAGTAAGAATGAAACAGAAGCCTGAAATTTATATTTTACTGTTTTTGTTGGCCTGAATTTACTTTTTTTTTTTCAGTCTTTTAAGATTTTTATATGTTTTTGTAAAATCCCTTCAACATAGTTTTGAGGCTTATAATATTTGTTTTAAGTTACAGGATATTAAGGTGATGTAAAGATGGGATTCATTCCCTCTGTGCTACAATCGCACTGCTTATGCAACACAGCACAAGATGTGCCTGGGAAAGACATTTAAGTAGAAATTGATCTCATTTTATTCTTTCACAGAGGCAGTGACCAGCCCTACCAATCCCTTCTACTCATTCATATCACAAGATTCTTAGTTATATAGAATATAGTAACAGCAGAGCTTAAATATGGGATTCATCAAATGCTAATGTGCTATCTCTGTAACACAAATGTCCTGTGGGGAAAACTACTGCACGTATTTCTGAAACACTTTTTTTTCATTTTATTATGCAAAAAACAAAATGATATCCTTAGTTTCCAGAGCATCTTATTAGAGACAAACTCAGAAAGGCAGACACATTGTTCATTGTTTGGCTGTAAAAATGCTCCATAGACACGGAGCCCTGAACAGACGCCCTAGCACTTCTATTCCCAAGGTACTGCCATCGATTCTGGGAAGGCAGTGCTTAACACTAACAGGAATTGGCTGGATTACTGACATTTGGAAAAACAGTGGGGGAGGCGAAAAGAAGAAATAAAATGGGTGCAACTGATACGAGGTACGTATCAGGGAGGAGATAGACCGAAAGACAACAGTAGGGCATATCTACCTCAGGCTGAACTTTTTTCTGGCGAGAAGAATCAAAACAGGAACTTTCAGCCATTTAAAAGAATGAAGCTGAGGTTCTGCTGTTAAAAAAAATAGCACTCAAACTTTTTCTAAAGAAACTTCAGTAGCACTGTCAACTGGGGCACAAGATCTGAAATTTGACAAGGGCTTCCTTGGTGCCAGAGAAGTCTATTTTGCTGCCCAAATTTTAACCCACCCACATTTGGATAATCAGGAAGGTCCTGAGAAATTGTTTATGCAACTTCCCTGGCAGTATGCCCTCCAAAATGTTCTGCCTGCACAGTGGCACTCCAGCACAGTGCTTTAAGGGGCCAAGCAGCCCTTCCTTGCAAGGGCTCACCTTGCTGTGATGTTACCTTGCAGACAACTGCAATAACAAAGTTTCTCAGAAATGGAAAAAGAGTCACCATCTCCAACAGAGATAGGATTGAAACTTGGACCAAACTATGCTTTGTTAGGTTATCTAACAGCTAAGCGTACTAAACACAAAGCTCAACCAAGCATCAGAGGAACAATGATAGGTGGAGGAACCCTAGTGATGTAATCAGTGATAAAACCTAATCAGTGAAAATTAGAGCACACTGAAGCAGTTGTTTCCTAAGACCATCGTCCCTGGTGAGAAATCCACCAAGATGAGTCAATGGGAAGACAGTTTCCTCAGAAAACTTTGCAAACTAAAAGGGTGACAGGAGTACAGAACTCATTATGGGATGTAGCAAGAGCAGCATTTTGGGACCATGTAAAATTTTTTTTTTTTTTTTTTTTTTTTAAACAAATGGGGAATTTTGAAGGGGAAAGGGAGTGATCAAGACAGATTGGAGAGAAACAACTGTAGGAAAGTAATAGAGGGAAGAAAGGGCTGGTTGAATGTAAAGCTGATCAGCAGCTTGTCTGATTGAGCCCTGTGCTTGATCACCACAGTAGGTCACCTGCCCTGCTTAAATCTGACTTCTGGCTGCCCTCTGTGTGGCTGAGCTCTCTGCTCTGCACATGCAGGTGTGAGCACCGCAGCGCAGGAGCAGAGGTCCACGTGCCAGCACCCGGCTGAGCCGCGAACCTCAGGGGCTGCGGGGTGCTGGTGCCAGCAGCTGGAGCAGGGCAGGGGCCGGGGGCTGCTGCTGGACAGGCCGAGGGCCCAAGGCCAACAGCGGGAGCGACCTGTGAGTTGTCGGGGCCGTACTGCACTAGCAGACTCCAATCCTGATCAGCAGGAGAGGGGGAGCAGGATCAGGCCACCCGTGCTGCTCACCTGAGTGCTGCGGGCGTGCAGCTGGGTGCTGGTAAAGGCAGCGCTTTCTCTCTGTGTCAACCTCTGCCTAGACAGATGTGTAGTGCACACGTGATACCTCTAACACCTTTCTCTTATAGGGAGTGAACGTTTCAGAGAGCCACAAATGGGTGCAATACCTATGACTGTGAGACAGTATCACAGAATCATAGAATGGTTTGGGTTGGAAGGGACCTTAAAGATCATCTAATTCCAACCCCCCTGCCACGGACAGGGACACTTTTGCTAGACCAGGTTGCTCGAAGCCCCATCCAATCTGGCCTTGAACACCTCCAGGGATGGGGCATCCACAGCTTCTCTGGGCATCCTGTTCCAGTGCCTCATCACCCTCACAGTAAAGAATTTCTTCTGAAAGTAACCATATTTCATTTTACATGACTGTCAGGAAAAGCTTCGTGACTGATATCTTTGTGAAGTCTCCTACAATAGTTTGTGAATGTTCCACCTACAGATATATTTTTAAGCTAAACAAGAACTTATCAAAAATATCATTCAATGCACTAAGTAATAAGCATTACCATTAAGTATCCCACACTACTGATTAGACAAGCAACAGAGATTGCTTGTTCTCTCCAGCTTTTATGATTTTAATCCAAGCCAAGCCCCTTTCCAGGTATGCTAGATAGCTTTGTTGAACATTCTTCTTGTTTTAAATCCAACACTGATGCAACAAGCATTCATAATAAATAAATAAATAAATAAATAATAAAACTTCTAGAACCTCCAAGCTGTAGAGATATTTGAAACTGTTTTTCTGATTGGCTGCCTTTTCCACAGCTTGAGCTAATTTTACTGCTCCTCTACCACCATCTGACCAGTGATTGCAGGGTACAGCATCAAAAGCTCCTGACTGCTTTGCAATCTCACACACCAGATCAACCTCAGCCGGAGAGTCAGTTCTGCCAACCAAACAGAACTAATTAAACAGAACAGAACTACTTTATAATCTTATACATTTAGCCTTACTCTACATCAGCAGTTGTAAACCAAACATATAAAAGTTGACACACGTGTAGCACATTTATATGCAGCATATATATTTACATTTCAAGAACGCTTTTTATAATTGTTATAACCAATTAACATGGACATTAATATTTCCATAACATTATATACTTTTTGTAGCTTTGAAACCTTAAGAACAAGCTAGGGATTTAAAGGATATCCATGATGGAGAAAAAAAAAAAAATTTAATACCTTCTTTTCTTCATACCAAACTGTTTAATTTATAAATCAAGAAAAAAGTGTGAAATTTGATCTATGGATTTACTCACAAGAGTAACAAAATAATAGACTTACTTGAAGACATTTAGAGCAACCACAACAGGAACTCCAAAGAGCTGAGTAATTTGGATCTGTTTCTGTAGATTACAGCAGCCATCAGCTACCAGCTGGAGGTTCTATGCAATTAAATAAAAATTAATGGAAATGGTCAGATACATCAAACTTGCTCTAGCCAAACGGAATTTTTTTATGGGATTTTCCATAAATTAAACTGAACATAAACAGTGCTGATCATGACAGTTGCAGGCAAGTAAAACGCTTCCAGACAAAACATTTTGGTACTTATTAATTCTTCTTTAAATTAATAAACAACAGACATATTTAAGTGATTACGCAGCGTCCAAAATTTGTACATGAATGCACTGCTCATTTCTGGGACACGAGAAGACAGCGCAGCTGATGACTGGCTGCCAGTCAATACGAAGGATACCAAAAATGGTCTGCAGACAGGTTCACACAGAGCACTGGCAGCCTTGTTGCCTGCTCCCCTTTCCCTCCTACTCTGGCCAGCGGCTCCCCTGAAGGAGATACCCAGTAATACAACAGACACGTGTTGCCAAAACTGGCCACAATGGGGTGGATGGCACGTCATTTTTCTCCTCAGCTACTCAGGCACCTTGTGCTTATGCGCTCTCATTCTCAGAGGACAAATCAATCTGGGGGCAGAGGAGACACCTTAAACCCCTTCCATGCTCCTATGCAGGAAGAATGAACTCGGATCACAGTCCTTTGTGCAACGCCACAGAAAGACTGAGACAGCAATAACTGGAAGCCTGATAAGGTACAGGTACTCACACATCCCATTGACTTCAGCAGAATTAGGTCTACAGAGACGTAGTTTATAAGACACACATGTGGGAGATTTCAAAATATAGAGGATATCACACAACATATACTTTCACTTAAGTCAGATATGTACACCTACATACGCATCAGTAAACACACAATTCAGAAAATTTACTACCTTTGAGTTTCTGAAATGTGCTATTTAATTGCTTAGCCCAGAGGCTTTGGGCTTTGAGAAGGTCATCTACCTACTCTCCATGGAAAGCCCATAGGAATACAAACATATTTTCCTGTCACAATACAGAATTAACTGACATGCAAAGGTCCAATATCTTTATTAAACCTTTTTTTTTTCCCCTAAACTTTCAATAGTTACGTTAACTTCAAGATCTATATTATACGCACAAGATATTAAATACAAAAATTACTGTACCATTATGTTGGATTTTCTTATCAGGATCGTTAAAGGCCTGTTAGTCTCTTGTTTGCAAAGTTTATAAACAAACTACAGTAGTGGGGTGGGGTTTGACATTCAGATATGTTAGATATATATTCTAATATGTGTTCCAGATAAAAGCACATTACTGGATTTCCTTATTTCCTCTTTTACCTCACACTTTATAGGCTTCGTTTTAATTGCAACAACACACATATCCGTGGTCTGACAAAACCAAAAGACTTAAAGCGTCTGAATTTGTATTCAACCTAAAGGTGATCTGGTGGTAAAACTGTCAAAATACCAGAGGACAGCAAAGAGACAAGGAAAACAAACTTGAAGAATCCACTCTTGTTTGAAGAGTGATATCCAATGCCAGATTAAACCTGCTGTTTAATGAACAGGGTAAGCTGTCATGGATTTCAGGGAGTGTCTTTGACCCCTGCACCACTCTACCCTTGTGCTGCCATGAATGCCAGAAATCCTTGAGAGGCTATATGATGGACTGGAATGAAGAGCTGATCGGATTGAAAACTTACTGGTCCCGGAAAATTTACTGGAAAGTTATTTTTCAGCTGGTTCAGTTCCTCACTGCAATCTAGCGTGCAGTCACGCACATAGCACACACAGGAGGGATAACACCAAGTGGCTGGGGGAAGATGAGATGGTTTTACTTGCTGGCTGTGTCTGTTAAAGGCGTTCATTGAATATCAGCATTAGGGCATGCCATTGTCAAACCTGAGGCTGCACACTATCCAGCCAAAGGAATGAGAAGTTCGTACTCTCCATACACCATATTCTTTTGTTGCTTTTAAACAAAAACTTCTCCTAAAGTTTTGTAATAGCTCCTCTTACCTCTTCTGTGTATTCCTTCTTCAGGGGGGCACCAGCAGTTACCTGGAATAATAATCAAAGTCATCACAGATTTAACAATACTTATCATAATCCTAAATAGTCAGAAGTGCACTTTTGCTTATTTTGTATACTGCCTGGCAGCACAAACATTGCACAAAAAAATCATACCTTAATTGCAGCCTCTGTTTTATTGCAAGTTACACCGATACAAGGAGAATAGCAACACTTCCCATTGTATCTGAGCAGCAAGACACAGGTAGTTACTCAGCAACTAGTTGTAAAAGATTTATTAGAAAATATAATTGGACCCTGTTCTACATGCTTAATGATGCACCATCAGTGCAAAGACAATGGAAAACAACCTCCAGCAGCTGGCTGAAGGAATAACTGACACAGATAAACAGAAGAGGAACATCATCTTTGGGCATCCTGTAATTATTGCCCATGGCAAGGAATTGCATGCAAGTAACTTCCTTTGCTGGAAAGCAAAAAGGTATACAAACAGAGTATGACTGGGGTACTATCTGAGCCTCCAAGGACCAAATACATCAATCTCAGGTACTGGACTTTGTCGCTTTTGTCCCAGGCATCGGTCTTGGTCCATTTTATAGCTAACCTCCCAGTAAAAGTATTTGGCACTCTGTGTGGCTCTATAATGTATTACATGATCAAATGAAAGCTTTATACTTCTAAAGACACAGCTCAGACAGAAATGGAGACAGCTAGGAGGACATATTCAAGTCATATATTTGCTAGATTGAATGATAAAGTACATGACAGCATACCAGCCTGATATGCATGAAAGAATATTATTACAAAAGAAAACTTGCATTAGAAGTGGACTAAAATGATACAAAGTTATATAATTATGTCAACTGGAAAGACTGAAAAAGGAAAAGCTCAGCTCTATGAGATGATTCGCTGTGAGGAAGACCATGCAGTCCAAAATTTTGTGGCTGTGGAAACAGCTCTGGTATTTTCATGCAGTAAGACTGCTGCCCTGGCAGCATCACTGTCTTGCATGCTGCTGGGCAAAAGAAAGTGGTTTTAGGGGTTTACTGTCTGTCTACTTAGCTAGCAGAGTCCAGTCTGATTGTACGACTGAGACTTCTAGAACCAGTAATCTATACAAGTCTCTTCTTGGCTTAAATAGCAAAAAGTGATACACTTTTAGTACACTGGGAAAACACTTGCACACTTGTATCAGTTACCTTTGCATCCCTGATGGAATTAACCTGAGCAGACTGAAAGGTCAGACAGAGTTGCCATTATTGCAGTGAAAGAAATCTCAAAACCTTCATTAACGTTCCCTACTTCCGCTCACATACTGCAGCCTGAACTCTCTTCTCATTCCTCCTCAGCTGCCAACTTTCCCAGCTTGTGACTACTTCAGTGCACTTAAGATATGCTATTTCAATATGCAGAGAAAAGAAAATATATACATTTTATAGCTTTTTTTTTTTCATACAAACAAACTTCCCTCCCTCACAAGATTTAGTACTTCTTCAGAGCTCTTTCATCCCTCTTCTTTCATTTGTGCCGTTCTGCGTTTCTGCATTGCCTTTGGAGGTAACAACTATATGACGAGGTAACTCGGGGATGATATCTAAATACTGCTCCAAAAGCTATCCTCATTGTTTCTTCAACCAAAATATGTTACTTATTTCAAACTTTAGCAACAATTTTATTTTCTGAGAAAGGTGCAAAAACTTACATTTGGCCCACCTCCATGCATCTTCAAAGCCCTCACTGTAGCAACAAGTACAACCACACTGGGAACCAAGCCAGAGGCTCTGCATTTGATGTTGAAGAATTTCTCCATCCCAATATCAGCACCAAAGCCAGCTTCAGTTACTGTTAAACATTAAAAAACAAAACAAAACAAAACCACACATAAAACATGCTTTCGGTTAAACACTGGGGGATACTTCTACTTTACCATACAGTGCTCTTAAATATACACCAGTACTCAGTTTTGAATGAACTTTCAAATAGACATCTATTTACATTACTAAGTCTGATTAAAAAAAAGCTATTCCCAACTCAGAAATAAATTCTCTTATTCTTGATATGTACAATATGCCATCAAAAGTAGGAGAAAAAAAAACAAGCAATCCAAATAAGTCTGAATCAAAGTCTTTTACAAACATCTAGTCCTCCAAAATAGCTATTTCTGTATAATTAGATTGATTTAAAATGTTTGAAAATTCTTACAGATATAAGACTTCCCTACATTATTCCTTCTCCCTTGATTTCACTGAAGATAGGCTTTCATCACAACTAACAGACCTAAATTCCCCTAAGTTTGCAGAACTTTTGGTCATCTCTTGCCATTGTGGAGCAGATGTTTAATTACAAACACAAACCAGCATCTACACTCATGTCTCTGTCTTGAAGATACTACTAAAAAGTGAATTCTCCAACAGGACTTTGCACTAAAGAGCTGTCAGACATTAATGTAGTATGACACAGGAAAAAAATTTGTGCAGAATTAGGATATGCCAGGCAAAGTACTTCTAGTAGATGTACAGATAAAAGAGAAGATAATCTGTATTAAATGACAGTCTCTTCAGAGTTAATTTACTCTGGTTTGTCAAATACCAATTACTTCAATTGCCTCTTTTAAGATCCAAAGAATTTCTTCTTATTAGGCAAACATAAGCACACGGCAATTCAGAAATTCAAGGGATTAAGTGTTCTATTGGCTGAAAATTTGCCAATGTAACTATTTCCCACCAGAACATCCTAAAAGATGGAATCTAAGCATGCTTCTGGAATATGTGAAGGGACTTTCAGGCAGACAAGCCAGGGTGGTAAAATAGTCTCCTCCAGAGGCTCCTGGACCTGATTCCAAGCAGGGCTGGTAACATGTCCCCATAACCCCAAGCAGCTTGCAAAACCTAGCAAATTCCTTTTCAGTCCGTCCCTCTTGCCGGCAGTTTTGACTCCCGTGCTTCGAAGGGGATCACAAGCAGCTGCCTGAACACCTGGGGGCTGGAAGCCTTCAGTGGGGCCAAGGAGGATGAGGAGCAGCTTCCAGATCAGCTCTGCTTCTGTGGGAGAAAGTCCCTCTCTTGTTGGCAGCTGATGGGCTTTAGGAAGTCCCAGCCTTTGTGCATTTGTCCTCACTTCACCGGTCCCCTTCCACCCCTTCGCTTGGCACAGGCTGAAACAATTGGCTGCGTGGCCCTGCTCAGAGGGAGGAAATGGCTGCTGGGGCTGGGGGAGGAAGCAAGAGCCAGCAAATAGGGAGGTGGACACGGCAGGGAACAGAAACCTCTTGATATCGTAACGTGGCAAGTGTCATCATTAACGTTCCCCAACATCATTGTAATAGATATATTATCTTTTTTTTTTGAATATCCCTGAGAAAAACAGACATATCAAACATGGAAGCAACAAGGGAAAAAAGGGGTTACACAAACACAATGATTCACAGGAACAAAGCTAATGTCAGGACAAGTCATATTAAAAGCAGAGCCAGCGATCACGTCTACTTTCCAGTAACCCCCATTCTTCTCCTCCAGTCTCTTACGCGGCACAGGGTGATTAATGAGAACTCTGTCAGGAATATATAAGCACGATCAATCTTTAATATAAACAACAGATAAACTACCAAGTACTTGAGAGGGTGGGAAAATAATTTGTCTCTTATGAAGGTTGCCAGCATATATACATAGCAGTCTCCTAACGTTTCCAAACAAAGTTTCCAGGGACTTAATCCTTTTCATGCCAAGCTTTTCCAAGGGTCAATTTTCCTTAGACTTGGGATCCCTCCTTCTTTACCTTTCAGCAAGCAAAAAGCAGAGATTTTGGCCCTCCAGCAAGTGCAGAAACAGCACACGCAGCACTGCAGGGCTCTGGGGAGGTGACTCCCTTCAACTCCCTTCACACAGCCGCAAAAGCCAGGGCAAACACTCAGACACTTATCAGTTTAGTTATGCATATTCATCTCTATTCTCTGCAATGCTTTCCTTTGATATGGAGGGCAAAATGCAGACCTGCCTAAACGCAACACATGTAAACAGCCCAAACCCTGTATCAACACTGGAAAAGTGAACAAAACATGCGTGTTCAGCAAAGTGACTGCTACGACATACAGAATGTCTTTTCTCGGTTTGGAGAGGAATGTCAGTGCTTTCTCAAATGTGAGGAAGGAAACAGGATGCAGTATAAAAGCTGCCTGGATGAAAGTTGCTAAGTCCATTTTATTTCCTCTGAGGAATAGAGAGAAGATGGAGTAACATGCCAAGCTATTATATTTTAAAATCTTTGTGCTGAAACACTTAATACAATTACTTTCAGATTGTTTCCTGCTTCCAAATTAAAGTGCCAAAGAAAAACAAATACAGAGCATGAATGGGAAGTTTCAAGCTAGTCTGCATTCAGAGATTATGAGATAAAACAGCTAATCACTTTAAATGAAAGAACAGAAATGTAAAGTAATACATAGGTTCTTTTATTTCAGTTATCTTTTCTTGTATACGATTTATCAACAGAAGGTAATTAAAGTTTATGGGTGAACTGATGAAGATTTCAGGAACAAACGTCTAAGCAGAAGCACGTATGTGGTCAGCTGTACCTCAGCTGAAGGGATGTTTATGATGCAAATATACTGCATGACTAAACAGACTTATTTTTTATCTGCCTTTAAGAACAATAGTCTCTTCCGTGCACTTCTCTAAGTACATCAGACTACTAAGTGTGGTTATCTAAGCAACAGCAGTGGTTAAATGCTGGGTTTGGAGACCCCTCCTAAGCCCCCTGCAATACACCCCCGTTACCCAGCATCAGCACCCCGCTACCCTGTCCCCTTCTGTCCCCCTGAATCTCTGCTGCCCAGGCTGCTGCCCTGCAAGCAGGCAGTGGGCTTGTAATAGACTTGAGGATGCTGGCATGACATTAACTGCTTGCTTTGATTTCTTGGCCACAAGCACAGTAGTTGTGATGGAAGTAAAGAGGTAAATGATTTACCTTCAGCAAGCTCATAGAAAAAACACAGGTATTTGCACTTCACTGCTAGCCTGACAGTGCAATCCAAAGGCAACATAGCCAACCCAGATTGGGGCCGTTATAGTCCCAGGTCTTGCTTTCTGCTCCAAACCTCCTCCTTGCACTTCTAAGACTGGACAATGATGTAGATGGGTACTAAAAGATTATTTTCTGGGCATAATTTTCAGACCATACAGCTCTCCAGACTCTCTCACTACATGGCCATATAAAGTGCAAAACCTAATTCTACAAATACTGTTTGATTTTATGCTTCAATTGTATTGCGTAAGTATCATAAGAATGATAGAATCATTAGAATGAAAATTAAAAATTAAAATTACATATATCAGCAGTGCTCTACTATGACGTTACTTTTCATAATGACCCACAGGTCAAATCTAGCAGTTAGTATACACACACACACACACACACACACACACATATATATATATATATATCAGAAATAAATTGAATCAAAAACCCCAGTAAATTCAAGTAATTTCCTCTCATAGAAGACCCATGTGAGGGTGACCAAAAACTAAGCTCATTCTAACATACCAGGGTAACTTAGGGAATCCTGTGTCAAAGTAACAGTACGCAAAACAGAACGCACAGTTACTACAGTGCTTTCTACAGGTCATTTATACAACATCTACTTGACTCAGTTCAAACTCGAAACATCCAAATTAGGTACAAAAGGGGAAGTAAAAGCTCATAAATGTGGAATGAAGCAAGAGAGATGATGAGAACTCAGGCAGTATAAAGTCAGAGCAAGGATTTCCTCTCGGCACAATTGATACCATTTGCTGAAGTCTCTAATTCCACTTCAGGGTTCAGGCAAATGAACAAATCACTCCGATGGTTTTGTTTCTTGTTTGTAATTACCATAACCTCTTGATGGAATTACACCTTGCCAAGCACATCTGGGAATATTTTATCACCTATGCATGACAACAGCTTAAATAGTCAGTGTCACAGCTTAAGCAGCTAATCAGATTTCACAGTCATGCTTAATAAAAAATGTAGTTTTTTCTCCACCTAAAAATACATCTATCATGCTATAACTACATGAAGTAGTTCCACATTAGCCTCACATTTACATACTGCTTAAACCCCTTGCAGAAAGTGATTTTTTTTTTTTAAAAGATATTTCACTGACAATTTAATTTCATGTAAACTGAGGCTAATTTCTACTGAAAGTAGTTTCTCCCTAGTCAGCACTTGCTAGCAACAAATCAATGTCATAACTAAACGCTTGTACTATAAAGGGCCAAGTCAGATGCATACACATGAGACAAAGCTTTAGGACAAGAATTGTGAGCTTGGATTCCTGAACAATGTAAAAGGAAATGGAAACTCTGAGCTGCTAGCTGCCATTTACTCCCCATACGTAAACATATCTGTTCTGATGCAGCTGTCTGCTGGTAAACTCAGGAAAAGAAGAGTTCAAAGTCACAGAAGCACATGAACTGTGAACCTGGAGCTCCAGGCATGCTAGCTGTAGAGTACTGATACGTTCTTGTTTAAGTGAAAAATATCAAGGTGCACAACTGCCAAGATAAACGAGGATGATCAGTGATTTATCTAACAGGATATCATATTTTTGTTAGTATAGCTAGCGACGAACAAACCAGATGTTTGTCTGTTCTGACTGGCAATGTATCTGATGTGAACTTCCATTATTATGACTGATTTTGGAATGGAACAGATTTTTTTTGTTTTGTTTTCCTCCTTTTTCTATTTCTTCCCCCCCGCCTCTAGGAGATGGAGTTTTCCTGTTCATTTTTCTTCTGATGCGTTGTCAGATGGCATGCAACACTGGCACTTGCTGCCACCACCACTAGACACAAAGTCCAGCACAGCAGAAAACTACATGTGTGTATATTAAGGTTGATCATTTTTCACACCATGAAGGAAATAGCTTCAGTTGCCTCAAAGTTTTATGCTAATTTTCTTAGGAGAAAAGGGAACAGGAAAAGTATCTGCCACTTAGTTTGGCAGAACATAGGCTCATTGAAGATAACAGGTACTTTTCATCCTCTGCTAAAGAAAGATGCCAGGACAGTGTGTGCTCTGCAAAGGTAAGGGCACTGGAGATGTCTCCAGACTGACCACCAATACAGATCTTAGACTGGACCAGCAGATATAGGAGTGATATGAGTGATACCAGATATGGCATCTTAGGTCAAAAGCATCACTAGTGGGTTTTCTTCAGGAAGAAGCCCTGAGCAAAATACATTTTGTTCTCAGAAAGCAGATGAAATGACAGTGAAGTTATGTTCAATATTAGATTACTGTTCACTTAAGACCCTCTATATGGATGTCTCTGGAAAGCTGCGCAGGCAGCAGCCTACCTCCAGAAGCACCCCCAGAGAGAGATGCTATAAATGCCTGCCTCCTGCCTCCACACTTACCTGCAAGCTGCAATACTCGAGCTCCAGTAGCTGAGACCTCTGCTGATAAAATTTCTTTGGAGTAAAAAAATCTGTAAATTTTCAACGTCTCCACACAAACAAAATATGTCAGCTGAAAATGAAAATTTATATTCAAGTACTCTGCCATCCTACTTCATGACAGAAGCAGCTTGATTCATGTTGCCTTCCTGCAAAGGACAGACTTTTTCCAATGGCCGGGAGTCTCCTGTTGCTCCCTCCTGAGAGCAAATGCTGCACAGGGCACTTGGCTCCAGGAATATACTTCAGCTAAGTGCCAATTCCCTTGGGACCCCCTAACAAGCTATTTCAAGCTTTTGCTCAGAAACATTTATTTTTCCAAAAAAATCTGAATTTTACCATTTAAATGCAGAACAGCATTAAATGAGAAACTAAAGGTTATACCATAACCTCTTGCAGTTAGTCACTTTAAAAAACAACTGCTGTTAACAGCCATTATTTTCCAAGAGCATCCTATATATTACAGAAATGAATACGTACAGATTATTCCCAGACTATAGACAGAAAACTAGCAGAAGGTTCACTTTATTTTCTATAATCCAGATTGCTGAAGGTTATTCTTAAATCTTGGTTCTCTTGCAATTAAGGATGTAATTCCTCTTTGTGGGTTTTACAGGCCTGCTTATATACATATGCTGCATATGTTGGATTTTAAATTCAGGCGGCAAAAAAATCAAACTGAAAAACCCAGGAGCTGACAGGAGCGGCACAGTGTGACAGAAAGCATGCTCTGCGCATCTTCCCAGCTCTGTGTGCCTCTTCCCTCTCCTGAAAATACACAGAAGTGCAACTGCAGTGATTCCTGCCTACAAAGCACCAATTTAGGGCATGGTTTGACACTGTGGCTGAACCAAATGCCTTGCTGAAAGGGGGCATTCCTGCTCCCTCTCAACTCCACCACTGCTCCCTCCCTCCCTACTGCCCGGACTTCCCACAGGCTTTTGGCATGCATCTAATTGGAAGGTAAACTGATGTAATTTGCTAACCAAAAAAACCAACCGAACAAACAGGAAAACACAGAACATTTTTTTTTCCACTGGGTTAGACTTGAATCAGCTCATGTGAGACCAGACAAGTGTCTGAACATGTTCAAACAAGCAGCAGAAGCAGAGGAAGGAAGGGAGAGAAAGCCTCATTTCAAGTGCCAAAATGTTAATTCATTGCTAGCCACCTTGTCAAACCATACTCTAATATGTTGAATGTAAAATTTGATGTCTTCTTGCAGCTCACTAGTAATGAGCTCATCATTTAGATTTATTACTAGAGATAAAAAAAAAAAAGTTGAAGATGTCTTATAAACCACAAACAATTCATTCTAATAGAAATATAGAGAGCTGCATGTGGCTTCATGGGCTACATGTTTCTCTGAGTTCCTCTGCTAAGTCTGGTGGGTTTTACACCCACTTTTTCTTACATCCTGTGTCCTATAGTCATGCAAAGACCCATTACTCACAGGCTAAGTGTTGGCTCCTGCATAGGTGCTACGCAATGCATAGCTGAATACATTAACCAAATTTAAACAGTTCTTTTCCCACCTTCATTATAATGGTCTTGAAAGTTACAATATTACCCAGAAAAAAAAAAATCAAACAAAAGAAGGGTGATTTTCAGGTTGCAGCTTTTTACCATTCATAGCACGTTTCCTTTGAGGTAACAGAGTATCCTTTTACTCACAAGACAGATGACCATGTTTTTAAAATGGCTTACAATTAATGGCACAGGAATAAGGCAATTACATTATCTCATACTTAAGAGATCATCATGGCCTTTGGCAAAGAATTATTAGCCTTCTGGTAATTACAAAATTAAAACCTCACCACTTTTTTATTTGGAGTTGCATGGAAGGAAAAATTAACGGCAGCACCGATTGATCTTCATTTAAGGCCGTTCTTTTACAATTCCCAAACTACAAGAAGTGTATCAACTTACAGCACCCACAGTATCATCCAGAGTGCTTAAAATATATTTCATCACACCTAGACCGCGTTTCTGTCTGTGTATCCCACCACCAGACCTTTATTTACTCTCACTTTTAAAAGATGCAGTTGTGAAGCTCCAGCCCCAAACACATCTTTCATCAAACCGAGGCTGCTCTGTGCTGAGCTCTCAGATTTTGGCTCAGCCCGCTCCCCCAGGAAGAGCTACGGAAAACGCACTTGGAACACGCATCGAGAAGTCACATTATAAGCATCTGGAAAACGCTGACTTCAAGAAGTAGGCAGAGAGCCTGAAGATCTCTTCCCTGGAAACGTTCTATCCATTTCAAAGGGCCATGAATTAACACCTGTCCTAGCACTATTGCACTGATTCATAAAACAGGAGAGAGAGGAAGAAAAGGAGCTTATTCCCCAGATAGCATAGCACCTCAGCAGATGCCTTGGAAGATGACGTGCTTTCTAAACTGCAACAGCAACACGATCAGGTGATGAGTTATGATAAAGACAGGGAACGCTGAATACATAACATTTAGCGGTCACACAAGGTACCCTCAGAGACACAATCCTTTTAACTAACCACTGTCACGCGGGGCAGCAGCTGCTCCCGCGTGTCCTCCAGCGGTGGCGAGGCCAGGAAATCCCCTTGCCAGCCACGCACACTCCTCTTTATCCTGATCCTCAAACAAAAGTGCCTGCGCAGAGATGGCGGAGAGAGGTGTGGGCTGAGGCTACAGCAGCTGCCACACAACAAAGAGCGCGGCCGGATCAGAATGATCAATGCTGCTGTCATTTGGCACAATCACCCGAGGCATGCCAGGCACGGAGTCATCAATCATTTCGGTGTAAACCTACCCCACAGAGCATGCAACTATTCGCCTTGGGCTGCTGCCTCGTTAAAACTCCCCCAGCCTCCCAGACTCCTTACGAAGGCACACATTTTGGGAGGTACTCCCCACTCTGCCCTTCTAACATCCTGGGAGCGCCTGCTTGTTATGATAATGATTTTGCCCACGATTTAGGTGCTGTCTTTTCAGCGTAGGCATATACTGAATCCTCCTCCTAGGAGGAGCAGCAGGTTCTGGTTTTATTTTATTGCACTTAATCTCTGCTAGGGGACAGATTTTCTTCCCTTCATGACTGGCCTGGGAGGTGATACCACCAACACTGTTCTTGACAAAACTACTGAGCCATGGTTTAAAAATTAATGGAACAGGGCATCTTCTGTTATGTATCTGCAGGAAGAGCAGCGTGCCACTGCACTAGCAGTTTGTCTTGGTGGAAAAAATGGCCCAGTGCAACACCCAATGCAAGGGCTATAAATAACTGCACAAGACCTTACAGAGAGCTTAGCTGGAGAGCTCTTCGCTGGCGGAAATTCTATCAAGTGCAGCACGTTTCAAACACATACACAATTTAAGATATCAACACACATAATGACTTTCCATAGAGAGAGAAAACACCAGATACTGTTAGTACTATTTAGGAGATGGGGAAAAAATGCCTGGCGGTGAGAAGATGCGAAATAAACCGAAAAAGAGCAGATGAGGGTAAAGAACCAGTGAGGTAAGCCCACTGAGCTGCAAAAACTTTGTGAAATAGCCACATGCACGAGAAATGCAGCAGGAGCAACTCTGGAAACTGTGGAAACTTTTCAGACGTAAACCCTCCTACACCTTTTGCAGGTAAGCATTAGTTTGGTTATAATCACCACGGTTTTTAAAATAAATTGCAGAAGAACAGTGTTTGAGTCTCTCCTCAAAGTGTAAGATTGATGGCTTGTGTCAAACATTAATATGCATTTACTGCTTCTCCTAGAACTTTTGGATGAGGAAAAAGGACTCAGCTGGTTAAAATCACTGTGGAACTGTGTCTGTTGAACCATGTGTGTATATGTGTAATCTATCTTATAAAAAGAATCACAGACTGAGGAGAGTGACAGTACTAAGGTCACGCACCAAATCCCACATGGAGAAGGATTTTCCTATATGGATTTCCCAACTAAGAATAAAAACAAACAAACAAAATCAAACCAAACTATAATCCTACTAGTTTACAAGCCAAATCCTTTCAATCGCTCATGGCTAAGCCATTTGTTTAATGCCTGATGTGAATTTCTCCACTTAACCACAATTCATGTAATCAAGGCAACAGAATTCCCATTGCAATCTACCCATTATGATTTTTGAAATATTTGTACATTATTAGTGGATCCTCCTTCAGTGAAGATTATAATTTATTAATATACATATTTTTTTTTCAGTTCCTCTTCATAATTGCCCATCATCTTGTCATCCCAGCTGCTCTTTTGTACTCAGCCCTCCCCCGCATTTTTGTGCTTTTTCACCGCTTGTGCAAGCAAAGGGCCCCACACCATACACTGAATTCCTAATTGACTGCAGGAAAAGCTGAAGCTGCAACCCTTGATTTATGAAGCTGTTATTCAGCCTCTTGGGAGCTCTGTTCGAGATGCAGTAGATAGATGCAGCGTCCTCATGCATGTAAAGCATCTGCTCTGTCCCTGACGCTTCATTCCCAATCAGAGCTTGCATTAAAAGCATGGGCCTTATTACTGCAGGAAGCAAAGTTGAAGAGTTTGAGTTTGTTGGCTTCAATAAAGCTGTCAGAATAGAAAATCAAGTATAAAGGAACCAACAAAAAGGCCCCAGCATATAAAGACAGATAGGCAGCCCAAAGTCTAAAAATAGTTGTAACCCACATTTTCTCTTCCTGTATTTGACTCTACTCTATTTTCTCAATCAAATCAAACTAGTTACACAGCAGCTATATAAAACTGCAAAACTAAAATATCCATAATGACAAGATCAGAGCAGCAAACTGACCTTGATATACCATCTAGGATATTAATCTTCTCTTTTAATGTATTATTTTATACAATCAGAGAACAGACGCTGAACACTTTCAAATCCTGTCAACATCTGACCTTCAAAAGCACTTTGGCTATTTGCCAAAGCAACACTCTTCCCATTAACAAATCATACTAGCCATATATAACCTAGTATTATTTGCAATCTAATTAAAATATTTAGAAGTGGTTTAGAAATAAATTTATATCCTTAGTAGTGAATTCTTGATATTTTTAATGCTCTTCCTGCTAGGTCATAAGATCAGACATGTAAGTAAACCTAACTTCTGTTTTCAAAGAGAAATAACTGTTTTCAATTCAAATTAATTAGAAATTCTCAGCATAGAATAGCATAAATGGCTTGCTGTTTGAATATTAAAAAAAAAGAATTTGCAGTTGGCATACTTTCTGAGAAATCACAGTATTGTTCTTTTACATTATGTCTTATCATAGACTACTACATAAAATCTATGAGGCAAACCAAAACACCTGCAAATAAAAATCTTAGGAACCCTCTGATGTGCATTTTTCTTCTGAGACCATTTGAAAAGATACCTGAACCTTTTCCCCTAACCATGATGTTATTTCGTTTGGCCTGGTAGAAAAGGGTAGCACAGGACTAGAAAAGAAACATTTCTGAGTTCTGCTCCAAAAGAAGACAATGTATCTTCCAACAATTCTTCCTGAAATACCTATTAACTGAACACTCGGTGTGCATATGTGTATGGAATACCACTGGAAAACAGAAAAGCAATTCTGTTAAATATAAACATGTAGTAGTTTATATTAAAACTCTGCCAACTATAATTGTCATAATCAAAAATGGAAATACATGTATTTATGTCCTTATCAAGTTTCACGTTTGTATTGACTTTGCTGGAGTCCTGAAGGCTAGGTCAACATTTCACAAAATACGGACACACAAACAAACATCCCTCTCTCCATGTTTGTACATTATTAACAATTTAATTATAAAAGCTTTCAGAAAACAAATCACTCCTGTCCGCAGATTCAGAATGACTCCAAAAATCAAAAAACAAAAGAGGATTATTCTGACATGATGGAAATGTCTGAGCAAACCTAATTCTTATGCACGTAGTCCATACAAAGAACATTAGATTTCAGTATCAAAAAGCCACTAAAACAAACAAAAAAAGCTAATAAACAGCTTGAGTTTTCAAATGGTATTAAAAACAAACCATCCACTAAAATTAAAATTCAGCCTTTGAAATGGGACTTGAACTCTGCATGCATACTATGCCCTGCTGACCCTTGCTAAAGGGTGTGTAAGTCAATATGAAATACTCATAAATGGAGAGAGAATAATGGATTTTCTGCCAAAAGCAAAAGTAATGCTGTTAGCTAGGGAGCCTTTGCCAAGCGATGAATTAAGAGAACCTCCTAGCACGTATGATGTTTTACTGTTTGCATTTTTTTTTTTTAACCTCTGATTCTTTTCTTCATATAAATAAAATCAATACAACCAGTAGGTAACAGAAGAACAAAGAACTGCTTATTTGGTTCTTATGAGCTGAGAGTTTTCAACTGAGGTAAGATTGCCAACTTTGGGAGGGAAGTGAAAACACAACAGGACAGAAGTTGCAATGTCATCAGTTTCTCCTGAGTAGAATGGTATTTTACTAGGAACTGGGCTTTCCTCCACTCTCTGAATGAATGACAGATCCTTCCCATCTATTTCTACCTTTGGAGAACAGTCCTGGGACTGTTCCAATAATGGATAGGCCTCAACAGTTGTACAATCCATACTTTTAATTTACGCATGTGATTGACAGAGGAAAGAGTTGTGTTAAGTTCTAACATGCTGCAAAGAGGTCAGCATACATAGCATTAAAATATGATGTCAGCTTGTCAGTGAAGTCCTGATGCACGTGTAAGTGCAGGCAGCTGCCATGGCTCTGCAAAAGCCCTGTTACCTCAAAGTTCCTATCACTGTAGTGCTTGGCATCTCCCTGTAAGCTATGGTGAGACATTTCTTGCCTCCAAGAAAGTTTACAAACTAAAATCAGAAAGATTGGGATTACATATGCAGGCACGGAGGCTGAGATTACTTGTCTAAATCCACAAAGCTAGTCTGGGATGGAGCTGCGACAGAGGCATGCCTCCTGACACGCATGACAGTGCCTCAGCCATGAGACCAGTTGCTCCCAGAGCCCACCGGGAACTTGTGCTGGTGGTGATGTGCCACAGGCTGGGCAGCCCCGTCTCACTGTCTGCTACTGGGCAAGAACGAGGATCCAAGGACAGGTCTCCTCACAGATCTTCTAGAAGTAACGATAACTTCATTTGCAGTTTGTGCTACCACCATGCCCTGCACTGTTAGACCGTGATTTTAAGAGCCCTGCAGCAATACTAACACAGTATCACCTTCCTTCCCCACACCCTGCATCTGCAGTTATGCTAGCACAGCTGCACTAGAATGGGATCAGAGAAAACGTCGTAAAGTTTTGAATGTCCCTTATCTGGTTTGTAACACACACAAGTATCAGAGCAGGCCAGTAACACCCACTCTGATAACACTGTCAAGCACCCCATATCATAAAACCTTAGCCTTGCTTTCACACTTAAGCAAGAAAAACCACGTTTGTTCAAACAGCAAAATGTTTGAATGGAGTGGCACTACATTTTGCTTCTTGTGAAATTAAGGGTTGAAGAAGTTGGAGATGAAATAACACAATGTAAAAAGAAACTGGATGGAATCTTAAAAATTAAAGCTCTCCAGAGGATCACAGCATGAAGCCCCTTTCTAGTGGTAGCAACAAAAAATTAAAAAATAAATCCTTAAAGTCAACATTTAAATGTAATATATTGCATGTTGTACTGGTGCCAAAAGAAGCTTAGCAGAAGTATTTGGGCTTTATTTCCTTTTTTGGAAAAAGACTACTACTAAGAAAATAGATTGAAGTATTTTATGGCATTAAAAAAATCTACTGAAGATTATTCACTTACTGTATTAAACACATACTCTTTTTATAAGGTGGCTTGTAAATTTGTTACATAATGTCTGCTCTGAGAGTATGCAAAACGGATACCCTTTGAAATACAACTTTGTATGTACTGAGCAGATAGTTACAGCAGCTAGCATCGTTAGTTTATTCTAACGAGAGTACCACTGCAATAAAGAGTCAGTTATTTACATTATAAAAATGTACTGCTTCTACCTAAGTTTATGCCATTAAAGTGTGTGACCATTACACCATTAAAAAAGTGGACCAACTAAAGAAACAGGAAGCGAATCTTTCCTATGGAAGGCACCAGTTTGCAGTAACCCTCCTGTTGTCATACCATACCAGGAAAGCCAGAGTTAGACACGACGTGGCCTAATGCAGTGTCCTCTCTAACACAGTGTGGCATGGGATGCACGTACTAGGAGTAGGAAAGAACGCAACTGCCAAACTTATAGTCCAAGCCTGAAAAACAAAGTCCAAGAGGAGTTTGGTTTAGGATTCCAAAAACATATTCACACTTCACTTTTCTTCTGATTTACAGCAATTCCTCTCCTCAGCTGAAACACCTTCAAGAGATTAAAAAGACGGATGGGGCAACCTGCTGAGTTGTTTATTGTAATAATTTCTGACACACTGACAAATATGACGCAAGGAAGCTCATTTCTCTTCCTCTTTCATCCCTTAAACCTTCAAAACCCCACTTGGACAGCCTATATTCACTGACCAAAAAACCAACAGTTCATCCTTCCCATTTACCTTAACAGAGTATCAAGAAGAAATCTGACTGATGGAGAAAAGGAACTTGGAGGTTTACACAGTAAGTATTTTGCTGCTTTAAACCAGCACAGGGGGAGGGATGAGCAGCAGAGAGGTGATGCAAGAAGCCTCGACGATGTTAGATGTGTTAAGTGTCAGAAACAATGACCTCTTCCTGAGCCGAGCACTAGATTCATCACAAGGAGCGGCCAGCTGCATTCTGTGTTGAAGTCAGCAATGTTTCCCCATCCTTTCCTTTTTTGGGGGCGGGTTTGCTCTTGTTTTTGTTGTCATCGGTTTTTTTGTTTGTTTATTGGTATCTCCTTTTCCTTCTTAGCAAGGCTGCCTACATACATGCCCACAGGAGTAAACAAAGATTGCAAAAAACTTTACCCTCACATGCCTGAATGGTGACAAGTTCGAATGGGTTCTGTAACCTACTCCCTTCCACTTCCAGGTGCACCTTAAGACATCTCTTTAAACAAACCTATGTCCCTAGTGAGACATTTGAGACATCAGCAAGCAGAATAAATTCCATCTCATTGCTGCTTCTTTGTACTCTTCTTCTGCTCTCCCTCACATGAGACATGCCTCCTCTAAACCTACAGAACCCCACATCTTTTGTCTCCTTGCAAGGTACACTAAGTTATTTTCCCTTGGAAACTATCACCAAAAAAAAGAAAATTGCTGAGTGAGCAGGATGACACCACCACTGTGATAAAGGCACATTTTTCTGTGCTTTGCCAGCTGCCTGTCAGTAGGCACTCGTCACTTCTTGCTTTCTGAGTAGCTGGCAAGTCTTTCTAGGACAAGGACTGTATTTTTTGTTCTGCATACATGCAGTGCTTATGACTCTGAACCAGCAACAGTTAGTTTGGGTGAGCCCATATGCTACTGCCACCATAAATTGTTGAGAAATGGCAGGGGGATGCACAGCCTTATGTCTTTAAGAACATCCAAACTTTTTTCTGAAATGTTTTTTTCCTGTACTGCAGCATTTTACGTGGCAAAACATTAACAAGAAAACTTGCCTCCTGAAATATTGTAATCTTCAGGGTTGAAAACAAGAGTTTTAGATATACATCATGTGTTTTGGGGGCCCATACACAGGACTTCTGCTGTCACAGAAAGAAATACACCAATTCTTTGCTTGCATAACGCAATCATTCTAACCTAGACATCCAGAGGTAACGTTCTTGTTTGCAAAAACTGCCACGACACAAAACAATCAAAATCTTCTTCAAAGTAATGGTGGGAAACTATGGAGGCAAGAAAAATGAGGTGCAGGGGGCATTTCAGAAGAGTACTTTTAGCAAATTGAAATACACTCCCCTTGAGCATGAAATAAGAACACAAGCAACAGGAGAAATTTGTGCAAAACCAGAGCTTTACGGAAGTGGAAAATTTATCCTGAAGGCTGCCAGTAAAAACTTCAGTTGCAGTTTACACCAGGCTTGGCCTTCAGCATTGACCAACTTCTGTGGAAGAGCCACAAGTTTGACATTATTCCTACACCTGAGGACAATAATAAAGAACAAAGGGGGAATGAAGGAGGTTAACACTGCAAAATAAAACAAAAGAGAAAAGAAGCGGCTGCCTAAATACAGATAAAAACAGATTAGCCTCGCTCAGTCATAACACAGGACTCTGCCGAAATGCTGAGCTCCCTTCCCAGCCACTCTGCTAAAGTGCCAGCTGCCCTTGGTGTTTAACAACAAGGTTGAATCAAAAGCAAGCGATCTAGAATCAGTCTAACAGGCCAGTTCAGGCAAGCTCTCATAAAAAAGGGGAATGAAATGCCAGAAATATTGCAGGCTGCTGCCAGAAAGGCTGAAGAGACGCGCGAGGCTCAGATGGCGACTTAAGATGGACACGTCCCACGTGCCGCAGCACACCACTTCCTGGGCTGCCCCCACCACGCAGCCTCCTCAACGAGCCACTCGTGCTCACAGCAGTGATGGCAGAGGGAATGGATGAGCTGAGCTATGAGGCTTCATCTATCTCGAATTTAATGAGGGTCTGCGATTCCCTTGGATACCTGACACCGAAGCAGGGAATGCCTTCCATTAGAGAGAGCTCACAACAGTGCTCAGTGGTTGTGCTTTGTTTAGATTTTTTTAAACCAGACTTGTACAACGTTGTTCACTGACGATATTGAAGAGGCACAGCACGTTGCAACTCCAGCTGCAGAGTGAGCAGAGAAACAGGCAATGCAGACAAGAGAGAGAAAATCAGGTTTAAAAATAAATTTAAAAGAGAACATTTGGGGAGGTTTTTTCGCCTTGGCCGTGGAACGCGGTCGCACAAACAGTGGGACCTACACAGCCGAGACCGGCGTCTCGCTGCTGGCCGTCCCAGCTCACCCTCCCCTGCAGCAGCTCTGGTGTTTTTGTGACTCTGGGCTGAACTGCTTCTGTGTTAAGTCAGCAGAAAACAAAGCCAACAAAAAGGGCAATAGGTTTCTGCCGGGATGTCATGCAAAAATGGTTGAGCACAGGCTGAGAAAGGAGACAGGCGTAGCTGCTCTGGCCACGCTGGCTCAGTCTGATTAGCTATTGCATCCACAGTAGCTTTACTGGCACTATCCAGCTCCAAATGAGGCTATACTTTTATAAATATTTATTTCATCAAGAATACCATCTGATGTGGCATTATCTCATCTTCTCTCTGCTGCACGTACAACTGTTTGACCATGCACTGTCTGGGAGGGGAAGGAAAGGGATTTTTTTTGTTGTTGTAGTTGCTTGTTTATCATGTGGCTCCATAAACAGGTGTGCTGGCAAAAGTGAGGGGTTGCACAGGACTGGAAACAAGCAGCTGGAGCAAGGAGGCTGCTTAAACCAGGACAGAAAATGAAATACCCAAGACTGCCATTAACCTACTTCCATTCAGATGATACAAAACTGACTTCCCACTTGCAAAGATTGCTTATTGCAGAAACAAAGTCATTGCTCCCAACCTACGAAAAATGCTAATACCCTAAATGCTTTTGCTTTTTACTCCACAAAACCATTCACCAACTAATAAGACTTACTGAAATATTGATTCTATTATCATAAAATAAATGTACTCAGAATGCAAAGATGTTCTTTCTTTGAATGGAAGCTTGATTCTTAGGGGGAAATGAGCAGATCCAACAGTAACACTGGATAACACAACCCTTTTCCTTCAAACAACCATGCATTTTAAAAAGGATACACAAACACATGACATGCCCAGACTACCTTGAAAACCTCGTGTTTCATCACCTTACGTGCAATACTTTATTTTCCTACACAGTTCAGCATTTTCCCACTTATTCCTACCTAACCATAAGAAGTGAGAACAGAATACTGAACCAAACTTTTCCCAAGAATGCTCTTGCTAGCAAAGCATTATGTGCAAATGTCTAACAATCTTTGTTAATTATATTGAATCAGAAGGGCAGAGGTTAGCAAAATTGACTCTAAGAACTGATGTTGTTAATAATACTCTAATACAAATCTAAAATTAATAGCACATACTTTGCTGCTCCCTTAACAAAAAAAAACAAGGTTGAAGAATATTTCTTTTACACTCAGAAGGCTAAGGGAGATTAGAAATTTACTTCTATAAAGATGAACAACCCAAAACGAGAAAATAGAAAACCAATAAATATTCTTTAGAAAGAAGAAAGCCCACAAGATAATGGAATACAGATAAATGAAATCTCTACCTGTTCAACCTTTTTGTAGTTACTTAGAGAATAACAGAAGTGACATATTTCTCTCTTTTAGGATTAACTTAAGCCAACCTGGCCTCTGCCTGCTCTGCCACGGTTCCTAGCTGAATATTCTTGTCATATGCTTTGCTCCAGCACCAGCAGTAGTGCAATTGTAGTGCAGATTCAAGAAAGCTCATCCAGCTGAAAGACGATTGCTCATTCTCATTTGATCATGATATGGCTCTAAGGCAATTAATTTAAATTGGGGCTGCTTGGTCCCCTTTGCCTCTCTCCCCCAGTCTCTTTCATATGTGCATTTATGCACTATCACTAGGTAGCAAGGGTGTTCAGGAAACAGGCAAGAGAATGGCTGCAGCAGTGCAAAGGCATTACTATTGTGAGGTAGCAACACCCCTTTCATTTTATTAATTCTGAAGTTTAAAAACACAAAACATTTTTTATAAAATCTAGTTCACTGTTCAGCACTTCAGCCACAAATTTATTTTGCCTGCCACCATAATAGCTGGTTCTACATGTCTACTGTTGCTCCTTCTGTAAGACCTGTGTGTGCTGAGTTCTTAATATAAAAAGAGCCCATCCGCCCACATGCTTTCACAGGATCATGAGGGCCTCATGGTGAAGTTTTACAATGCAGCTGAGCCAACCTAATGGCTCACTGTTACAAAAATAAGGCAGTCCTACTCTTCCTTTCACCACCTTCTCCCTGCTGTTGCCTTTGCACTGGCTCAGAGACATCTGATCCCCGATTTGGCTGAGCTTGCTGTACTGGCAGAAAAATAAACAGGAAAAGTGAATGGTTTCTGTCAGTTTATCAAGAGAGGTCAGATGAATACTAACATAAGGAAAAACAGGACACCTCTTTCAATGTAATTGAGTCATTTAACTGTTTTGGCCTCCTTGTACAACCACAAGCATGGTGACAGGAGCACTTGAGGCAAAGAGAAGTGTTTTGGGTTTTGTACATATTTAAGATTATTTAAGATTACTAGGCTTTAAGATTATTATTCATTCTAGCATGAAATTAAGTAGCATTCTTTACTTTTCATTGCTATTTTATCCTTTCATATACATCACTGCTTGCCAGCTTACTAACAAACCATAATATAATAAAATAATTACTTACCTACAAATCCTTTTTCCCCAACCAGTTTAAGAGCAATTTTGTCTGCCAAAACAGAAGAATTTCCATGTGCAATGTTAGCAAAAGGTCCAGCATGAACAAATACTGGTGTTCCCTGAATGATAAAAAAATATTTTTCATTAATATCATGGATAGGTAAGAACACAAACTCAATAGACTTGCAGGCTAATCATGATGATATACAAATCAAAAGCACGAAGAACAAGAAAGGGGAAACTTGGAAAATATTAAGTGCATAATAAAAGCTGGTTGTTTCCCTCCACCCCACAAACATACCAGTGTTTTTAAGAGAAAAAGCTTTACAGACAAAAAAAATCATTTTTTTTCCCCGTGAAAGATGAGAACAACTGTATTACAGAAGTGAACTACTCAAGTTACATTTTCCTGTTTCACTACCGCTGAACACAAATCTCACACAAAATATAAACAATGAACACCTGTTCTTATTGCTTCCTCTAGAAGTAATTATACATAAATAATTGTTTTGTTCAGAGCAAAGACAGGTAACTTTTTTTGCCACTGGCACATTAAATCTCAGGTTTATTCTCAGAAAACTTTTTTTTTTTTTTTTTTTTAATTGAGAGTAGGAAAAGGAGAATACGTATACATACTGGCAGAGGATGTTCTCCAGAGACTAGACAACTAAGCTAGAACCTAAAGACAATTTTGCCTTATACATTTCAGAGAAGAAAGAGTGGAACAGGAGCAGAAAAAGTAAATAAACCAGAAATCATGCCCTGTGACAAGAAGAATGATGTAGATTATTGCCATCACAACACACTGAGGTCATAGTGTTTACTTGGGGGTTATTTTTTCCTTGGTTTCTAACTGCTAATGATCGCATACTGCAACATCAACAGGCTTTTGTGCATTTTGCAAAAATTTAACTTGAACTAGGTACACCTTAAAGCTTGTAACTTACAAATAAAATGCAAACCACTTCTACCAACCTAAGCCTACCCTTCCTCAAGTTTTACTTATACCTTAATCCAATATTTACCCTCATAGCTTTCAAATAAATAAGACTGCAGTTTTCAGCTATTAGATTGAAATCCACAGGATTTATTCTCACTTGTGTTTTATTGCTAATAAAGTAAAATTAAACTTAATGAGTCCTTAATTTCTTGTGGCAAGCAATTACAGGGCCACTTTCATTACAGCCTAGCACCCACACTGGCAGATGTGACACATGGAAGCACAAATGCAGGTGACAAGAGGGCAGCCCAGCCCCTACCACGGCTGCTACGCACAGAGTGATAGCAGGGGCCAGCAGGGCCACAAAATCTCCTGCATAATTGTGCTTCCAAGATTTCATTCACATAACGTGGATGGGAAGGAAATTTCGATTACAGGATCCAACACCCAGAATATCAGTACCAAAGAGGCCCTCTGACACTAACTTGAAATCAAAACACACTGCTAAACCACTGGCATTGCAAGATGCTCCCATGGAGCTCTGAAATCCACCAGAAGACAAGGGGGAGTTATTTGAATGGTCTTTTTACAACAGCAACCCTGGAAGGAAAATACAGTCTAGGTACTTCAGGGAGCGAACCCAGCAGAACCTCAGGAGCCTCCGGCACAGCCTGGAACAGAGACAATGTCTTCTCTGGCCAACTTCAGCCACTCTGTGCCAGTCCAGCTATCTCACTCTGCAGAGTGCCACTTATTTTTGTTACACTCTTAATAAGCTATATGAGGAAACAAATAGTGGCACAGGCATGCATTTTGCTGACTGTTTTCAGTACAGGAAATTTTATTATCCAAGTGTTAGTAAAAGAAAATAAACCCTGAATGTCAATAAATATTTAAAGTTATCTGGCAGCTAGAAGGATGTTTACAACACTTACTACCATCTTTACTGTGCATGGTACTTTATATGTAACATGAGCAGACAATCGCAGAGCAGCCAGACTGCAACTACAAAGAGTTGTCCCATACAGCAGCTGCTCTGCTACGCATGGTATAAATAAATGCTAAACATTATGGGATTAGTTCACAAGGGAACAAATCTGTCACGACAAATATGGATAAACACTACGAAATCATTATGTACATTTCAAACAAAGTAATCTCAATTCTACAGCATTAGATACAAGTTCTGCTGAAGCCCACATTTATTACAGGTGGAGTCAACAGTACTAATCTAGTGCTCCCCATTTTGAGATTTTCCCGTCATTCCTGTTTATAAAACGCTGTCAGTCACTAACTCCTTGAGGTGGCATTTCTGGTGACAGAGTAGCAGGTTTGTGATAGAAATCACTTCACCAAGAAGTCTCTTTAAAAAAAAAAAAAAATTAAAATATATGTGTCAATTCACATGTCAAAAAAAGCATTCACACGAGTTCCAGTGTGTATGGAAGTCCTTACAAAGCTATTGCCAATCTGCTGAGTAGGCCGTTCTTCTCCCTCTTTCATAGGCTCTTAGAAGCAATTCCTCACACCTCCACAGCAAAACAGCATACCCATCTACAGGCCCTTCACCAGATCACAGAGAAGTACAGCTATCTCTGCAACGCCTGCTTGTAGCTGCTGCAGCCACAGCCATTATTACTTACAAATTATGCCAAATTAACAGTCAGTATCAGCTAGAAGTCATCCAGAAGATGTCCTGCTCCCTTTCCTCAGGCAGTCTTTTTGCCATTCTCCAGTACCAAAGCAGACCTGCCTTGCTGAGCAGTTTCATCCCTAACTTGCAAGACAGGTCCATGGCACACTCTGAGCAACATTTGTGTTCTGTGTAATTATATTATTCTGTTTTTCACCACCACCATGCTGTAGACATGGATGTCCTTCTCAGAAGACCATTTCTGATGTTACTGTTGTCAACTCATGGTGCTGGTGCTAAAGGTCTTTACACTTGTATAGAGAATTTGTTCTCCCTGAAGAAAACAGGATTATGTTGCCAAATTACTTGCTATTGTTAGCCTCTTTGGAAACTTGAGAGGTCCCTCCTTGAGAGGTCCCTCTTCTTTTGCATGCTGCTTGTTAGGATTATTTTAGGTGTCGTTTTGGCTTCAAATCTCATTTCTGGTTTGTAAGAAAGAAAAAAAAGACTTGAAATTCACACACACATCAGAAATACGTTGTTCCCTATAACAGAAGGGACGTTATTACATCCACCATCTCAGAGAACAATAGAATTAGCTTGGCTTAAAATCTATCATGCTGGAGGACTCTAAACTCGCAGGTGAATCACTGCACTACAGTCAAGTGAGCAAGGCAAAAGATGAACCCCTTTTTTGGAGGAAAAAATGGAATTATCAAAATTAGCAGCTATTAAAGCTGTTAACATAAAAATTAACAATAATGACAGCTATTTATTCACAAAATGGGACATGAAACAAGCTTGAAGCTCAAGAACAGTAAAACAGCATGGGCAGTAACAGAGTAGGCCATTACACCTCTACGCCCAGGGGCAACATAGTCCAAGAGGCACGCACCATCTAAAGCAGAGCATTATCTTGAAAAAGATTTAGACAAACTGGAGATTTGCATTCTTGGATAGGTGACTAATATTAGCCTGCAAGCCAACAGGTACTCCAAGGGTGACAAAGTTTGTCTTTGAGACTCAAATGGCAGGACAGGAGCGTGAAGCAGTCTTCTGAGCTGCTTTAGTTTGCTGGCAGAAATTTTAAAAATAAACTTTGTAAGAAGAATTTTGGGAAAAATACCCTTGGGTACTATGGTCAGGGCCCTCCTAACAAGCAATGGTGTTTGATGAAAGCTTCAGATGATTCAGCCATACTATAGCTTGGACTAGAAAAGAGTACCACATAAAAGGCAGAAATTCTATTGCATCGAAACGGGAATATAAAGAAATGCGGTGAAACAAAACAAAGCATGCCAGCCCCAGAACCAAATGCCTGTCAATCAAAAGAAACTCTTCTGACAATTATAGTTGTTTTTTGGAACACTACAACAAAACATTATTTTCTAACTGGTATGTGAAGTGCAAATAGAGTGACACATTAAACAGAATCAAAATGACTTTGTCAGTGATGCTTAATACACACTAACCAAGCAGTGATTTAATGCACATTTCTGGCTATGACATTTTTCATTCTACATGACCTCCAGTTTCTGCTATTGGATTTTTTTACTAAATTCTGACACAAGCATGTATATGCTTCATACAGCCACATGAAAGAATGGATGTTCTTTGCAGGAGAAATCAATTAGGATGGCTATAGCAAAACAATATATAGCAAGACTTAAATTCTATTTTTCTAATGTTCCCTGAGAATAGCAAGTTGTTGCCATCCAAACACAAAAGCAAAAATGTAGTTATCACTTTGATATGCTGTAGAAAATAAGACTTTTTCATCATCTGGGGACTGCTCTGGTATCTTTCTACACTCTTCAACTTTTCACCATATGAGGAATTGTTATGAGATATTCCAGCTATGTAATTTTGATGGTCAAAATTTCAATAAAATACATTAACTTTTCTCCAAATGCATTTGTTTTCGAATCCACTTCATTATTTCCCCACTTTTCTCCCTCCCTGTCCCCATGAATGTCATTCAGCTACTCCTGAAAAGCCAATACCAGAATACCCAGTCACTAAGTTAGGTTGTACTAATTCTGCATTCTTTGAGCTGTTGGAAGAAAGCTCACCAGAATAAGTGTAAAACATTCCTTTTATAGACCAGCAAAGCTTCATTTAGTCTCTGAGGGCACTCTGGCGAGAAAGCGTGGCTGGTAGCCTGCTTTTGAAAAACCATAAACAGGCAGAAGGACCCTCCTGTGTTTCTGAACAGCACAAAATATAACACCTAATAGAATGGCCTCAGCGAAGCATCGACCTTCCACTCAAAATGATCCATCATGGGAACATACATGTAAAGAAAATATATAAGAAGGAAACTCCTCTAGAAGAGGAAGATGGGAAACAAAAGGAAGTTTATCACTGGGAAGCCGAACCTGCCTTCCAGTGTGCTCAGAATCAGTTCCGCAGTGCACTGCAGTTTGTTTTTAGCTCCAGGCAAAATTATGACTAAAGCCAGAGTCTCAAACAAAGAGGAAAAAAAAAAAAAAAAAGAGGGACCCAAAAGGTATAAATGCAGCTAGAGTTGATTAATTAACATACACAAATGAACGTTTGCTAAAATGCCTTTATAGAGTCGACCCTGGCTTGAACCTCAAAAGTTAAGTGCGGTCACTGGAGAGAAGTATTACAAGCACAATATGGAATTTGAAAGCTGGAGAAGAAGGGCAGACATCACAAGCCATACTCACCTCCAATGTTTGCATTAGTGTTGGCTTAATTGCATCTTTCATCAAAACTGCCAAAGCACCTGTTACTCCCTAAAAAAAACAAAAGAGTTCACATTTTAAGGAAGTCAGTTCTAAGCTGCAACATTTCTGAGTTACACTTGAGATTAAAGTTAAAACAAGAAAAAAAAACTTACAGTTCAAAGGACAAAAAGAAAGTGTGCTCGTAAACCATAATGGATAAGTAGCGTTAGTGTTACATAACAAATTTAAGTGTTACCTCACAAGATTTCTAACGTACCTACAGAGTGCGCCAGAAATAGTAATGATTGTAGTTTTTTAAAGTGCCCTTTAAAAGATGGTAGGTTAATATACTTCCCATTTCATGAAGAGACCAGAAAGAGTTATTAAGTGATCAGCACGAGGATGTTCATGGGAACAAAAGATGAAGTGGAAGCAAAGGCCATTGAGACTTGAGAAAGCAAGACGACAATAACTTGCTAAAACTGCCTGAAGAAATGACAGATGTATTTCTTTCATGACAGAATCAATAGCATGAATCAATAGTTAGCAACAACTAGAAAGGGTATTTTGCAAGACCCGTACAAATATACATGTAATAGACACAGGGTGAAAGCAGGTCTAGGAGTAGGTAATGAATGCATCCTGAGATCAAAAATTAGAAGTGCCTCATTGTGAAGAGGAGAAAACAAAGGGAGTAGAGGGAATTGCTGCATTCTGGTTTTAAAAAAATCTTACCCTTCCCTAAAGATGTTAAGTATAAATCTTATCCAGTATAAGCTGGATATTAAGTATAAATTTCACACTGATTGAATTTAAAAGAGAAAATCATGACATCCTTACACAGCATTTACACTAAAATTCAATGCCCATTTTAGAAAAAAATAGCTACAGAGTATGCACAGCACTATCAGATTACAAGCTATCTAGAAACCACAAGCATAGATTCACATTTATTCCTACATTACTTTGATTCTGAGAAGAAAACATATTTAGTTTTAAAAGAACTAGATCATGGATAGAAAAAAAGCAACAGTGCTACACGGAGTATCTCATAAGTCTGCTAGAGAACACAAAAAACTGATTTAAAACATTATTGTATTGAAAAAAACATTAAAACCAAATACAAATACCAGCTGCTGTAAACTGTTTAAAATGAAGGTTGAAATCCATGGACCTGTTATCTGTTATTAGGAGCTAAACAATAATGTTCAAATAAATAAAAGCAATGAAAATAGTGCCTGTAGAACTCTACATATAGCTTTTGCCCATTAACCCAAATTTGAACAATCATACTCTGTGTTAAAATCTTAATGCTAGACAGATGAGAGACATTAAAGTACACTGTCATAAATAAGTACAGTATTTTATACAAATTAAAGTTTTCCCTTTCTGAGCATCACATCCAAACAGACTTCAGAAGAAAATGAAGCATTATATTTGACCTCAGATAAAAATGAATTGAAAGAAAAACAGTAAAACTGATTTCTACTAAAGCACAGCAAGTGTTTCCTTGGAGGAGAGTGAAGGAAAGGAAAGGGGGAAAGACTTTCTCTTTTTTTGCTCTTTTCATTTTGTCAACTCCCACTACCTACGAATCCCAATATACCCACAATGATGTCATATGAGAAATGGGTAGCAAAACAATATAGTTCTCCCTGTTCTGGATTAACAAAGAATAATTTTCTGTTTTTTAACGTAGTAAATTCTACAAGTTCTATTCCTAATTTTAGGATCAAAACCCAAGGAAACTCCAGAGTGTCAGCTCTCTGTAACAAAGGGTGAGGCTCTTCCACTGAAGAAGCCTGGTGCTATTCTGTACCTATACCCAACTACTTTCATTTGAGTCCAAAGCTGGCAGTCTAAGTACAAAGAAAAGGAAAACAAGTTAAAAAGAAAAAACAAAATTATTGCCACTTTTCGCTGTCACAGGTTCCTTTATACCCACAGACTGTTATAATTGATAAGATTATAAACTACTTATTTCAGATAAAAAAAAACTTAAAAATGCATATCAACAGTCAAACAATGCTTCACCAGTATCCCATAAATTTTTCTGATGTTAGAATAAAATGTAAACCCAATATTTTACCCATGAGTCTTTCTTTTATGACCATGTAAAAATAACTGCGACTGCTGTTGCCTTTGGTTTCTTGTATTTTAGTCACTTTTAAAGGTCTTTCTAAAGTGGGCATATTTTTAGGATATTAAATTTAAAATTTGTTCAATATAACCTCTTCCTTTCTAAAAATGGTTTGATTCATTTCTAAAATTTGAAGCACTTACAAAATAAAATATTGAATTCCCAGTCCCAGCTCTAACAATTTAAAATGAAAGGGAACAAATTTCATTGCTAGCTATTTCTTCATTAAAACCCAGTTTTTAAGCCTTCTGATTTACAAAAACAAATATATTCTTTCTTTTTATCACAGTGCAGAATTTGAATTCATGAAAAATCAGCGTTTTCAATATACTTAACTAGTAGGTCTATATAAGCCTGTTGTTTTCCTGCTGTTTGATCAATTCCACAGCCAGCTGGTATAGCTTTTCTCACACCAGAGGCACAATTCTTCCCCTGCCACCCCCAGCTGAACTAAACAATGCTTATGACTAGTGCCTAGCCACACAAACCTGTAACAGCTGGTTAAGTTGTTTGTATTCTGTCTCACAGAAAGCAGTACTACATGCTCACACTAGTCAGGAGGTTACAGGCAACAGAAATACCTGAAGAAAAAAGCTGGTTAATTTTACACATTTTCTTCCTATATCTCAGTTTTTCCAATATCATATAGAATAAGCTATTCATTTACCATCTATCATGCTAAAAGAGAAACAGCTGCTGATACTTTCAGTGCATGAACACTGACATAGTTTACAATCTTACCACATAAAAGACGATTGTAATTGTAAAAGCTATTCAACTTTCTGGAGAAAAAAGCCAAATGGTAAACTTTACATCAGGTCTTCCAACTGGTCAACGGCAAGGTTAACTACCTGATCAGCCCTAATGCTTTTCTTGGGAAACCTGCTGGAGGACTGACAAGCGTTAACTCATGCCAGCTGTAACATCTGATTAGAAGTTTCTGTTGTCTGCTTCATGCTGCTCCACCAGCCCATTCAAAGCAAGCACGCAAACAGCTATTCGCTGACTCAAGCTATGTTGACTGGAAAGACGACTATGGGGGAGAAGGCAACAATGACAAAAAAAAAAAAAAAAAAAGACACTTTTTCCCTACCCCTCCTAGTTAATAATGGCTCATATCTTTTCTCCTCTGCTTTCTGATAGTTCTTTACCAACCTGGTAAAACAGTGAAGCAAAAACAAACAAACAAAAAAACAACCAAAACCAAATACTTCCTATACATTTTCACCTTTTGGAAAACTTCATTCATACGAGACACACATCTGGACACAACTCGTATTGCTGAAAAGCACAGAAAAAAGATGAAAAGCTGTTGTTTTCTGTCAACAATAGTCCTTAAAAGCTGAACAGCCTATAAAGTTTTCATATCTGTCTGCAGTGACTCTGTCAGAACAAATTTTTCGTTCCTTCATATCCCCAATCCTCCAAGCAGCTAGCAAACAATTGCCACAGCTCACTCAAGGTCCTGGATCTGATTCACAAAGGTATTTGAGGAATCGGGTTCCCATTTCTAATTCAGAGATGGGTAAATTTTTATAAAGAATTAGAGGCTTAGACACTTACACACCAATTAAGCATGAAGGAGCCCAAGGATCACTAGCTTTCTACTAACTCACTGTCAGAAGAAAGACGTAGGACTCAGGATCAGATGTAATACAGACACCCATCTCTCTTGGGTTCCCTTCTGGAACTGATCCCAAGTACTTCTGGAAGTAATGCCCCTTCCATCTGCCCATCAGCCACGCAGGCAGGTATGCTGCCCAGGACAGCAAAGATCATAGAGCACGAAGTAAATTACACACATGACACAGGAAAGGCAAACTTAGATGAAAAATCCACACTTTCAAAAACACTTCCACAGGAACAGTCTCTGAAGTTTATCAAGAGTGGAAATGAAAGCGAGCATAAGATGACAAGAAAGGTGATTGAGACTAACTACTGTGAAATGAATAAGGGTTATACAGACTGAAGGGAAGGGCAGAGAAACATCACATTTCTTGAGAAGAAAAATAACGAAGTACTTCTAACTTCCCTTTGTTTGAAACTATAGTCTAACAAAATGATAGTATTTTTCTGCAACATCAGTTCTGTAAAAAACTAAACCTTAAACCAAGAAGGGCTGCAACTACTTGTGTTTAAAGTAAAGTATGTACACAGTGTTTCTGTTGAACCAGGGAACAAAACATATTCAGCTGACAGATCATTTATAAAAATAAATATGAAGCTTTTTTTTTGCCTGGAATTCTTGAAATCTAACAGCATGGTACAGAAAGCAAACTGAGAAGTCTTATTAAAAAAAAGTGACTTTTATTTAATATTTTTCATAGCTGCTGAAATACTAATCTAGGGCATACATACCCATTTAATTTCACATAAAGATATGGCATGTGTCCATCAAAATTATTCTATGCTGTAAAAGCCAAAAACCAATTCCGTCTTCAAAATACTGTACAATGAACACCACATTTTGGCAAAGACTTCTGTATGTTCCATTACAGAGGCTAGATATTTAATCCATTACTCTTGTGGAAGGAGTCTTCTCAATTCATGAAATATTCAATTTATCTTTTTTCTATTATTCCTAGCCTGCCGCTGCATCTGGTTTATATCTGCCAATGTGTATTTTAGGTTTTACCATTGTATTATTATAAATATACTGAATATAAAGTCAAAATTAAGAGCAATTGTGTTTTTGTGAAGTATACTGTGTGTACCTCTGGAAAGAAATCACAGAGAACATTTTAGTGGTTTTGGTTCACATAGATTTCAGTGAACTAAGGACTACTGTCAAACATTTAAACTTAAATAAACTCAACCTTGGTCACATATATAAAAGCACAAACCCCAGAATTTGTTGTTGTTGTTGCAGGTAAAGGACACTTTAAAATTTGTTAAAATTATAAGCAATTTCAGTTCTTTGGGCTAAAATGTTCCATGCCAAGTGGCTATGATAGATTCAAGCTTTTAATCTCGATTTTGTTTTACGAAAATTTAAGCCAAAATGATTGAACTGTTCTTGGAATGAGAGTACTGGAAAAGCACGTATAGTGTTTTTCCTACATTCAGTTATCTTGATGTCTTTCCTTTACGAGCTGTAATGTTTTTGCCTCCTCTCATTCTGAAGAAGGATGAAATTTCAGGGTTTACTTCAAACCTCTTATCACATGTGAAAATTTGCTCAAGATAAAAACCTTTGGAAAACCAAAGTTACAGTTCACAGATACCACTTGTGAATGCTTAGTCCTGCCCCATCCTGTCTATAAAGCTTTAGCTGCAATGTGCAGTGTGCTTACAGCCTAGGGCGTAGCTACTATATCTACACTCTCCATCAGGCTGGACCAGTTCTTAGTCTGGACATCTGCACCACAAGTGAAGATCTCTTCTCCTTGATCCTAAAGGAATCCTCTTCTAACTCGTACGAGGAGGAGACAGAATCTATGCAGTCCAAATGAAGAAGAGTCAAAGCTGGGCTTGCAGAAGCACAGTAACAACATATGCAGCACAAGCAGCGGGGGAAGAATGGATACTGCATTTAAAGTCCAGAAATGGTAGGTTTAGACTGTCCACCAGTAGGAAGCAAGCAGGAACAAAGATGAAGCACCACCCAACAGAACCAAAATTTATCTTCTTTGTATGTATGAATTATGACACGGTATGGTCTTTTATCATACATCTCCTGCTATTGTTTCCAGAGATTCAACTTTATACAGTACACTTTCAGAAGCGCAGTACAGTACTGTTATTCATAAGTGCTCTCACTTAGACAAAGTAACCCATATTTAATTTGATAAAGAAAGTCAGAAAAGCCACTACTAATTTCCTTTTCGGACATTTGTTAAATCCCAACGCCATGGCACCTGATTTTTTCACCAATATTAATAACTATGAAGAAATGAACTATTGTTCCTGCTTCCAGAAGAGAAACCAGCACACACAAGGATTAAAGTCAAAAGTGTTCACCCCTAGTCAACATAAGGATCTTTTCTCCTGGTTCAAAGTTTTTGATGGTGTTTCACGCTTTCCATAGATTCCAATTGTTTAGCTCCTGAGTATCAAACCACCCTGAGGAACACACAACTCCTCATGTACCATAAGAATCAGTTCGAAGGCAGATAGCATCATACACAAGCTCTGAAAAACACAGGAACAGAATTCAACTCTCCGAAAACGCACTTTTCTGCCTTAATCACGAAACCACATTCCTATTCTCCTATAGCTTTCATCCTCACTTGTACCACATCCTGCGACAAAGGAGGTAAGAGTTTCTCCACTTCACAGTCATCATCTGCACTAAAATCGTCCCTGTGCATGATAGGAAGAGATCTTGCAGAAGGAAAAGAATGCAACAGCATAGCTGCAGATGATCCTAATACATATCCTTGACACTGTGATGAATTTATACTACAGAACCACCCAGAAAAAAAAAAATATAGAAAAATGCTTTAGAGAAGTACTAGAAACATCTGTTCAGCACAAGTGATACTATCAAACAACTGAGATGCTAAGCATAGGAAGTTTGTTCAGAAAATTCCAAAGAAAACCAAATTACTAAGACATTTTACTGAGCATACATTTTATTTTATGGACATAATGGAAAAATTTCAAAGGTCTTTGTGCGCTGTTCATAATTTCAGCCCTAACATTACATTTTCACAGAACAACTACAGATGAAACAGACCACAGAAAAGCAACTGCTTTCATTCATCAAGCTGATTAGCATTAAGGGGTTGAAGACAGGTTATGTATTTCGCAATAGTCATACATTAAAGTACCTTCATGCTAGGGTAACATCAATAATTCATTGAATTATTTTTAAAGTTTTTGCATATGCATTAGAAGATAACCTGTTGCCCACCCTCTGCCAGATGAGACAAAGTAATGCAATTGAAAAGGAAAATCAAACCTTCAGCAACTAGAATATTAAATGCAGTTCTTCATAAAGAATATCCCATAATTTATGACACATGCAAGGGTGCCTTAAAATGTGAGTTTCCTGCATAACAGGGAATAGTTTTTGCTTTGAATTTTAATGATGATCATACTTAGAGATTTTCATACCCTTATCTTAATTTCAATCTTAAGTCCATGAGAGCTAGATATAATGTTTTCATTTCTTTATTAAAATGGAATGCATTATGGTTGTGAAGACATTCTTGGCTTGTGGAATTGCTGTCTTTGCTGACAAGGTACCTTTGCTCATTCTAAAAATGTTGCAAGTTTGTGCAGTCGGTCCACATAAAAGGGACAAATGGGATAAAACACTACACTGCATAAAGGGAATCAGTCTGTGTGATACTGGCAGCCACTGCCAGCAGAGTGGCATGAAAGCACAGTTCTAAGGTATAACACAATTTCCACAAGGATGTATTTAGATGACAGATAAAGCATGAAAGCAAAGTATTATCATATTGTATTTATGGTGTGCTGTCTGCAATACATGATCTTAATTTGCCAATTACGCCTCAGAATACAAGCAGCGTGATGTTACAGTAAATTAGTACTAATCACAGTGAGCCTACTCCTGACATACAAATGGATTACAAGGGTTAAATGGCAGCTTTTGGCTGCACCAGAACCTCTCACACACAGACAGGTGTGAGATTCCAGCCACTGTCTACTTACAGCCTGGCTATAAGGGCTAGGATTTGACATAAAGGAAGAACATATTAACCTCTTTCAGAAGTTGAAGTAGGGAATGAGTAACCAGCAACTACGAGAGTGTAGGTGAGGAAAAAAAAGTTTTAAATGATGTGAAGAGATAACCCTGTCCCAAGCACTTACAAATTAAGAACAGTTTGTTTTTCTTGTGATCTATTGGTATAAGCATTCATGTGGTAACTATCATTGTGATATCTGAGCACACTTCACAAATACAGTAGCAAACATTACCAGCTCTCTCTAATAGGAGACTACTCTCTTTGACTCACTCCAGCACCAAATTTATCTGCCTTAATAACTGCAGAAATCTATCCAAGTAGGTTATGGAGAGCAGAGACATCCTGAACCAGATGTTACCAGAAGACTTGGAGGAATAAGTTCTACATCTTGTTCTCATTGCAAGCATGTTTTGGCACAGAAGATCCTTCTTCGATATCTGACTGTACTGTTCAAAGCAAAAAGCTTGGCATGCACCTGCCTTTCTAATGCTTCAAGAAGCAAAACAAACGAATCAGAGGTTATTTACAGGTCTACAGCATTAAACATACCAAATCCTCTGCCGTTACTGGTTCTCCTTTCTTGTCATTAGCCACCACCATTTTCCCCAGCCTCTCCTTCATGTCTTCCAGGCTGGTGGTAAGTGCCAGGATGGCCATAATTTCACTTGCAACAGCAATATCAAACTGAGCCTGCAAAACAGAAATGAAAATCATGAGCCAAATCAAGTCAGGTCAAATACTCACAGGGAATCATCATCAGGAATAGACTCAGGAAAAACAGAGTTCACTCTGGAATTCAAAAAAGTTCTAAACTGTAACCCATAGCTTTTGAGATTACTCAAACTACAGTAACTTCAAACACTTTGTTTATAGTTCCTCATTAATGTTCTCCGTTACACTTCATTTACTTGGAGACCATTCTTGCAGAGTGNGCTTTACTGGCATGAGCACAGCATTGTTGGGGCTTTTCTTCCCCCCCCATAATGCTCTCCAAAAATTATTTTATTCTGGTTTCAAAAACATTTTTGTTACATTTGATCATTCTTTTCTAAATAAATTCAAAATTTAGAGTCTATGCTGCCAGGTTTTGTGCTTGATCTATGATAAGTTAAAACATATCCCTCCCCCCCCCTTTTTTAAATGAATGAATATATGTTAGGGAAAAAAACCAGCAAGAACTATGTGCTGCATCAATCCTATTGCTCTTCTAAGAAATACATCCATACTGTGTAGTATCTCAGCAGAATGCAAGCTATGGGCTTTACTTTTCTTTAAGAGCTTGCAGAACACATTAGCAGTAGTTGCATTAATATACTATTAGTAAAGCACAGGCCACATGCTGTCAGATGTAAACAGAGAAGAAAGGCACAGAGACTACTGTATTGTGCTAGAAGAATGAAATGGGGGTGAATGAGAACAATTTCTTCCCTATGTTCCTGCTATAAGGTTCTGTCTTGATGGCTACGGCCCAGAGCAGTCCTATCGAGGCTGACATCTATGTACCTGCATGCTTAGTCAAAACTCCTGAGAACACCTGAGCACTTACCTGGATTGGGCAAAAACAGATAGAGATACACCACGGAAAACAAAAATTAATATTGTAGTTGAGATTTTCAGCATAGGGATTCAAATGAAATGCTGAAGTTACAAAGCACATTTTCCGTATCTCCTGGAAGCAGTTCTACACACAACAGAACAGCTGGGTACAGAATTAACATCGTTAGTGTTGAGATGACATGCTACTATCTTTCTGAAGTTAAGAAGAATGCCCCTGTAAGTCATCACAGCAAATTTAAGGCAGGAAATAAGCCTCAGAAATCTATGTCTAACCCCCACACTGGAATATTATCTAACTTCATCGGGATGCTTATAAGGAGACAAAAAATAAGTTTTTATTATCATTGCTGCTATATAAACCCAAAAGGCCAGAAAAAAGAATCCCCAGTAGATGCTCAAAGAATGACACAATATTTAATTGAAAAAACAGGCACAAAAAAAATGGTGATAGCAGGTGCTATTTTAACTCTAATAACCTTTATACACCTATGAAGTGCTGACAGAAGCCTTAGCTGTAAAGCCAGTTCTCTGTTGATGAAAGGATCCACTCACATGGATTCAATTGCAGGATCAAGGCCATCAGTCATGTAATACTCTTTAGAAACCACAGCATCCCTGTTCATTAAAATGCATACTTTTGTGCCTGCTGTGCTTTGCCATTTTACACAGGTGTCATTGATTTTAAGAGTGCTAGAACATCACTCCAAATATTTATAAAATGCATCTGTTAACTATGAAGTCCTGTTTTATCTGGATCTCTGGCTAGGCTCTGAAATGAGTTTTCTTAACTGCTCTCTATTTCTCCAGTCGGTAAGTCCATGTTAAAATATGAATGGATATGCACTGGTCCAATACATCAAAACTGAATGCATCGAGGTCATTTTAGCTAAAACAGTACAGAAGCATCATTTGACAGCCATATGTCAAGTAGCACTCCATACTAAAACAACCCACATTTAACTCAGCAGCATAATTCTGGTGGTAAAATGCTGCACACTAAGGCTGGCGGAACCTGGCTTAAAGCTAATAATCACAATGAGTCACTGAAACAAACCTAAACATACGAAAACATCTCAAGTGTTGAAGAAACTTGTACCAAATATAATATTTTGTCCCAAACCATTATCAGAGATGCATATTAGCTAATATTGAGTTTTCTGTAAGTAATAGACAGAGAAGTCTCTACCCAAGGTGTTCAAAACCGAAAGAAATATGCGTTTCTCTCCAATTTCTTTCTCCAATCTGAATGTGTTACATGCTGAATTGAACAAAAACATTTAGCACTATTTTTTGGTCTCTTTATTTAGCGACAAAGCTTAGAGGAGGTCTGAAATGATAAAGAAAAAGACAGAAGTTCCAAAAAGAAGTAAAACCTTATCTATACCACAATAACTATTTACTTCACCTCAAAATAGTCAGGACTTTATGAATTTCAAGATCCAGACTGTTAGATGACAATAATCCCCATCAAATTGGAAACAACTCCACATCAATGCAATGACTCTGTTCTACCTGGCATCGCTATTCCACATTGCATTGTTTCATAACTGGATTTACCCACACAACACTACGAATGCTTGTTCAGATAACGTCAGCAAAATCTGGCTTTCAATTTATCAGTAAGTTCTTTAATAAACTTCCAGAAGCTCTCATACAGTAATGTAGGTTAGTAATGTATGTAGCACTGCTGAAAAGTACACACATGATCATTTTCTGAATGACAACTTCAAGACAACATTAAAATTAAGCATATGCTCAAAGTTCTTACATTTTAGATCCCAAAGGTGAGATGCATGATATGAAAATGAAAATTTGAATAAAAAGCTAATGGTCATTTTCAGTCCTCGGCAATGGGACCAATAACACATGACACTGACCCCCTCTCCCCCACAGTTTCTTAACATTAAATTTAAATGTAATTTAAATTACATAAATACAATAAATAGTTTGGGGGACTTAAAGGAATAAAAATTGTACAAATTAACCTTATGAGGGCAAAGATGAAATGCAAGCCCTTTCTTCATCTTCTCCTATATATTCATAAGACGACAAGGTTGAATCCCTAACATATAATTTTCTCAAGTTCTTTCAACACTTTGTACAACGTACGTTGATTTCTGTTTCTGAAACTTCAGTTATTCATTAACACAATCAGCTTCACTGCAAGAATGCTATACAATATCAACAGATGTTAGCACTACAATTCAAAGAAACATGCTGAAATAATTACAGGATAGCAAACATCTCTCAGCCTCTAATGCAAAGCCTGTCCAGAATGAGATATATTAACTGCCTTTACATACCTGACGGACAAATCCTTTTTCTGTATTTGCCTGGCCAACCGTTATTTTGCGTAGGAATCTGTCATTTGTATCCACCACTGAAATAAGGGAATAGCAAAAGAAAAACATCTTAACAAGGACTCAGGGATCTGCATTTTTTCCAGGCATACCTGTTGTTATGCATGTAAGACTCAGCTACTTGAACAGTACTGTGTAGCCAGACAACCATGCTTCTGCACGTCAGCAGTGGCACTGACTTGGTTTCTGCCTTCTGTATGATGCCATTAGATGACAGGTTGAAATAACTTGAATATAATTTCTCTGAATAATATTTTCAGCTAACAGAGTCTTAACTTTCAACTGTACAACTTAATGTTTTTACCTTTGTATGAAAAATCTGTCTTAGAAGCTTAAAATCTCTTAGAATGCACCTCAGACCTACCTCAAATCATTTGCTTCTTCGTTGACTTGTTAAGAATTGATTTTTAAGACTGCATGATGTACGTTAAACTTAGTCTGTTTCTCTTTTAAAGGATGATTATGTTGTCAGATTGGTTCTTCCAGACCAGTCACTTTCTCACACATCGCCGTAACTAACTCCACATTCAGCTGCACAGCATTCAAAGGAAGCTTTTTTTTTTTTTTTTCCTCAAATGCCAAGACCAACCATCTGCTATTTAACACAACTTCGATTTTAGACAACCGTCCTTCTAACCTGGAAGCACTTTAGGTATTGCAAGGGCATGTCCAAACCATCCTGTGAAATTGCTAGCTTCACTAACAATCACAGCAATCCAAATTCTTCAATGCTGCACTGACAACATGCAACTTCAGACGTGCCTTGGTAGGAACCAAAAGGAAGGACTGCAAGTAATCAAGAAGTGCTCTCGTCTGCGGGGAACTCATCAGGATATTTCTTAGGAAGAAACATTAGGAGGATGCGTCTGTTAGAAAAAGAGACTGAACTCCAAGTCTTCTCATTCCCAGGAGCGGCAATCCCTACAAGGGCAAAAGCAGGCCCCCTCTTTCTTACAGGCTCTTTAACCCTACAAACGTTTTAGTCTCCACCCTTTCCTGTAGGGCTGGTGCAAAGTACTCCTGAGCAGTACAACCTGTAGCTTGGCAATTAAGTCATTCTGGTAGATGGAGATTTGAGCCTTGTTCGTTTCGAGGCAGAGAAACAAGGACCTCCAGAGAGGTTGTCTGTAGTGAAAGTCAGTGACATCATCTCCTCCTACTTTTCCTGCTGTTTTTGGAGATTAACAAATTTGTCTGTACAGTAAAGGAAAACATAATTACACAAGAGGGACTTTGAATCTCATTCTTCCACAAGTCCCAATTCAGGGTTGTGAGTGGGCTGGGAGAAAAGCAAGATTTCAGCCACTTCCCCTTCTTGGACATTTCTCATGGAGCTTTTGTAAATACCAAATGTTCCTTCTCCCCCCTATACGGTACTTAGGCCCCTAATTTCCTCGGGAATTCAATTTAATGGACGGCACGACACATATTTGGTTAATTCATTTTGGTTTCTATTTATATATAATCATACTCTAATATACTACAGTACTGGCAGAACTGAGCTTGCTACATGGAAGCAGTAGCCTCATACCAAGCTGTGGTACCATGTACCACCACAAAGCCATACGGCAAGCTGATCTCTCAAGCACAAACTTACCCCTCTAGTCACAGGAAGCTCAGTCTCACGAGCAGTCCTAAACATACCTAATTGTCTTTCCTGCCTACCCAGACAGTGCTGAGAGCATGAACTAGTCTTTCTACCAGCCTGGACAGCCACGGGACTGTTTTTCATCCATCTCTTCCCAGGGAAATCATGTAACCTAAATATTTTTATCATGAAATTTTAACTACCCACTGCAACTCTTTCTGGCCACTGGGACACACTGGCTTTCTCATCATGGTCAGAATTAATTCTCCATGAAGATTCCAGTAGCTGCACTTAGAAGCCATAAAATACAAACAGTTCTTGCCACAGAAACAGTTTTTCCTTCTCCGAATTTTCCCTCTTCCTTACCCAAAGTAAACTTTTCAGGAAAGTTTAGTTTCAACCAAGTGTTAGGTTTAATATATCTACTTCCTTTTCCTCTAGAGATATAAACAGGAACTGAATTCCAGGGGAAGGGTAAGCAGGAGGAAGCTTTCCCTCTTTTTACTATGTTGTACCTGTTCAAGCTAGTATAAGATGACAATGAACTTTAAGCTTGTGACCCTTCCAAAGAAAGAGGTCTTGACTAAAATTCATCCTCAGACAATCTGATAGCTCTCTCTTCTGTCCTACAAATTCCCTGGTAAGTAACAAGCTTCACAGATACATGGGTTGCAGAAATAGCCCCAAATACAACACTCTTCAAATTACCTAAGGCTTTCCTAAAACAATTTTTCCTGAAATATTTAAGATATGTACATCGTACAGAGTCGTGTGGAATAAAATTTTCACTAGCATTATCCAAAATGAATAACTCACTTGAGGTTAACAGCTGTTGAGTAATGTCACCTCCTCCCAAATGCGTGCTGATAAAAATGATGAGTCACATTACACTAAATATTTTTATTATTCCTTCATCCCCATACAGGTCTTTTCCACACAGACACACTGTATGATTAATAACAAATGTTTTATGCCACATTCCCCAGTATTATCTTGAGAAAATATCCCAACTCTGAGATGACATGCACACAAAAGGCACAGTAAAGCATGGCCAAGACTCCTTCTCAATACATTTACCTTATTTCTCTGAGCATCACCATTACATTTCATTTAACAATCATTTTGAACTAATAATGTCAGTGCTTAAGAACTCAGGAATAAAATTAAAATCTAATGTCATTTAGCTTAAAATTTTACACAGAGTTTACTTGTTTAAAAAAAGAAAAATACAGAAATTGAAGTCAACACTGAAATTTAATCCAGCAGTAGAACTGGAAACGCAGAGGGGAGTTGCCTAAGAGTACAGGAGTGGACACTGGTTTGCTTGGCATACATGGTTGAAACCGTATCACTTTTTTCATCTCTTCTTCCTAACAAAGCAAACAACTCACAACACCTTAAAAATAGTATATAGTCCCTGAGGCTTATTTAGTCTCTGAGCTATCCAGGCTGAACTGGGGAGGAAGAGGGACCCAAACCAAGTATAATAAATATTAAAAACAAACAAACAATCCAACCAAAAACCACAACAGACACAGTTAAGAAGAGAAAGATAAGATTTGTAAAATGCATAGAAAAGCCAGCTGAATATGCTTTAAAAGGTACATACTTAAACTGACACAGCAATCTATCTTTCAGAATATTAGCAAAGTCTCTTGAGTTACTGCAGATGTTTAACCAAGAGCAACATACTGCTTCCAAATTTGTTATGTCCCCACATTTCTCTCTTGCAAACGGGTTGTTCTTAGAGTCAGAGAGCAGACAGCTCTGATTCAGGTAAAGTGAAGCAAATTAGGACATAATTTATAATTAACAGTTAAGATGAAGTGTAGCTTTCTGATTGCATACCTCTTTGCCATGTTATGGTAGATGGGTCAATATCAAGGCGCACAAATTTACTGATCTCCTCTTCTGTTAAAGTCCCAGGATCAGTCTTGTTTATTCCCAGCCTCTACAGAAAAAGAAGTTTAAAAAAAGCAATAAAATGGCTATTTTGCTTCAAATGGTATAGCTGATCTGGCTTATCACACCCACCTTACACAAGCATTTGGGAAAGAAGCAAGTCAGAACCCAAACTCTCAAAAAAAAAAAAAAAGCACATAGGAAGGCACCTGTAACTAAGCACTGTTGATGGAGGAATTAAATTAGAAAGGATAAATACTCATAGGCAATTAAATGAGAAAGCTCTTTCTTATACAGAAGAAACTCCTAATGTAAACCAAAGAAAAAAAAAATCAAACTTATCACTCACAAATAAAAAGATAATTAACTGCTTGCTCTAGTCTGTGTAAATCTTTGAAAGACCCATCTATGTACTGTCTTGTGTGAAACAGCTTTGAATGAAATTAAAAAATTCCCCTTGAATAGCCCCATCACCCATAATGAAAGAGCCAATATCTCCTGGGTTTTACAGAGTCACGATTTCAGCAACACCAAACCTTTTTATAGGTGAATCTACATAAAGCTGGAACTGAAAATTGTGTTTAAGAACTGCAGTCTTCAAAAAAAATCTTAATTTTCTCTGGCAATAGAAAGAATTCCTCAGTGAATTAACCAAGCAGCACAGAAGTATTTTTTAAATACAGAAGCTGGTATTACCTCTATCCTCCTTTTCACCCCCCAATTCCAAGCACACCTCTGTGTGCACTTGGCAGCTATCCATTGCCATCCAGTGGCTCTGAAACAACACTGGACTCAAAAGCCAACAACAAGCATGGAAATAGAAACAGAAGACTGAAGCTGTTCTTAAGGTTCATGTTTAAGGGGTTCATGTTCTCCTTCCCCAACACTAGTGGACCGTGCTGCTCTCTAGTTATTTATCTGAATGACAGCCTCAAATCCAGATATGTTCTTCATACATGAATTGCATAGGAAGTTCTTCTGGAAGCATTCAGGAAGCAAGATAGGATGCAAAATCATACTATGCACAGAAATATACTTCTGTCCCGCCAAGGAAGAACACTATCAAACAGACATCAATAAAACCCCAGCAAAATATGCTACAATAAACTTTCGAAACCAGAAAATATTGCAACACCACAGAATCTGAGCTTTCAAATGAGACTTTACCGTAATAGGAAAAGTATCTTCAAACTCTAACTTTAATATTTCATCAGGAAAGAAACAGCATTTGAAAAAATATATATTGGTTTATTTAAGGAGAAAACAGCAGAAATGCTAGTTATAAAAATAATATCAGACCCAGATCCTATTACTTTCAGGAGGATGCTTTTAGAAAGAGCCTGGACTCGATAAGCTCATGAGGGAGGTTTATACAAACTTGGCCCTATATGTCAAATAATTTTCAAAAACTTCCATAAGAGAATATTTTATGAAGAAATACTATAATTGAGGAGACATTAACAACTTACTCTCAGACGGGCAAACTGAATAGGAGAAAATCCTCTCATACCATTAACTACTGGAACCAGTCTATTATACAAAGCCTAGAAAAAAATACAAGCAAAGTTAATGAAAAATAAGTTTTTAAAATAAAAATATCCTCTTTTTCTTTTATTTAGATTAATTTCAGTAAGAATTTCCCAACCACGTAAGCTGTGGACTTCTAGTTAGCCATTTAAAAAACAGTTCTGAGAAGGTGGTAGGCTTTTAAACAATGCCTGTGATTTAATAGTCGAAATTCAATTACCAAAATTACTGTGTTTTTAAGTCTCCATAGAAAAGTCATGTATTATTTTTGAAATTGGGAATCCTTTAAAACTTTAACCAAGGGCCAAATTACTCAAACTATCATTTGCAAACCAGCCTGAAGTACATTTGTGTTGCACCAAGGGAGACATGACAACCATGCTCGGTTTAACAATGTAGCTGAAAAGAGAAGGCTCTTTCTTTCACCTTCTCCCTTTAAATATTCAAGGTAGCATTTGTGTTAAGGTCACAAAAGACTTGGTGGAGAGAAGAGGATCTAGTTTTTCTTCCCCACAACCTCTTCTTCAGGTACATCATACCCAAAGGGTACATCATATCAGAAGGGTAACTTTTAACTTTAAAAGGACTACACAAATTATTAAAAAGAGTAAGATTTGTAGGGAGAGAAAACATCTTTTATTAGACTATTTAGTACAGTCTGAAATAGTTTACAAGCTTCTGAGCATAAGATGATTATCTTAAAGACTATTATGATAGATACTTGCCAGAAAAATATATCCTGTAAGCATCATTTCCCAGGAGAATATAGAATGGCTTCAGCAATTGTTTTCATTCACACAGTGAAAATATAAGACGACAGTCAACTTATTTTACTTCAAAATGCAATTTATTGAAAATTCTAAAAGAAAAAAATTTCACATGGATATTAGAAAGTAATTCTCACCTTATCAGATTGAGTGCTCTCATGCAAGATCCTAGCATCAATAGCAGCAGCCAGCAAATTATTTGCAGCAGTTATAGCATGAATATCTCCAGTCAAATGAAGATTGAACTAGATGGTGAAAACAACAAAAAAATTTTTATAAAAGACCTTTAACACAACCTATTAACCTCAGACATATTAGCAGAAAAAAAACACTGCCATCTCCCTGAGACTGCAGCTCAAATTAGTCACCTAGCATTGTAGAGGAAACATCACAGGGTGAGAATGCACTGAGCTATATGAAGTTTACTACCTGAGTACATGGTAAACTACCCTCAGCTTAGTCAAACAAAACCACAGATGTCTTTATTCTTTGCTAAATGACCCATGAATGGAAAGCCCAGGGCTACAGTTCCACATGATTGATATTAAATCAGTTTATTACCAGCAGTGTAAATTTGACCTGGATCAGATGTGCAGAGTCCTGCCAAATCCCCCAGAGCACACTGTGCTTGCTGGCTTTATGGTTTCATGCCAGCTTTCTGTGAGCCATAAGAGAACAGGTAGTACCAGATCAGGCATGAACTTTGTTGATACAAAGTTTGTCCAACAAAGTTTTACAGAAAAATCTGAAATCAGCCATTTAGATTAGATTAGGACTTGTATTACGTAAGTATTGTATTTTTTTTTTTAATCTATATCTGATACAAGGAGATGGAAGGTCAGTTTTAATTGCACGGTAGTATTGACAGCTGAGAGGCACCAACAACAGCTGACACCAGCCCTTGACTGTGATCATACTCAAGTGCAAACAGAATCCAAACATTGCATGAGTGCTCTGTTTGGAGCAGCTATGCACTTTCACCTTGGCACTTCACCAGTTTGGACTGTGCAGTGATTTGCAGAGCTCTAAATTGGACTCTTTTCACAGAATCACAGACTGGTTGAGATTGGCAGGGACCTTTGGAAGTCACCTTGTCCAACCCCTCTGCTCAAGCAAGGACACCTATAGACACTTGCCCAGGACCAAGGAGGGAGACTCCACAGCCTCTCTGGGCAACCTGTGCCCATGCTCGGTTACCTGCACAGTAAAAAAGTGCTTCCTGATATTTAGATGGAACTTCTTGTGTTCCAGATGGTGCCCATTGTCCTAGCTCTGGGCACCACTGAAAAGAGGCTGGCTCCGTCTTCTTTGCACCCTCCCTTCAGGTATTTACGTACATTGATGAGATTCCCTTGAGCCCCCTCTTCCCCAGGCTGAGCAGTCCCAGCTCTCTCAGCCTCTCCTCACAGGAGAGGTGCTTCAGGCCCTTCATTATCCCTGTGGCCCTACATTGGGCTCTCTCCGTATGTCCATGCCTCTCTTGTACTGGGGAACCAAACCACGGTGAAACCATTGTGCATTTCCAAACAAGCATGGTGAACATACACGTAAGTTTAACTATACCATCCTCATTTGCCCGCTCACCCAGGGAATATGCTTGCATTTTATTCTCTGGAAAACAAAACAAAACTCTGCTGTCTGCTGCAGCATGTGCATGTCCCTGGGCACATACAGCAGCATGCTGCAGGCAAAGGAGAGGCCTGAGCGAGGAGCTTAGTGCGGATGGCAACTGCCAGCTGACAAGGAACACTACACGTGCCCTGTGTTTCAGCTTGGTCCTTGACCCAACCTGCCCATAAGTGTCCAAGTCCCTTAGCCTTAGCATGGCGACTGCTGTGCTAGGGGAGGGTGACGGCTTCGCTCAGATTACCATTGTTTTCACAGCGGAGTATTTTGAAAGCACACACCCAACTGGCTTCTGCAAGAGCCCACGTGACTTTCAGAAGCCCTTGAAGACTAACTGGCAACACCATCTTCAACAGAAATCCTCTTGTGGGCAGAGTGAAGTTACAGATTAATTTAGAGATAAGAAAACAATTCTTTCACATTACCAGCGCCACAGGGCACTGCCAGCCCTGCCTGTCCCTGCCCACCCCCAGGCCCAGGCCCCCACGTCAGCCCGGGGCCACCAGCCCCAGTGAGACTGCAGCAGGCCCAGGCTCCAGCTCCCCACAGCCCTGCCCCACCACGGGCCCACGTCCCTGCCCAGCCTAGGCCCGGTCCCATCCCCAGGGAGGTGCCCGGTGCCGGGGCTGAGGCTGCCCCAGTGCCCCCGGTGCCCTGCTCCTGGTGGGGCAGGAGGATGGGACGGACTGCTGGGTCCTGCCTGGTGCTGTCATAGGAAGCCCTGGGCCCCTGTAACACTCTGACAGATTATACCCATGAAAAACAATTTTTCATAGGGGACTTCTCTGTTTCATCACTGTTTTTTAGCCAAATCATCTTCCTTCTGCTTGTCTAGCAACAGTCGTGGTACTGACCCCTCTGCAGTATTCTGGGCCTGCCACACTACCACAGAAGGGTAAAAACAAGTCTGTTTTGCCACACTCGCTGCCTTTTCCTAAAAGGAAATATTAAATCTACATTTGAAAAAGAAATTTCTTCTACCCACCATCCCTGTGCCTCCTTGCCTTTTTCTACTCCACCAGAAAAGTAATGCTTTCTCGTGTCTTTTGCAATAGATGTGCATATAAAAGCAATAAAATTAGCAGCAGCCAGCTCTATCTTACACACAGACAGAAGGCTTTCTTCTCAGGAAGCATCTGAATGACAGCTAGGATGTTACAAGCACATATTGTAAATGTGCAATGGCTTTACACGCCCCAGACCACAGCCCCTACACTTCTCAGAGCAGCCACATGAAGATGGCAAGGGCCACACCAATTCTCCAGGCAGACTGGCACCACAGACTCCTCACTCTGCCCACCCCTCCCACGGGGACAGGGATTTGCATCCTCCACTGTTGTCTCACCTCCTCCATGGGAATCACTTGAGCATATCCACCACCGGCTGCTCCACCTGCACAAGAAAGCACGTGGTCACATCAGACTCGCATCAGTTTTGGGAAAACAACAACACCTTAAACACACAAAGTTAAACATACAGCTTTGATGATCCACTTCTCGGTATTTTGATTTCTATTAGGGAATCGATGATGCACCCAAATAAACAGGATTTCCTTAAACCTTCATGGCTTTTTTCAGCAGGCAAGAAAATGGGAATTCTTGAACTGGAAGGAAATAATGGCTGGCCCAGACCTTGGCTAGATAAGGGCTACCCTCTGCTCTTGTCCAAATTTAGGACACAGTCATGCACATGCAGAGTTGGGTGGAAAGACGCAGCAGTAACGAGCAAGCACTACTTCTGCATGAAACCTTCACACCCTTGCCTGAGCGCTCCTTCCCCACTGCCTCCCAGGGTACAGGCAAACAAGTTTGCTGTAGCCTATACAAAAGTTGAGCGGAGGGATTAAAGCACTCACATGCACCAGTCTTGGCTGAGAAGCACCAAGCACCAGGAGCCTTCCAGCTGAAATCAAACTTGTTAACTTAAACTTCAGCAAAGCAAAGTAGAGCAGATGGGGAGTGTTTGCCCAGTTAGGCACCAATCTCAGCTGAGAAATGGCAAAAAAAAAAAAAAAAAAAATTGTATTACTTCCTGTCAGCATTGAAGAGAAGCTTGAACTCTGCCTGCCTCTTTCCTGGCCCTCAGGCCCTTCTAGGCAAAATTGCAGCAGCCCAGGATTTGGGGGACAACTCAGAAGAACAGAAAGAGGAGGTTCAGACCTAGCTAAACATATGATGCAGGCACAGCTGAACCACGCATGACTGCCAACTTCCTTGGTTTGGATATTTCAAATCAATATGGGTGGATTTAGGACTCCTTCTCAAGGGAGAATTAAACAGTAACATTTAGAGACATCTTTAAAGTGTCTCCAAGCAGAGGAGTGGCTGGAAGGGTGTGTACTCACAAAAAAATGCCTCCTGGCTAATCCATTCCCATGCCTTTCTTTATGTTTGGCCTTTATCTGCATTATCAATACACATAAATACATGAACATAGACATGAACCTTGCACGGGAAAATGTGTGAGAGAAACCTTTAATTATAAGTTATTTAACAAAAATACAGTATGCTACATTCAGGCAATCCACTGTGTTAGTGAAGTAACTAAGGCATTTAAAAAAAAAAAAAAACTGCAGTATTTTCTTTTAATCTGGAACAGATCATACAGTTCACAAATATTACATACCTTTAACTCCAAAAGTAGGTCCTTGGGAAGGCTGTCTCAGACAAGCAAAGGAATTAATGTTACGGTGTGCGGTAAGAGCCTGAACGAGACCAATCGTGACTGTGCTCTTCCCTTCTCCTAAGGGTGTAGGGGTTATTCTAGCAAAACAAGAAAAAATATTAATCAGATTCTTTGCTGATGTCAGCCTGACTAAGGATATCAGAACTTACAGCTTTTGATTGCAATGAAGAATATTTGTACAACAAATTTCAGAAAGATTACTTTATCTCCACAAAAATACTGCCACAATGTTATCCCCTAGCTCAAGCTGGAATGCTAATATACATGTGTCTTCTATTTAAGCAATTTACAATGATAGCAGAGAAAGAGAAGATTATTTTGGCAAAAGTTCTGAAAAGAATATATTGAATTTAGACGTTTTCATTACAGCACAACAGTCTCACCAGTTTCATTAACAAACCATCCATCAAGATACTCTCAGCATGTATTAATACTTTTCTGTAGCAATGCAGGAGATATTTTATTCCCACTACTGAAACTATGAATGAAATAATAGCATATTTTAAATTAAACAACTGACGCTTTTGTTTGTAGAGATTAACTATCCCTCTCTAACTGCCATGTCATCATAACACTCAGTAATGACAGAAAACCTGATTTTTTGTGTTTTTTTGTTTTTTGTTTTTTTTTTTAAATAAAACAGGACATTGAAGTCACTATATTCAACTGAACATGATTTATTTTGGACTTAAGTTTCTTGATACTTTTGCAGATGTAAGGGTGATTGAGGGGCAATTACAATCACAGTCTGTCCTCCTCCGAAGTCCTCTACAAAGAAACCGGGACAGTATTCTAGAAAGACATCCAATCTTAAATGAGAGACTAACCTCCACTCAAAGACTCTGTCCTTGTCCCTTTAATGAAGGGACAGTGATGTCCCTTTGCAAAGTGGAAAACTTCGTCAGCCCTTTCCCCACCTCCAGCCCAGGCAATAGACAAAAGAGGGAACACATTCATGAGCTGGGAGAAGAATAATGCATGTTGGACAGTTAAAAACAAACAAGCAAATAAACAATCCCTCTCTCAACTTATCCCTCCCTTTTCTGAGGGATTTTGAATGCATTCTAATTGTTCCTGAGAAATGCAGCTCCGGCGGTGCTGCTTCCTCAGCACCAGCACGTGACGTCCTTTAACTACAGCGTGGTCTCTGCAGGAACTCTTGTCTTAACACATAAAAGATTCTGTGAATGAAAGGCACCTTAGGTTAAATGATGTCCTCCGTGCTTTCAAGGTCATCACATCTGTTTATGATCCATGTTAAAAGTGTGTGTGTGTGGGGGGGGGGGGGGCTTTTTTTTTTCCTTAANTAAATGATGTCCTCCGTGCTTTCAAGGTCATCACATTTGTTTATGATCCATGTTAAAAGTGTGTGTGGGGGGGGGGAGGTAGCTCTTTTTTTTCCTTCAAGTATGAACACGTCTCAGTCTCCAAAATGCATTCCAACTACGCATTTGAGGCACAACAATTCTCCCGCTGACAGAAGAAAGCCCCAGTCCACTGACACCACTCTCATATAAGTCCTGAAGTTTTGCTTTTTGGCAAAGTCATTGACATCTTCGCTGTCTCCACTACCAGCAGCAAAGTACCTTAGTGAGGCTGACATTAAGAACTAATCTTCATTCCCAAGGACATACAAGCATGCACATGAATCCTAGTAAAAGAGGAACCCTTATCCTATTACCTCTTCAAAACCTGAGCTAGCACATCTCACGTTAATTAGAAACGCTTCCTTTACCAACTAGCAATTTTTGCAAGGCATTGCTATCCTCAGGTCACAATTCAAATGACATAAAAACACTGATAACATCATCAAGTGCAAGGAGACATCATCTCAGTTCAGTTAGTTCAGAAACTGACACATGCCTTTCTCTGCCCCACAAAATGTAAACACGTGACAAACATTAACTTGTCACAAATCTATCTTCTACATCTTTGGATCCTGCTTCTAACAAAGAAGCCTTTGTTAGACATATCTGGAATAATTTGGGCAACAAGAGGCAAGCCTAATTAAGATTCTATACTGTTCTAGGAAAGAATTTTCCTATTTACAAATGTAATGTTTTAAACTCCAGCAAAATAATGGGATTTAGTACCTCTATAAGAGATTTCCTGAACTGAAACTCTTCAGAAATAGTATTTTGTCTATTGACAGCTTTGAACTACTCTTATATGACCATGTAGCACATGGATTACTTAATTTGGGCATTTGTTTTCAGCCATTTTTTCCCACGTTTATAACATCATGTTTGCCAACAATCAGAGCTTAAAGCACAGCCAGTAACTCACCCTCCAGACTATTTTGTCATCCAGCCTTCCTCGAACGGCACTCCTTGAACTGAAAAAGGGAATTTACTTCCTCCTACATGATTCTTCCCAAGCACACAGAGGTGCAGTCCGTATCACATGCCAGTAGAAAGCCACCAAGGTTTTGATCACTGTAACCTGCAGCTGAGGCTTAGTGAATACCCGAGGGAGTTTGCCTTAAGCAGTCTGCAGGTTATGGCTGAGCTTAGGAGACAACATGAAATGTTTTTCACAGAGAAAACAGAGAAGTCAGATGATCAGTGCTTTACAGAAGGTATTATCATGATGAGATACACAGCAGTGTCATTGTATCATTCATTTAGAAATTTCAAGCGAACTTTTTACTCTCTCTTTCCTTCTACACATCTCCTTTCAGCTATTCCTATTTAAAAATATGAAGAATTGCCAACCTTCAGAAGACTGTCACCTTCTGAGCCACATTAATTTGTGGCCTGTTCGTAACTCGTTTTAACAAACCTGCAACTCAGCTATCTTATGTCACTGTCCTTCAGCTTAAACAGTTCCTGCCTTCTGTCATTTTTGACAGCACTACTCCAAAACGCTCTTGGAAGGCAATTGAGAAGTCTCTTTTTGCTCCCCTCTGCTTTCCCTGTAGCAAAGGCTCTTTGCTAACCCCCCAAGACTAGTAGCCTATCTTTGCTCTACAGAAGCTCTATGCTCGTGCCACAGGCAGTGACATCTACCAATTTACTACTGCCTACAAGTCTGGCATCTGCTGGCTCCCCCACCATGCTGTGCCATTCCCTCTGCCACGACCTCACTGTGGAAATTCTTGTTCAGTTCCAAAATGCACTGCCTCGCACTGCATTAATACTAGATTTTCCCCAGGGTTATTCTGCAAAGTCTGCTTAATAGCTGAGGTCCTTCTCCAAAACAGAATGCTTCCCAGCTTTGCATCATCATCAAAATTTCAGCAGCACTGTCTAATCTCTTGCACTGAGTTCATTAAAAACACTAAATGACTAAGCCCTAAGATGACTAGCTGGAGTGCCCCGTATCATCATCTCCTCCTCCTGACATTCACAGTTTTAGCACAACCAAACTCCTCACCTATGTGCTGAAAAAATAAACTGTTTTACAGGTTTATATGGCTAACCTCATCCCTCCCTCTGAAAACTGTCCTTTCTCTTGTGTTGCTTATCTCATTGCCAATACGCTGCAAAAATATAACCATTTCTCTCTCAATGAAAGGAGGAAACTGTCTTACTTTTACTGAGGGATAAACTCAGACAGACATTCATCCCAGGGAAGCTAACAATTTAAAAAGCTAAGGCTGGTTTACCTCCTAGGAACTTGCTCCTATGCCCACATCCTTAATCTATCAAAATTGTCTGTCTGAAACAAAAACCTCTCCATGTTTATCTTCTCATGTGATCATTTGATTCAAGATATTTTGCTATCACCAGTTCTTCGTTCATCTTTTTATTATTTAAACTTGAATTCAGAAAAAACAATATCAGTTCTTGTTGGTTTAGTGACTGCCTAGTGCAGAAACCTGCTGGCTATCCCATTTCAGGACACCTGGACCCTACAAGTACTAGCTGCATTTGTTCTCAGATCTCCCTGCAAGCCTTTCCTGCAGCAAACACTTTTTTTTTTTTTTTTTTTTTGTAATTCCTACAAGAAGGGATACTCTGTAATCATTGTAATCATTGTCATGACAGCCAGCCCTCCATTTGCCTCTTGCTAAACTGCCAGCTTCCATTTTCCCCACCATTTCTGGCATCTCTGTTTTGTTCCAGGATCCTTATTTCTGTGGAAAGATGGTTCTTTCAGAGCATCACAGCCAGATTAACTCGCATTCACTACAAGTCTTGCCTCCCTGGCTGCTGTTCTAAGACTAGTTGCCCAAAAGCTCTTCAAGTCATTATTAGCATAGTTTCTCCTTGTTCTACGGCCTCATTCACTTTTGTCTATTGCCCTAATCTCTTCTACTTGATCCTCTTATTCTTGTGTATTAAAGCCAGATTTAAACAATAAACAAGTAATCTCGAGGCATTACTGCACTCATTCAAAGACTTAAGATGACAACACTTCAAGCTATTAGCTATAAAAAAATGCTACAAAACAGACACCTATAACTGTTTACTAAAACTTACTAGGAAAGGACTTCCACAAAACCCAAAAACTCAGTCCACACAACAGCTACACTGCTAAAAGAACAACTTGTATTTGCACAGTGTTTCCTGTTAGTGGTTACTGGTGTATTTAAACATCAGATGCATGAAGTTCTCATTTGACATAATTCAGAGACACCATCACTAGCTTATTTATTCAAGTGCCACTCAAAGCGTGGCAGAAGACTGATCTGACGTGCAGAGAGGCACGAGGACTTTACGACTCTCATGACAAAAGTAAAATCAAAGATGCAGTCTACTATTCAGTATAGGAAAGGAAACCGGAAAAGGCAAATACTATGTATGAATATGATGACAGGACCTTGTCATCATAAAATTTGCTTGGCTTTAAAAGCCTTCATTTTCAATGTGTTCCTCAGATGGGTTTGTTCATTTTAATCTGTTTTCTTTCCTTCTGAGAAACCCTGTGCTCTGTACTTTTCCTGGAACTAGAGTTACTCAGATGAATACCTAAAGGCTCAAAATGTCTAAAGGCAGGTGTGATGGAGGAAGAAAACCAGCAACCAGACTTCCCTAAACGGTCCACAGCACCTGGGTGACACGCTCACAAGAACTCTTGTCCACTGCAGCAGGTAGGAACGGGCACAAACCCCTGAGAAGTCAAAAACAGGAAGGTGACTTCTTAGGCTCTTTCCACCTAACAGAATTAACAAACACGAGGACTCCTGCAAACCACACTGTTCAGTGAAGCCAGATTGGTCTAGACAATTCACTTACTTATCCCCAACTTCTCATCTTACATGAGACATCCTGGCAGGACACCTTTGATTCTGAAAGGTTCGGCACCAGCCTGGAGACTACAGGATAAATGTTCAGAGCTGTACAGTTATTTAATAGTTTCAATAGATCCCTGAACCTCAGTTTTAAATACTGGTTTAAAAAAAAAAGTCTGAAATTAAAACAGATTTTTATTCCAATAATTTCCTTAGAAAGTTTACTTTAAATATCTTCACTTTTGTACCTGGCCTACTTTGATCAGTTTTTATAAATAAAATAATCCATTTAAGCTGTCTTGTGGACATTTAGATGTTTTTGCTGGCTATACTACTGAGCCTACACACTTGGAACTTAGGTCACTAGCTCACATGAGTATAAAATTACAACTGCCGACGGCTAACTTTAGCTCAGTTGTGCATTTTTAGATAGATATGCAATGCTATGTTTCGACCTCATGCAAATCTAGGAAAAAAGCCTTTAAAATACAGTAAATTTTAATGAATTTCAAGAGACTTTTATACACATTTGCATCCTTCACATTTCTTTAATACATTTTCAGCCTAAACACAGAAATCCCACAACCATTTCCCTCCTTAAAACTTACTTTGCCACCTACCAAGTGGTCACCAGCTCCTTGGCAAAGCAAGTTTTCCGTAACACTGGAAAGCCTTCTCTCTTTATATATATCAAAACAACGGTAAGAACATGCAGACTTTTTGTTTGTTTGTTATACATCACATTAGCTTACAGTGGAGTTATTTCTGTGGGAAAGCTACATGAGGTCTGACAAAGAGAAAATAAACAAACAGTGAGATGATACACTGCACCAGCTGTAACCTCCTCACAGTTACCACAGCCGTTCTGACTCCAGCGAGATCTCTGCTGGATGTGTGACAATTCTTCTCTTTCACTTTCCTATCTTCAACTCATCAGTATCAGCTGTTTCAAAGATTTTAATGAGTTCACCATTCCCATGATCCGCATGGAACCCTGTGAAGAAGTCTTGCTGTTGAGGGGGTGGGCAAGGGAGTTCTTGTAAATGACAGCCTCACCTAAATACACCTCGCTCCCATCTATCAGAGATTTATTTCTCAGCACAGAAGTGTTGCAACTCCTGTCGCTTCACTGAGGTTAGATTACCACATTGCAGTGCCATCCTTAAAATGGGACTGGAGCTTCCAGATATGACTGCTGTTAAGCTACAATGACTGAACAAAGCCAGTAACAGACTGAAGAATCCACAACTACAAACTCTCAGTAGTTGATAAAGACCCACCCAAGATAATCCCCACCAGCACCTACGTAACGGTTTGACAAACACATAACAAATAGTCTCAGCCATGACTTTACTTTGGATTGTCAAATGTTTCACTACATCAACACGATGGTATTTTTTCCATTTATACTTCCTTTTTTTTTTTTTTTGTCTACCCTTTTTCTTTTTTTTAAGCACCTATGGGCCAAGAAACATAGTGAACAGAAATACAATCCAACCCATCCAAAGCAAATGCAATTCCAAATCTGAAAATTCTGTTCCTAAGATATTTACCATCATACAACTTGTACAAGCACTAAGCTAGTATTTATTTCCACACATTTTTATCTTACCAAAAAAGTAGTTCATCACAAAACAATCTATTAATGTTACGAAAAAAAAGTACTGATTTTAAGTTTTCCAGCATTCAAAAACCAACATGCTTCTTGCTAAAAGGAGTGTTATATTCCACAATTTTTCCAGATTCTATAATTTCTTTGCTTCTTTTCATTCTCCAGCTTGTTGAACACACACATCCACTTTTCACTACCCATCCTTATGAAAAGTTGACATCATACATAGTTAATATTTCCATTAGACCAAATACCCAGAAGTATAAGCATATATCTTAAGTGTTTCCTTTAGAGCCCTGAAAACTTACTCTGAAGACCTATACGCTGCAGCTTTCTAAGAGTTTCCAAATATCTATAGTTATGGTAAACCAACCTAACAATCCAAATGGCAGGTTTAAGTTGTCCTTGCCTTGGTAGGGAGAGGATGAAGAAGGCAACTGAGGATATTATTTTGCTTTCTGATTTCCACACTTAAATGGTGTTCAGTCTTCATTGTACTAAACATTCCCTCACCAGATACAGCTCCCCAGCTTTGTTAAAACCATTGTCTGCTACAGTCAGTTCAGCAAATGATAGCAGCTGAGAACACATGAACACAAATCATACATATATTTGATATGTACAATATTTCAAAGTCAAAATTCGAACTCTCTCAGAAGAGAAAGTTCCCACCATTGTAGCCACCTTGCCCAAGCACTCCTTGCTAATCCTTATGCAACAGATGTGGTTTTGTACTCATTACGTGAGATGCAATGACATCAGAGAGGTTACAAATAGCAACATATTACACAATCAAATTATTAGGTACCAAAAGCAGCCATTTGTTTGTGAAATGCAGTTGAGTCTTTATACACACCATATAAACTTACAAAGACAATTTTCTATTTGTTCCTAGTTTTTCATCCAGCTTTTTTCCACGTATGTACTTCGTGCCACCAAAGCACAGACATACCTTCTCTTAAGACACTTGAAAGAGAAGACTAGAGGACAGAAAGGTGTGAAAAAGCTTAAGAACTTGTGCATACAGTCTGATACAACTAAAATCCACCTAAATGGGAGTCTTGCATCATGCTATCTTCCATCTGCAGTTATTTTCAAATTTCTGTGAGACTCTGCAGCTAGAGAAGCCTGGCACAACCTACATCACAGTGCCTAAATGATGCAGTCGACAACATGAGCCTGAAAGTACACGCTAGTAGCTTCCTTCATCAAACGCTGCCAAATGCTGAATCTGCTTTTCATTCTCCAGAAACACAACACCACCACCACAAAATAAAACTCTACCAAAGGAAACCGGGCTCAACCAGCTATTATTTCCTTTCTTTAAACCACTACTCCAAAGTCCTCTAGGAACATCTTTATACATTGCAATTCTACCGAATAGCTTTGAAGACAGCTTCACAACTCATCTTTCAGCTTTGTAACATCAAGTCTCTCAGCCTACAATGGCTCCACCTCTGATAAGGCCAGAAATCCAACTAGTCCCCACAAGAAAGAACTAAAGCAAAAAGTTTACTAAACACTATCCAACTGAGGAATTGGTAAATCAAGGCAGTTAAGAACAGCTTTCTCCTTCTGGATGAGCCTAAAGCTGTATTTTAAACCTGACTGGTTTCATTTACAAGGAACCAACCACACAGATTAATTCAGAACATAAAGAACATGTTGTAATTTAAATATTAATGAGAACCATCATGTTTGTTCACACTTAGAAGTCTCCACTTAGCAAACCAGGTGAATGAAAAAATGTTGTGTCACTGAATGCAGAAAAATAGTAGCTCTTCAGAAAAGAAGCACATAAACCCTGTTGAGCACAGCATTTGTTGTAATCGTGGGAACAGAGAGCAGGATAAGCCTGCCTGGAGACATGTCTACATTTCAGAGAAAAAACACGGATTATTTAACTACGTAATCTGTTCTTCAATAAAAAAGTATTTACTGTTAATATCAGCAGATTAGCATGCAGCTTCTGTTAAAGGTTGTTTATAAACAGCCGCAACACACACAGACTTAAATATTTGAATCAAAGATTTAAAATTCTGATGAAACAATAAGAAAAATTCCATAAAACAGACAAGATTTAAGAATCTTAGAACAAACTACCTTATAGAACATACTTTACCTCCATAACAACAGTTTGGAAGAAAGGTTGTGTTACTTAAAAAAAAATCAAAAGTTATTTGCTTTCAGAACAGAAAAACATACAGCCCCAAACACTCAGGGTTCTTATTTGTGCAGTACATCAAAAAGATGTAAGTTGCATGTTTATATTAATATGAGTGGAAAGGGTGTGCATTAATCACATTACCATGCATTCTTACCCAGCAACTAGAACATATTTTCCATCTGGTTGATCCTTTAACCTTTCCAGCAGGGACAAACGTACTTTGGCTTTGGTTTGGCCATAGATTTCAATTTCATCTGTAAGCAATCCTATCTCCTTGGCAAGTACATCAACAGCTTTTGGAGTCTGCGCTCGGGAAATCTCAATATCACTGGAAAAGAAAACAAATAGGAGCCAGGAGATTTCTCACAGCTTAGGTGGTCGACAACAGAACACAAAACAACAGCAAATACTCCAACAACGGGGTTATTGTAATCAGTTTTTCAATCCTCTCTTGTATTTTATTAATCAAACCTAAATATTAGCTATACCTAACAGAATATTGAAAATCACATGCAATGTTTGTTAGTTGTTATAATTTCACAGAGCTCTTGTTTAATCACATTCCAAGTACTACGTAATGCTTTCACATCAAGCTAGAGACATGTCTGCTGGATGCTCCAGCACATCCCACTGGAATGGATGTTTCTGCTTTTGTTTTTCCTCTCCTCCCTCCCCATATACTTCAGCACATACACTTTACCAAACAGCACATACTTCCCTTGGCTGAGAGTCACATAAACACATTAGCTAAACTTGATGCTTGTGCTTGTAGCGCCTTTCATCAGAGGGTACCACCAAATGAGCTAAGCCTTGCTACTCCCCCACGAGGGAGCCAGGGGAAACAAGGCACCAGAAGATCAATTCACACACTTCTAAACCACAGCTAAATTGAAAATGGCCACATAGCAGGAGTTTAATGCACAGGGCTCAGGTCAGAAGTCCATCGAGCTTATAAACGACTCCCTGCAAGGACTGCAAGTGGCAGCCTAGGCAAGAGAACAAGCAGGGAGCAAGAACTGCCCGAGGGGAGGTGGCTGTAGGACGCAATGCATCCACAGTTTCTGACCTAGACCACCTGGGCTCTTTAGATTTAATACCTCTTCATGGACTTTTCTTTTGTGAGCTTGACCTAGTTGTCCCGAAGCCCCCATAAGCTTTGAGCAGCTGCAAGGTCCTGCAGGAGTAGTGCCCAGGGTCAGGCACACAAGATGTGAGGAGTCATCTCCCTCTGCTTTGAATTGCTCACACCACCACAAAAACTGGCTAAAAAAAATTGCCAAGAGATTAATTACTTTCAGCCTATCCAGACTAAATTCCTTCCTGCAGTTTTGGCCGATTACAATGTTTTTAAGATTTAATCTGGCAATGGCATCAAAGCTAATGTCCTGAACCTTCAAACAGTCTGCAAGACCTCAAATATCCACAGATTAACACAGAACTACTGCCAAATCTCAACTCCAAGTGTGGACTTCAGCTGTTCTGCATCCACCGGCAAATGATCAGTTTGTGCCAATTGCATGCATTTCTTTGAAGAAATGAAGGATATTGATATATCCTAAATTGGGACCATTACTCAATTATATCCAAAGGTACTTCTCAAATATCCCACCTTTACACTTTGCAGCAGCTAAGTGGATCCCAGCAATCATCCATTCAAATACTCACACAATCCAACATGATGGGGCAAGAAGCTACTCAACCACAGCACTCAGTGGCTGGGCTGCAGACCATTTTGTTGCATGTACTCACCTGGAATCCGATTACTTTCAAAGACAAACTGACCACATCCCCTTGCATAGAAGGATACACCTTTGGCTTTCTTATGCATTTCTTCAAACACAATTAGCCATAACAATGTATCAAGAACATAAAATGCAGTGGCTTAAAAACATCACATGACAAAGAATATTTAAAGTTTTCTTCAGAGCTCTGTCTATAAAAACAACTTCAGTCCCAGGAAAGCATTGGTAAGGTGATGGCAGCGTGGTCCCTTGAAGGTTTAAGCAAAGAAAATTTGTAGGATGACCATTCTCTTATTAAAGTAATTGATGTATTCAGCAAGGGAAGAAGAACGTAGACTTGTATGACAGAAAGTTAATCTGTTGGTTTTTTTTTTTTTCCTTCTCTTTCCTTCCTACTAAATAATTCTCTACCAAAAGACAGAAGCTGCTATTTCAAATCTCAGGACACACTATCAAGATTCTCTGCAGCAATCTCAGCCCTTCTTATTTTCTTCATCTCTCCCACCACAAATGCCTCCCTCTCTGAGTTCTGGAAGAAACAGGGTTTTTCCACCCTGCAGGCACCATGACTGCCAAAAAGTGGAAGGAGCAAACTGACATAGCTGCACATTTGTAATTAAGCTAAAATGTAAAGAATTTCTAGTTAAATAGAATTACAAATATTTTTAGGTGCCAAGTAAAATTGACAGTTGATGCCAACAGTTCTCCCTTGGTAAAACCATTGCTGTCATCATTTCCTCATCTGAGGTTTCCTTAAGAACCTTCAAGGCAGCTAGATTCTTCACAACTTAGAAACCCTTTAAGAATAGATTACACACTGACACATGCAATAAGGTGATAAAAGAAGTAATTCTACAATGAAGGGGCATTTATACCTTAACTACTGGGGCTAAACAACACATACACAATGTTTGCCTACTATACTTTTCTATATAAAATTTATTTTCTATAACACAGGAAATTAAAGATTTGGTTATAACTAACCTTTAGAAGTCTACATTTGCAGCTAGCTCTTTTAGTTTCACAAAATATTCTATATATTGGAAATGCCAGAATTATTCAGTAAGTTATGTTATTCAATATTGAGCTGCAAATGTGCAACACTGGTTCTTCTGCACAAATGAGATTTGTTAAGCAAAAAATGTACTATTGCCAGCAGTAAGTCATAATTTATGAAATGCAAGAAGATTTAAAAGATGTGGGGAAGGCTCTACATCTACTCAGCCTGTGTCATGGAAATTTGTTACTGTATGTTTGCAAGAATATCCTCCATTCATTTCCCAAACCTTTGGAAATCCTTCAATTAACACCCAGATCTTACAGAAATCAAAAAGCAGATGTTCCTAGTTTTAGTGCTTAAGCAGCTTTTGCCTTATTTTCAATGAAGAGTCCATCTGCTTCCACGTAATGTTGTGTACTATCGTAAGATTATATTTTATTGCAGGATACCTTCCATCTGCTGACTTATTTTACATTTAAAAAGAAACAAAGAAATAAAGCTATACAGTACTCAAGTAAATGGAAGTCCTGTTACCAGTTATACTGTACAGCATTATATATTAAATATGTATGTACTAAACATACAATACCATAGAGAGGGCTGGGAATGCTTTTTGGAGAGTTTTTGCACTATCATGCTCATGATAGCACATGCTTTAATCTACTGTTTAACTACATTATTTAAGGACAGATTTTTCAAGCTTTAACTCTGGGAGTGTTACTTGCTGGCCCAGGGAAAGTTCAAGAATTTCTTCCCCCCTTGTGCCCCTGCGTACGACAGAAAACTCATTCTTTTAGCATCTCTGTTTTAAATTACAAGTTGCCTCCATTCTCAATAAACTGTTGTAAGAGACAGTGAAAAGTGAGTCAAAGTGCTTAAAAAGAAAACATTTCACTACAATTTTCCGAAAACACAGCAATGGGATTCAGAAGCAGGCACACAAATAAATACGCACGCACAAATTTCAAAGCTTTCCTCCATGGCAGAAACTCCCTTCCAGCCCTTGGTTCCCCCCTCTGCCACCCACCACAACCAATGCACAAGAAAAGTACTTCAGCACAGCCAAGAGCTCAGGCTGCCCGAAACTTCGGAGATGTCAGCAACCCCACCAAGGCAGACTGAAAACCCTGACCTGGGCTTTGGGAGGTGAATGAGAGAAACTCATGGAAAAGATTCTGGTTATGAGAATAAACGTGTTTCCCGCTCTTCATGTTTATACATAAATTTAAAGTCTAACATGGAAGAAAATACTTCTGCTGAGGGAAGAAAATAAGAACAATATCTAATGCCATTGAAATCACTGGGCCTTAACTAGATCCATAAACACTCTCCTCCATTAGGGTCTTCTTATACTTTGTATTCTTGTTGACGTTCCGCAAGGCTTCACCTCCCTCCCTCAGTGAAACCTTCCAGTTTCAGTCCTTCAGAAATAAGGCTTGGCACCAATGCACACCATAAAAATAAAAATTGATAGGAAGCAGAAGGACATGGCCACAAGAAGGCATACAACAAAAAGGCACAACATGTAGACCATGTAAGCAGATTAAAATTATGCACAGGCTATTTTTAGGTTTATTGTCACGTCTAACACTTGGCTGCTTTCTTTTTTTTTTTTAATTAAAGAAAAGTGGCTTTCTTAAAAACAAAACAAACAAAAACACTTATTACCTGGGCACTGGTGAGAGAGGCTGAAGCTTCAAGCAGCGGAGGTCCCACTTCCTGAACTGCTGGGATTTGATCCATCGCTCCGTGTTTTTTACCATGTTCTGTTTTTAAACAAGGAAACAGCACATACCAGCTGCATCATAAATGCTGAACACTAATTTGAAGCAATCTCAAGAGTATGTTGAAATAACTTTTATGGCAAAGGCTAACAAAAAAAACAAACTAAAAATTGTTCCGTCTCATGCTTTCAGGATGTAAAAAGAAAAAACCGCTGCACTATTATTGTGCTATTGCTTATCCAGATTTCAAAGAGATATTAAAACAAGTGACTTAAAAAGATCTCTAATTAGGCACTTGGAGATTTTACTCTGGTAAGATTGAGAATTACTATTATTCTCTCACACCTTAAAAAGAATGGAAGATATTAATTGCTCACTGACTGCCTCATACTGCTTCCATATAAAACAACAAATTTCTGGATCCTCTATCCATCACACCACAAAAATGTGTGCAAGTACAAGTAATCTTCATTGCCTTGTAAGAAAAAGTAACATTGGTCTATTGATAAAAGTGCCTCTGGCAAGCTTTACTACAGTTATCAGAATTATGACACATTTGATTTTTAATTTATCTTTAACTAAATGCAACATGCATGACTCAACTGATTAAAAGTTGCTATTAAAATGGAAGGCAGGTAGGATTTTCAAAAGAGCAAAACAAAAATTAGAAAATTTAAATTCTGGAAGCAATTTCTACAACTCACAGGAAGAGCAACAAATGTACAATGTTTGAAGTTACACTAACCTGCATTCGCATTGCTACTGCAAGAGAACAAACAGCATTTTCAGCAGCGTGGTTGTTTTGCTGTCCATAGTTGTGTTTCCCTGTAAAATAGGAATATCACACAAAAATCAGGAGGCTTTTGTGAGCAGGAGCAAGTGCATTTGAAAGCTACCCCCAAACAAAGTAATTCTGAACACTGATTTGAAAGGTAACAATGTCACTGCCAAAATTATAGGAGGCTTTAGTATGTGAACTGAAATCACTCAGGAGGGTTGATGTAGTGTGAAAATCAGAGAGCAACTGTATGCTCTGAAGCATATTATGCAAACATACACATGCATAGAACAAAGCATAAACATACTTAAAAAGAAAATAAGGAACAACAGAGATCAATTCCAGCATCCAAATAATTGCTTTTGGACCAGGGAAGGAAAAAAAAAATCCTGACAGGTACAAGGATTTGAAAAGCTAAACTTTTTTTTTTTTTTTTTTTTTAAACAAAATACCTAAATGAGCATGGTAGACTGTCTTTTTTCTTTTTCCTCATACTCGCAGTGAGAGAGAACAATGAAGCGATCACAAAATACTACACAGGATTATTATACAACAGGATTTGTAACTTAGAATCAGAATATGAAGAAATTTTTGAACAGCAAAAGTTATCTTCGTGAATGTGCACTAAAAGCAGATATTCTGAAGTGTCTGTACAATCTAGAGTGACTCCAACTTTAGAGACAGTTATGATTATTATATGGTATGTTGCCACTAGAAACAATCATACATTAGCTACCCTAACTAAACATATTATTTTGTCATTTTCCTGTAATCCGCCTTTTGGCTTGTTCTTCTGCTGTTGCTTATTGACTTTTATCTAGGCGCAGTTTCTCCAAGACAAAATTCACATCCTAGTCTCTGTGGGCATAGCAAGGCCCTTGTCTCATTCCAAAGGGCGTAGACATAACCATAACAAAAAAAAAAAAAAAAAAAAAAAAAAAAAAAAAACCAACAACTGTACACTGACAGCGTTAGTGTTTCTCCAAGAGGGGAGCTGGAGTGCAAACCCTGCCCCAGCCAAGCTGTCCCTCTGCTTGCCTCGCCCCGGCTGCCGCCATCGCGAAATGCCGGCGTCACCTCACAGGGTCACCCCCACCAGCCAGAGCCCCGCGGCAGTGGGGCTCAGGAGCCCTAGGCTGGGCCCAGTGCCGCAGACCAGGGCGCACAGAGGCGGCATGGCACCAGCTCCAGAGCTCACAGCCATCACCGGCAGAGCCTGAGGCCTGCTTTGCAGGCACCCGCGGCCCCGCTCAGCGCGCTGCCTGGGCCCTCCTCAACCCGCCTTGCCGGCGGGCGTCCATACTTCAGTGACAAAGCTGGCCAGGCCATAAGAGGACAGTCCTGACATTAAACTCAAATGAAGAAAGCACCTGAAAAGGCCATCTTCTTGTATTAACACTTCCTATTTAAAAAAAAAAAAAAAAACTTCTGGAAATGTTCTTTTTTCAGCTTGAGCACAGGAGTTTTACTGGAAGAGCCGATCACAGTCATAAGCTGAGCATTGCTGCTTTGAGACTAGGCTGGGATGGCTGCCAGAGAGACAAATGAAGTAGGAAGAATGAAGTTTAAAATCCCCGTTCAGACAGCTGTGCTTTACACAAACATTTCAACTTCTTATGTTATTTGGCTTAATGTGATTTCTTTATCAGGGCAGAGCTAGCATGTGTGTAAATACATATTGGAATGAGATGTTTCCCTTCAATAAAGGGTTTCTCTCAGCCTGCCTACACTACACGCTCACCACGCAAACAACTAACCAGGCTTTTACAGGGGCGAAGGTGAAGCCAGAGGTAAAAGTCACGCACACATGAGCTACCAGGACAATCACAGGATTGCAACAGCGCACTCGGGATACATTTTCCAGATGGGAGCTGGAACAGCACTCTCTGCTTTGGATTTTGGCCAGAAGATCAGCTGAACTGCAGACACTGTGCTCCCTCCTCTGCCTCACCCTGACGAAGGCCCATCTGCTGGTAGTGCATGGCCGTGCAGGCAGTCGGAGGGTTTAGAATGGAGAAGATGTAGAGAAACAGTCACATTTCCCACTTACACACTTAAACTGCGTGGGCTTGAGCTTTCAAGTTGGGCACCAAATCCCAAATAATTTTGGCATTATTTTGTTCAGAAATTCATTCTTCATTGCTATACCTTTACATATAAAGCGTTTTGCTGCAAGAGGCTATCAGCACCCACTTGATTCCAAAATCATTAGTGCAGCAGAATAAGATGTTGCACTGGTAGCAATCTTAGAATCGTGATCATTTAAAAACCTTTGATCAGATTTAAAAAGAAAACAAAATGGAGAAACAATTCCATCACTTTGGAGCAAGCACTTTTAGCTCTACTCTCCTGGCTTACATCACTACAGCTGCCCAGTATAACTACGTCCTTGCAAATTTGGAGTGCTTTTAAAACATGTATGTGTTAAGTTACATGTATACCTCATGTAGCAAACTTGCCCTGTCTAGCAACAATAAAAGTCACTTCACAGCCATCAATGTTTTTGGACTTCATTTAGCTCCTGTGACCCCACAGATGTTAAGTCGGACATTTCTAAAGCAAGAGAAAACACGGAACAATTTCTAAGCACCTCGGCCAAACAGACACACATTGAAAGTAAACAGTCAGTTATAAGACACAGTGGTTTCTCCAAGGTCATAATTGCTCCAAAATATGCTTTTAATACATATCTTGCAATTCAACTAAGTGCATTTTTCCTGTCAGACAGACACCTGTGTTTCATGTACCTCTCTAGCAAGTCTTCAGGCCAGCATTTCTAAAAGCTACTGAAATGCATTTCTGCTATTCTTTCGGAGCTTCTCCAAGTTTCTGACAATCTCAAAAGCATAAACATGAAGACAGACGGACATTTAGTAGATAAACTTCTTTTTAAACTATCTTGTTAAAATCTCATGATACCTTTCAAAGAAACGCTATACTTAGCGCAGCTCACTGCCACAACTTGAAAAATGCAAAGAAATCTATAGGCGCATACCAAATCTTATGTTTCCTGCCTTAAGAATGAATTTTGCTGTGGTGATGAACATCTTTCAAATGTTTTAATGCAGCTTTCCTAACAGCACACTTTTAGGAAAAAGAAACACTAATATTATCGATGGTTCTATAGAGCAACTAAGGCTTGAAGATAACTAAGTCTCAAGACACGTCAAGCAGCTACACTGTGTAAATGTGTCTGTGAAGGGAAGACCCAGAGTCTCCTGCAATGGAAAGCGGGAACTGGGTATTGGGAAGCGGGACTTCCAACAGCAGCACAAGGAGCTGGGGGAGTTCAGTCACTAGCGCTGCCCACTCAGGCTACAAGGGCTTACCCCAGCCTGCTTTCACAGACCCGCACCTCCACCCCGAGTCAAACACCTCAGCTCCTGCTGAAAAAGATTAAGATGAGGATGGGCCATTACTTTTCATTTATGTATTCATATGTGCTACTACTGTACCTCCATTCCCTCTCTTCTCTGCCCCTTTCCCTTTCTCCCCCATTCCTACTTCATGCAAGGAGTGTATTATACCAGTAGGTTGGGAGACCTATGCTCCAAGCAGGTACTTAACAGACCTGCTCTCTAGATATTTAACAATTACATCCCACTGACCCTATGCAAAACAAGTGGCCACTAAGGACTCACAGAGTCTCCTAATCACTACACTAGTGTATCATAATTTCCCTCCACCACAATTTGGTTTAAGAAAACATGAATTATTTTTGGACAAGTTGTGCAGCATTAGCAAAGGATAAGGCTCGGTACCCTCCCCTCAGATCCCCATTAGGATCAGAGCACTGTTGTGGGAGGTGGAAGATGAACGTCCAAATGCCTTCAGACAGGTGAGTCCATTTAACCCAGATCTCCCGCATCCACAGCGTGTGTTCAAATTAAGAGGATATCAAGGAAGACAACAAAAGGAACCCCTTGCTAGAGGCCATGTTTTGCATGGGAACAGCAGCCGCTTTATTGCAAGTCTGATCTTAAATTAACTCTGCTTAAAGTTCCTGCTTAATTTGTCCTTAGGAAACACACCTAGTTTAAGGATCATATAATTATTTCTCCTTGTTCTTATGCCCATTTCCCCAGTTTTATATCAATAGATGTCAATAAGCATACTTGTGATAGATTTAGAAAAGCACATTAACGGATTGTACTACCCATCTACTTCCTTATTTTCCTGTTCTTTCACAACATGATGCCATCAGGGCACTGAACTGACAAATTGATACATGTATTATAAAAAAAAAAAAAAAAAAAAAAAAATGTCTAGAGATCCTCACAGTAGTTGAAGGAATTTTATAGGAAATGCAATTCTAGCAGTGGAATACAGTAAATTCTGTGAAGCTTTCACAGTTTTATTTCTAATAAAAATTCTGCAGCACTTCTCAACTAAGAAAGTAACAAACCTATACCCCGTCTCCAACCACTAAGCTAAGTTATGTTAAAGCGGGTGGGTAGAGAGGAATCCAAGCTCATTTTGTATGAGTAATGGCTGCAGGGGACATACTGCCTGTTCTGAGCTACACAATTTCTCCACTTCTTCCTACACCATTCTCTGCGCACACTTCACAGCACTTTGCAAACGATATTCTTATATCCTCTTGCCTTTTCCCCATGCTCCAGCTGAGGCCACAGAAGTCACAAGATAACACACTGTACAAAGCAGGACTGAAATAACAGCTCATCTCATGACTCCTCTGAACGAATCCACAGGATCATTGCCTATTTAACAATCCTGGTATGAAGAATCTATTCTAGTATTTCCTCCCTCACCTGACGTGTTTTTCCTATTTATACACCAGAGATGCATTCAGTCATCCCCTGTACAGAAACGCCCACCGTCAAAGGCTCCCTCCCAAAGATGCAGCTTTTAATCACACCGTGTGGTCACTGACATGCCACACGCTTACTTCAACAACTCTTCATACATCACTTTCAAGAAGAATTCACTTTTAATGCCTCTTACCTGACAGCAAGTCACGAGAACAGTCGATGATGGTGGTTCCAGGCTTTATCCAGCTCACAGGAACATCATCAGGTTTCGTACTGCCAACTACCACCACATCTGCATGATGAAGCTATGAACAGCCCAAAACCCACCCCAGAAACAAAATAAGCATTTAATGTTAGAAGTACATTCTTGAATGTGCAACTTATATTCAGACTTACATAGCAACAGTCTTTTGAGCAAATTACTTGCAGACAAATGAAGAAAATCCAAATTAATGGCTGGATTCTTACCACACACGAAATTTATGAACAATAGCATTTAAAAACAAAAACAAAACAAAACAACAACAACAAACTGTGAAAATGGGCAAGTGGGGTCAGAGTCAGCACCAACAGTATTTAATTGGGATTATATATTTTCAACAAAAAAGCCCCATCATTGTCCAAAGTATTCTCCAACAAAGTAACTTGGAGAGACTTAGGAAAGAAGGATTGAAACACAGTAAGAAGGTAATTATAAAGAGTACAGTCAGCTTATCTGAAAGGAGAAAACCAGGCCAGCTCATGGGAATGCAAGATGACCTGATCTGCAAACATCAATGACTTTGAAGAACACCAATTAAAGCATTTTTTTCCTTCTCAGTTCATGTTTGCTAATCAGTGCCTCTGATTTAGTTCAACCTTACAGATGTTAGACCAAAAATGCTTACTAAAAAATTCTTACAATCAAAGAGATAAGTGTCTTCCTTTCCTCCCTATTCTGAAACAGGGCCCTGTAACAATTATTGGAATCAGCATGAGATAAGGGACAGCACCAGAGCCAGATGTATAAAGAACCACTCCAACAGAAAATACGGGCACAGCACTGCCTCAAGCCTGAAAGTAAAAATCGTGTCAGAGAGACAGTGATTTCGGAATTTTTTTGAAAAATGTAAATAAATGTCAAGTGTCACAATCTCAGCAAGCCTCTCCATGAATTGATTTGTGACCGACAAATGTTCCAGCTTCTTTTTTGGCCAAAAGTGCTCTGATGCAACCCTGCCCAGCACTCCTGCCAAGAAAGAACAGCTACAAATTCTATCAGGATAGCAGTTTTTTGGCACAACTGAACATCCAGGAGGGAGAAGAGCAAAACTGTGGCGGAAAAGGCAGAAAGCTAGAAAAGCTCCAGCTTCTCCTTGGAGGACACATGGATGGTCTAACCCTCCTTAGAGATCCACATGTGGAAACACAGCCGAAAGTGTGGGAGAAGGTTTACTTGCTTGACAGATGACTAATGCTACAAGCTGATTCGGGCTTCAACCAGGAGTCCTGTAACCCCCCTATGATTGCCTGCAAATGTACAGTCTCAACAGTCATTCAGTCTTATCCAAATTACCTACACTCCTGCGTCTGCTGCAAATATCATCTTACATGTCACTCCTAGGAGGTCACACAAGTAATAGTGCTTGGCCTGCATCAAGTCAAATTATAATGTGGAATTTGAAAGAAAATTTGAATAAAAAGATGTTGCAATGACTTACATACCAAGAGTACTGCGCTCTTGTTTACAAAGAGTACAAGAAGCAAATCTCCCCTGCGAAGGGAGGCAGCCTCTGCCATAACAGTCAATGTCATCAACACAGAAAAACAGTGATTATTCCCATTATTCCCAGTTACACAAATCCAGCCTTTTTGTAACAAAAATGATTCATATTCTAGCAGTTAGAATTCACACACTAATGATCAGGAATGTCATCCCATGCCAAGCCTCTGAGACAAGGACCATGAGCTTTGTTCACTGCTCTGCATCACGAAGCTATGAACCAGCTGAGAGCTGTATGCAACAAGTGATAACTTCGACAAATGTTCAGCCAACATATATCGGATCAATTCTGTCATAAGCAATGATAATGCCAGAAGACAACTGACCAAATATTCATTTCCATGACTACCAATCATAATGTTCAAAAATGTTCTTCACAGCTGAACACAATCATTTTTTTAGCCAATGTTAGCACTGGTTTGGATGGCTAATGTCACACATACCCATAAATGTATAGGAAAAACAGACAAACCTTTCATCTCATTGCCCTGCCCCACCTCTTCCATGAAAAGAATTATCACATGGTACAGAACAGTTGTCCTACAGGCTGAAGATGTACTGAACTCAGAGCCTTCCCCCACGATTTCCTTTTTCTCATTTCAAAAAGGAAGTAAATGTAAAGAAGACAAAAAAAAACAAAAAAGGTAGAGATACAATTTTAGCTCTCTTTCTATAAGCAAGTATTTTTATGTGCAAATATTTATAAAGTTACTGGAGAGTCAATGAAATATATAAAGCAAACACTTTATGGATTTTTTTCCTCCCTTGATGATCTGGAAAAAAAAGAAAATATATATATATATATCCAGACCTTCGTTTGACTGGGGGAGCGAGTCCACTGGAGGCAAAACAGTTGCTTACAGAATTTTGGGTGTCCTTGGAAGAGATTTGTGTGATCTCCATCAGGGCATTTTAGTTTCCCTTGCAAGAAGTCGTGCCCTTGCCCCACCCTTTTATTTTTTCTTTTGCCATAACCTACTCTTCTGACTGCTCGTAAATCACTAATGCAAGCAGCAAGCCCTGGGAGGCATGTGCAGGCCCTATCTCCTAAACCAGAAATAAATCACAGACATTAGCGATGGAAAAGACCTATGAAATCATCACATTCAACCTCCCTCGCAAACGTACCGCACGGTCCCCAGACGGAGGATGCATCTGATGGGAACCAGATGCTGCAGGCAGCCGTCGCCAGGAGGCTGAGGAGCTATTGACAGGCGCTAGCGTGCGGCCACGGGGCGACCCATCAGGCGGTGCTCGCTGCTGGAAGCGCTGCGTCCCACCACGCAGCCCAGCAGAGGAGCGGCCGCCTCACACGAAACCATCCGCAGCGCGCCAGGCGATGGGTTGAAGACACAGTAAGCCAATACTCAAGCAGCGTCCTGCCTTCTCACCGGTGAATATTTTTTCAGTTGGGAAGAGCTGTGCCATTAAATAATCTGAAACCTTACCTCATGACAAAATACGGCTCTCTCCACCAAGATTTAAGTAGAAGCAGATTAAGAAGAACCACCCATTCCCAAGACAGAACATCAAATGTTAAAACAACAATGCAGACACTCAAGCCAAGTACTTAATGATAACTGTGTAATCCAGATAATTGAAAACCTATTTTGCCATCAAGCCTGCATAAACATTTTGTTTCCCCCTAGTTGAAGCTGACTGGTACAAGAGCCACTTTTAAATACATGACCAAGGAAAAAAAAAAACCTTTAACATTTGAAATGTTAAAGCCCTCAGTTTCTTGGGTCTGAAGTTAAGCCAGCTAAAATTTAATAGAGGGGATGAAGAATAGGAAATGGATTCAAAGTTTTTTTTTCACCTCTGCTAATGAAAAACTCATTTTACGCATCAGCGTACAGATCAATTTCCAGCTCAATCACTGCTAATTACTGTCTGAAATCTTAAAATTTATTGCATAAATGATTAGCTTCAGGTATTTTTTCACCCAGACATGCTCTCCTCATGTGGTTTCCTCCAGCTCCATCTCTCCCTTGGGAAATTCAAGCTATGGTCTGCAAATCACTGGCTGCCCACCAGGACAACTACTGCTACCACCTTTTTGCCCAGACACCTACAGCCCTTCCTCTACCATGCCCACGCACTCAGTGCTGCCACGCAGCTCCTAAAACTCACCACCCTTCCTGGGCACGTGGTCACACTAAGTCCAGACACAGGAGAGGGAGCCAGGCTGAGCCCCAGCTCACAGCCAGGGCTACGCAGTTCACCCAGGTGCACAAGCTAGCAGCTATGAAAGCTACAACAAACAGTACCAGTTCTGTGACGATTAAAAACCCCGCAGGAAATTTTGCTTTTATTTTCACATACCTGAAAGCTATGCCAACTAAAAAAAGGGATTTTTTTCTTTTAAACCTAAACAGAAAAATGCAGAGAAGCCCACATAATATCTTATATCTCGGCTCTCTGAGCAATGCCAGGACAGTGCTGAAACGCTGCATTATAACTAAGGATTATCATGATGTACTTTTTTAAATAATTGCAATGGTCCTATAAAATGATCCGCTGTGCCTTACTCACTATTCTCTCTGTCTTGCTCATAATGCCAATGTGCAGTCTCTTCCTGAGAGAGTAAGATACTGGACTTGAAAAAGAAAATAGGTGGGGCTCACACAGGAATAAAAGGCCACAAGCCATTTAACTTTGTCTGCCAACCCATGCATTTCTCAGCTGTCATGACCAACCTCCGCAGATACCCTGTAGCTGCAGCGGGAGGTAGCGATCGGGAACGTAGTGCCCCCTGTCCCCTCCTTCCCCATCAGTCCCATGGGCCTCTGCTGGGCACCTCAAGCCTCTCCCCATGAAGCTTGCTTTAGCATACCACTCTTGTAGCTCACAGGCTGGGAGATAAAATTCAAAGTGCAAGGAACAGATATGATGCGCACTGAGTTCTGAAACAGAAATACCCACTGTGCCTACATCGTCATTAGAAACTCCATGCAGCCTCCCTCTCCTCTCCTCTCCTTTTATGGCTACTGCCCAGCCATTCTCACATTCTGTCAAGTCACTTGTGTCCAGAAACATGAAATGCATTTTTCTGCCAAGTAGCAAGGCTCTTTGCCTTATCAAGACAGTGAAAACAGGACAGCAAAAGACTAAGACAGGTCAAATAGTTTAAAGCTTAAGCGGTGGCTCTAAGAAAGAGTGTGGTCAACAGAGGTTCTTACCAAACCTGAGAAAGGAACTCCCATTCATCCACTCCAGCTGAAACACTGTCCTGTTTCTCAACCAGTCTTTCATAAATAAGCTTTCCATTCCTAATCATACCTAAATAGACTGATGTTCGGTTCTTTTACAATAAAATTGTAGGATAGTAACTCTCTTAAAACACACACAATGTGGTTCACACACAGACTTGCGTGTCAGATGGCATGTTGAAATCATGACTGAACTTAGATGACTGAATTGAAATTCAATTTCCTTATAGGTACTAAGTATTATCCATGTTTTGGTAAGAAAATAACCTGTATTGTTGAGTTGGAATCTATTTGGTAATCTCCTTTCAAACTAGAATGATATCCTAACTATAACATGATAAAGGATTAAGCACACCAGTTCCCATTCTTCACCTGTAACACTGAATCAACTTTTGGTTGTCATTTAAAAATTAAACTACCGAATGAGATATTTCCAAAGTATGTCACTAGATCATTCTTCAGGCTCTCTGCAGTGATTGCGTTTTGAAGCGTTATCGACACAAAGTTTAGCAGAAGGATAACATCTTACCTACTTCCACCAAAATGCTCAAGTCTTTATCCCCTACTTTGTACTTTATTTTACAGTCCAGTACATCAGTGCAAAAAGAACAGTATTTCTGCATAGCAACTACACACGGCTGTGCCAGAACCTTCTGAAATATTTCTTTCATTTGTGATTTTATTTGAAAACCCAGGAAGCTCAAGACTGTTAAAGGACATAGCTCAGCTGTGCCATGATTATTTTTAATAGATAAAGTCAAGTCAACCCAAAATAGAACAAAAGGAAACATTAATAATCTGTTCACCTTAAAAAAATATGAGGGGGGAGGGAAAAGAACATGTAAAGCATGTCAATTATTCATGCAGGTCAAAGCAAGGAAATTAAAATGTCCCATTATTTATTTTATTCCCTTTTCCTGACACGGGATAGAAAAGACCTGCTTTAAAAGAACACATCTCATAACTATCAAGTCAGATGCTAGATGGTATTATGCTGTTTGTCAGCAGAGCTACCTCTGTACTGTTAAACTTTTGAGACGGACTAAAACATACCTGCATCTTTTGCAAAAGTGTTTTGAAAATGATGAAATGCATGAGCAAAAGAAGCAGTAACAAGTCCATTGTGATACAAAACCTGGCCCCAAAAATCTACAAGATTAGTCTTATATGTCTCATTTAAGTCAACAGAATTGCTAAAGAAAACAATTGATGCTATGCTACCCTTTAAGAAAAAGAACAAATCAGCAAAGATAATACCTGCTTCAAAAAAATGTATTACATCATTAGGTTTAGGATTTGTGATTCGGTGCAAATGGGCCTGGCCAACAGAGTAAGACAGAAAAGGAACACCTAGCCTTGAGCTCCATTTTTCTTCTGGTATATACTTCAAAACAAACGCAACTCAATGAAAAGTTCATACTCTTCGTAAATTCACTCCTCACCCCAGAAGTGAAGTTACTGTGCTACCACACATCATACTTATAAACAGCACACAGAATGCTATTGTAGAAGCATCACTTTTGGAGGAAGGAGCAGAAGTGTACAACCACTCCTGAAGTTACTGTATTGTGCAAACAAAACATGAATGAGTTTTTCCAAGTCTTGGAAAAACCTCTACATTGACTAACACATTAGCTTACTTGAAATTCAAATTAAAAATTTCAAGAGAAGAAACCTTGTGAGCCTTTAAACTGCTTGTGCTTAATCACTCTATTGAATAAGCAAGAGAAAATAAATTCTTATCCTCAGTTATAATCATATTACCTAATGGTGTTGTACTGCAAATGCAGGTTGCCACAAGACAGCAGTGCCTAGCTGCCACATTAGAGATCTGTGCTTGGTTTCTGACTCTTGGGCTTTTGGGAATGCAACACAGGACAATTTCCATGCATGCGTTCCATTTTACCTACAAGCTAGTGGTAACTACAACAGCATCACATCCAGCCAGGTTGATCAGTGCTCAGGGTTACTGGTGACACACTGCTGCAGGCTCACAGAAGAGGAAGAGGAAGGTCCGTCTCCCCAGACAGCTGCTGCTGAGTTCTCCAGGCAAAGCAGAAACTCCTTTACTGCCAGACATTAAAATGAATTTGACCAATGTGCAAAGACCAATGTGCAAAGCCTCCAGTTTCCTCCTGCTTCAGCCTCATACTCTGTTTCCCATCAGTGACCTGCTGTGAGAGGTAAGCTATGGGGAACGCCAAAAAGCAACACTTGGTGATAGGAAAGCATCTGGATGGGAGGAAACAGATCTTTCTCCAGCAGACAGACAGCACTGCACGGCAGCTCTGGCCTGGTCCAAGTCTTTTGCCATGACCCAGAGGAAATACCTCTGGGTACCCTTTACCCTCCCCATGCAGACCAAAGCAGCCCTCAAACGCAAGCGATGAGAAATAATTACAGCAGGAGACATCGCCATATGAAATTCATAGTGCTTCCACCTCCGAGAGGAATATGCGTTTCCTAAGCCTTGTCAGTCACTCAAAGCACAGAAATGAGACAAGCCTAACAAAAACACCAGCAGCTGTGAAAACACAGGTTTGCCAAAGGACTTTTGAACTGTCACAGCTGCTTACGGGTGTTTCCTCCTCCTGTCCTTGAGCTCGGACCCGAGGGACTGGACACCATCACGTTGAGTCAGCTGCCACCGTGCGGCCTGCGCTGCGCAATGCGAGGCGGCAGCCGGCTTGTGCTGCACTGCAGGCTGACCGGGGACCCTCGCTGCACAGACACGGGGGACAACGCTCCCCCAGCTGTATTACTCTGTGAAACCTGGGATTAAGGAACAAAACGGGAAGTTTGGCAGGAAGTCGTATCAACTTATGAATTGTTGCTAAAAGCTCTGCAAAAAGCAACCAGGAAGATAAAGTATATGAAATCCTTTGAATTAAAACGCCTGAATTTCTCCAAATCCTCTTACAGTTCTCTCCAAAGCTAAAGAGAAAGTCCCGATCCCTTTGTCCCAGAAGAGGTGGCATTTGCAAATCTTTAAGACACAATTCAATGCAAGTGACACGACGCTCCAGTGCCCCTGGTGGCATCCCAGGAAGGGAGCGGCGCATGGCTCGAGGGCTGCCCAAGGGATGCCGGAGATGAGGTCTCACCTTGCTCTGCAGCCCATGGGACTTCCACTGGCAGCTGGCGGTGGTGGCTCCCCTCCTCTGCAGCAGGCACTGCAAGGAGGCCCCCAGGGCCCCGCCGGCGCCCACCAGCAGCACCGTCTTCCCATCTGCAGGACAGACACGAGGCATTGAACTGCCTGCAGCTGTAAGGGCACTAGCAACAAGCCCCACCGGCCCACATGCAGCATTCAAGTGACCCCCCACCCAACCAGCCAGCATACCACCTCCCCACAAGGCAGCTCCGTGCTCCCCCTCAACCACAGCAACCACGGCATTAAAGGCAACTTTTTTGGAGCCCATGTAGCGACACGAACCACAGGTTTTAAGTCGTTTCCTCGGGACTCTCCAATTCCAGTAAGCAAATATTGCTCTTCTGGTTCGCTGGTATTTTATTTTCACAAATCCTTCCGTTCATATTTGTTACTAAGTACACTTGACCGCATGTTTACAGTTCTGTTACATAAATCCTTGTCTCAACAATGCTGAATCGCCGTAAGAGAGACTATTTCTGAAACACTACCTTGAACTAACATCGTCTTCACAAGCTGCAAAGCCACCTGTTTGTATCTGCCATTTCAACATTAGCACTTATAAAATACAACCCCCTCAAAAAAATTCACTCAGCAACTATTTACTGGCAGACCTGGATTTCTTCAGGTGCTCATGCTAATCAAAACTAAAATCCCTAGTAATGTTTACATCCCCAGTATTTTTGTTTTTTGAAGACTTAGATGTCTCAGGTGGCTTCAGTGAGATTGAATTTGCTGATGGCAGGTAATCTTTGCCTAATTTCCCCAAACTGTAGAGCCGAGACCTATTTCTGCAAATATTCCATACAGATCTCACTGAGGTTCTTCACTAGCAGGACACAAATATACTTTAGGTGGGAAAACCAAACAAATCAGAAAACAAAACGCAATGAGATTATATTCGTCTCAGTCAGGACCAATACTTAGAACATTAAGATTTTAGTTACATTAGAATTAATGCTTAAATTATGATAGAATGACTCACCTAAATCTTCAAGAAGCTCCACCACGGCACAAGCTGTAGGAGAAACTAAGCAGTCACAGGCATCTCCACGTACCAAGCGTCCCAGGTTTACATCAGATAATCTGCAGTGGAAAAATGTGGCAATTAAAAAAAAAAAAAAAAAAAGAGCTTGTGCAATGTAAATCCTCAGTAAAGCTTGTAACATGAATAATAGCTAATCCCAAGAGCAAACACATCTCATAAAAGTAAATCCTTCAATTGCATCATCCTACGTGTCCGTTAGACAGACGCTGAGCCTCAAGAGAGACCAGAAAAAGGGCCTGGGAGTTGGAACAAGTAACATGAGTTCACCACGCACAGTCAGCTCTCTGCTCTGCAGTGGGATAGACATGGCACGTGGGGCCAAAACACCAAGTGACTCCTGTGGAACCACATCAGCTCTGCCAGAGCAAAGCTGAGCCAGAGGTAATGCATCCTTCTGGGATGCCACTGGCCTGCCGAGGAGACAGGAGGTGTTTCTGCACTGCAATGTGTTTGCTACACAAGTATTTTTGGCATCTTCTTTCTCTATCAACCTCCAGTACTCCAGACAATGGAAAGTCAATTAATTTGCAAGATTTTCAGATTTTTCCCTGACATGATAGGAAAAGAGGAGGAAAGGGGNAACAAGAAGGCTGCAAGAGAGCAAAATGGTGACCCAGACATCTCAATCTCTCTCTAGACAGCAGTGCAACTCAAGAATGATTGGAAAGTTGTGCTAATGGGACCAAACTGTTACAGCCTGCTCTCCCACCAGGAAGGAGTGCTGTGAGGAGGTTAAAACCTTTTCTGCAACCTGTCCTTCGGTCCCTCTAGCAAACATTTTGGGGTTTGTGTTCAGGACTGTGTGACTATCATTTGTGTTAGTTAAGGTATTTCAGTACTTCAGTAAGTAATATCTGTAAACCAAAACAGTGTTTTCTGTTTTCTTTGAAAAGACCGTGTCCTGAATATAAAGATTAAAAAGATAATGATCAAAGTGACCTCAGCAAAAGATTTCTCATAGATTTAGTAGCATCTTTTATCACCATTCAATAGCATAGCTGGACACTTCACTGAGGAATCCATTAGCAAAATGCAGTGGGCAGAATTGATTTTTACAGAGACATCAGCCTTGTGTCTGCTAATATTATTTCTCAGTGGTTCACTTACCCATCCACATCCTTCTCTGGTTTCACAGCATTTAATACCTTACTGCTATATGAGCTTTCTGGGAGGTCAAGGGCAAGGCCCTGCACATTAGGATCCTCATTAAGCTTCAAGATTTCATTGACAATCTAGGAAGTTAATAAGAAGCATTAAGGATCAGAATAACGGACAAAAGAAGAATCTAATTACAAGGGGATACAACCTATTTTTTAATAACTTGCTTATGGCCACCTTTGCTTCCCTCACATATTTTTGCAACTTTTAAATGAAAAAAGCAATAACCTGCTTCCTCTGTTTTACATTTCCACGGCTTACCAAATTAAGCCACCCTGACTCTATTGTAAACATTTTGCAAAGCCAACACATATTACATTACTTTAAGCTGCCAATGGCATTTTGTCTTTCACTATTCCAAATCTCAGCAAAAGCTTGACACTGTAGTGGCTTTCACCTTCGTAAGATGCTTTTAGAAATAAGGCTCCTTGGTTAAAATATAGTTCAAAATAGGACCACTTCATATCCCAACATAGATCACGGATTAAAAGCTGTCACATTAAAAGAACAATTATACGAGCAGTAGGGCAAAGAGAAATTTCATTTTTATTAAAACAGCATATACTGTTACTGAATTTCCTTCTCAAGACACCCTGATCGTAAGAGCTGACATTCATCTTATGAAAAACTGTTACTTTCAAAAGGCACTGCACAAATGTTTATGAATTTCAAGTATTGAACCAGATGCGAGTTCATCTGTTTTATAGTTGGTCACATTCAACATCCAAGTCTGCATTAACTGCCCTCGACTGCTTCCTGTCTAAAGTACAATACTGATCCCTAGTGATATGCGCTGTTCTGCAGCGGCCACGAAGACTATAATGGAATAAAACAAGCAGAAATTTTCTCTTGTGAGAAACGTCATATAAGCACATCTTTCCATTATTCAAACAAAATGAGTGTGCAATCACCAGAAAGCTACATAATTTAACTGGATTAATGTCCAGTAGAAAATTAATATAAGAATTGTTTCCTTAGCTAATGCCATGCCTGCCTAAAACACTTTGCATGTGAACTGTTCAGTCTAATTATGGACTGTACTGCCCAAACACTTGATACACAATCAACATTACGTGGGGGAATTTGGTAGGGGTTAGACCATCCATGACGCTGAAACAAGAGCGTGCTGTGTCCTGTTAATGAAGCTTGTGCCCACTTATCATCCGTATACAGATGTCCCTGTAGTTTACTGACTTCTGAGATAGATAGAGGCATATGTATCAAGTGTCTATGTCACTTGACAGCAATAGGGCTGGCAGACGCTCTAACAGAAAGGACAAGCATATGCATCACATAATGGAGGTAAAAACATCCACATTTGCTTTAAAAGCCCTGAGATGCTACCGGCTGTTGGGGGCCTACAGAGCAACCAAAGGCAATGTAGTTCATACAAGGCCTGAATCTAAGGATCTTTGAACAGATTCCTGCCTGCCCCCTGGGAAAATACCGTAATTTATTTTTTCCATTATAACTGTATTTACAATGCTTACAGCTCATGCAGGGTAGGCAGTCGTGTATTAACCTGCCTGCACTGTACATGGGTAGCTGCGGCAGAACAAGCGTATGGTATGGAAACGCCTCCCACCTTCCCCAGCCAGGGGAAGCAAGCTAACCTAGATGCTAACGGATGGAAAAAACATCATCAGCGAGCAAACAGACAGGGTAAACAAACCGTTAGCAAGTTTGTCAAAAGTAGCTTACCTCAAATAACAAAAATACCGTTTTAATCCTTAACACACAGCTCAGCCACTTCCTAAGATATTACTCCAACATAACAGCAGCTACTGCTCCATACTCACTAAATTTCACCTATTTCCTACTGTGTTACTCTGCAGATAAAACTCATTTACTAACAGCAAAGTGTATTTGATCTGCCTGGAGAAGAGGAGGCTCAGGCGAGACCTTATCGCTCTCTACAATTACCTTCAAGGAGGCTGTAGCGAGGTGGGGATTGGTCTATTCTCCCAAGCGCCAAGTGATAAGACAAGAGGACATGGGCTTAACTTGTGCCAGGGGAGGTTTAGGTTGGATATTAGGAAAAATTTCATCACTGAAAGGGTTGTGAGGCATTGGAACAGGCTGCCCAGGGAAGTGGTTGAGTCCACATCCCTGGAAGTGTTTAAAAAGATGTGTAGATGTGGTGCTTAGGGACATGGTTTAATGGTAGATTTGACAGTCCTAGGTTAACAGTTTGGACTTGATGATCTTAGAGGTCTTTTCCAACATAAATGATTCTGTGGGATTCATTTCAAAAGCCCAGCTTTCTTACATGGCTAGCTGACTACTCATCATCCACAGAACTGGACTCTTAAATTAGTCAACATAAGGAATTTACAGCCAATACAAAGCTGTAAGTTTCTCTCAATATAAGTGGAAGCCATTTTTGACATTACAGTGCAAGACAGTAACATTTTAAAAACAAAGTGTACCAAATACAAAACAATACACAAAATCAACAATTATGCAGTATTATCAAATCTCCCAAGCATGAGGAGGCCAGCTGGGAACAGTGGCATCTTTTACTATAAATTCCGTTGCTGTTTTTACTATCTCAAGATAGTGTATATTAATACGGTTTGCTATATTTAAAACATACTTGATACTACTGCTGTGCCTCCAAGCTAATGCCTTAACAAGGTAAGAAGGTAGCCCTCTAGTGATCTGGGGTAGATGAATTTTTTAACACATACTTTAAGCATTACAAGATCAATAAATAGGCAAATTAATTCAATCCCCCTGCCCCCATCCCAAATCAATTAATCTCTAATTTCCCCGAGTAAAACCTGGGCAAGAGTCAAGAGCTCCATAAATAGATTTAAGGTCACAAGAGCAGCTGTGGGGGATAGGATATCAAATGGGAGCCCTAGTCCAGAGCTTCCACCAACACAAAAGACGCCCAGTCTGTGCTGCTGTGAGGGGACGCTGCAGTTAAACACCAGACATGGAAACAAAACGTGACTGCCAGTTCTGCCTCAGACTTCCAGGGTACAGCACTTGTCAAACGGGGATTAACACTTGCTATCTAAGACAGTCCCAACCCTCATTTGAGTTAACAGAGATCTGCTAAAAGTGATAATCAATGTCAGCAATAAATACAAGTTTACGATGAAAGCAAAAAAGGAAGAGTCCTTCAGGTACTGTGGTTACCTCATCTTTGCTGCTGCCTTCAGGGAGACAGATGTGAATAACACGTAGACCAACCTGACAAAAGAAAATATGATAATTACTAAATGCAGGTAGATCGATGATAACAAGCATAAGCTACAGCTTATAGGGTAAAGCTTACCTCTTCAGCAAAGTTCTTGTTTATTTCTTGAACCAAAGGATCATTATGTGCCTTGGGGAACAAAACAGAAACTAAGTTTTAAAATAATAAATTTTAAAAGTGTCGGTGCACTAATACACAGCTGTATGCAAGAAACATACTGAGGATTCCTGTGTCCACTAGTATTAAAAAACAACGACAACAAAAAACTAACAGTTCTAAGAAACAAGCAGAAGGCCGTCCAGCAAATTTTATTTTGGCTGATTAGCTTAAGTGTGTGCTGACATTAGCATGGCTTTTATAGATAAGAGTGGCCATTCCTTAACGTAAGTTTACCATTTGAAAAAGGTGCCACTTTGTATCTGAAGATACTGTTCTCCACCCAGCCATTTAACAAGGAAAAGATGGGCAACAGCAATGCTAGCATTTTCTGCATTGCCCCCTCCCCCCCATATTACCAAACAACACTGATTTGCCTCCCCACCAAAAACAATGCAAATCATGACCATTACACATTACAGTGAGCTCTGTCATATGGAAGCAGAAGTTATCAGCTCCTCCCAGCTGCCATCAGACACCTGCTCCAGGACAGAAGCATCTCCTAGGCAGGTTTACCTGAGAGAAGCTCCATCTTACCTGGCAATCCTCCTACCCTGAGGTATCCACTACTATTTGCATCATAGTTACCACAGTATTTCTTTTTTTGCTTACTACTTACTCTTCAATTTTAGGAGGCTTTTCAAATATTTTCATACATTGCAACAATAAAACAGAATTCAATATCCAGAACTACAAACCTCCTATGAACAGAACACCAAGACTTCCACCTCCAAAAATATCAGGGGCTTCATAACCAAATGAATAAAAGACTTCTTCTCACAAATATATGATTATATATAAAACCTGTCTTCCAATCCAGACAAGAGGACTGAAATAAACTATTTTGAAAGGGTTCATTACAATTTCACGTATACATTTTACGTAGCTTTTTCCTCAAGACTTCCTCAATGACAATGACTTCCCATCAGAGTCAAGCCATTCACTCAGTGTACAGCCTCCAGCACTGGCTTCATCTCTGACTACTGTCACCCAAAATTTTGTTGGTTCAAGCCCGTAATAATTCATTGACCTATTAACCCCCCCAAAACTAAGAAAAAAACAACCAGGATTTAAAATGGATACTGAGATCCTCTGTCTCCATCCCCAAGCCCAGCACTGCCTGTATCCCTGGCGCAGCACTGACACTCCTCTTCCACTCCCCAAATCCAGCACCTGGGTGTGAGGGGCATCGCAGAGGCCGCTGCATTGAGAACAGGAGTTAACCTAACACTGATGCGAGGGAAGAAGAGATGGTGTTAAGGACGGCTCAGCAGCTGCTGCCGTATACCAGAAGATGTGGAATTGCACCCCCGCACTGACGCCTAGCTAACAGGACCATTAACACTAGGTTTAATTGGGGTTCAGCCACCAGCAGCACCATACCGTCCCCTGGCGAGAGCTTGCCTCGTGCAGGTGCAGCAGCCCCTGCCCCGGCCCAGTCCCACCACAAGGCGCAGGCCGAGCTGACGAGGCAGGCTGGCAGGCCGCAGGGGCAGGGCTGGTGGCACCCAGCTGACTGTGGCAGGGCAACAGCTCCAGTGCTGGGCGGGATCCTGACACAAGATATTAACTTTCAGCTTAAGAATAATTAGGAAGCAGCCACCAGAGGTTTTTTGTTGTTGTTCCGCAGCTCCGATTCAAGTTCAACACGGATTACAAGCAATGCAGGTACCAATCACGTAATCAATTCAGGTTCGGGTGGCTTGAGGGGAAAACAAGGCAGCTAGAGCCATTTCCAGAGCGGGTTCAGTCCAAAACTCCACATTCCCAGCACTGCTGCAGAGGTGGCACCACACTGCGCCAGCTGCTGTCAGCTACGAACAGCTGGATCAAGAGATTGTTTCCCTGCCATCCCTCCGCTCCTCTGGCTGCAACGTGTCACTTGGAGAGCAGCACGAACCTCAAGGCTCTGCCCAGGTTACCCAGTAGAGCAGAGCACCACGGGAGCATTAGCAGGCTAAAACAAGTCCTCTTTGTACCAACAAATACATCCATAGAAGGAATTCTACTTCAGCCCTTGCAACCAGGCCAGAGTGACTCACAGCTGGAGAACATCGGCTGGGTGAATTTCATCCAGAGGGATCAAGTCCACATGTTCTACAGCCCTCTCATAATGCAAATCAGGTGGGGTAAAGGGGGACCACGGGGACATTTGTTTAAAGCACGACCACGATCCAAACCAAAGCACTGATACAGATGCATCCTAAATCATATTATAAATGAGCTGGAACCTTCCCCTTCCTCACGCAGTGCTCCTTCCCACCCTAACACTGTCCCTTCACATGCACCAGCAGAAAACACTTCCATGGCCACAGCAGCAAACCAGACCTGGGAATGGTCTGGGTGAGAGGAAGCCTCCCCAGGTGCCCTCAGCCCAGGGTGGATCACTTCCAGCTCACACTGCAAGTGCATGGAGACAAGACAGGAGCGAGAAACAACAGGTCACCACTTTTTTGTCAGCCCTTAAACCTACAGCCTTACAGAGGGCTATTTGAAAAGAGTAACCACAGTTACCCAGGGAGGGTAAGAGATGGGAGAGCCTGCTCACTCAGCCTTTCTAGAAGACCTACTGAAATAAAGTTGGTGCATTGTCTCTTAGATTCACTCTTACTATTCAAAAAATATTTACAGTTAGGTTTTAAAACTAAAACCCACTGGGTCAAAGATTCAGTGTGCACTGCCTCAGAGCCAACAAGACTGCCCTAGGAAACAGGACAAGGATGTTCCTGCCCACACAGCTCTGGGTCCCGCTCTGAATGGCCAACCACCCACCTTCTGGGCCCCGAAGTCTCCACAGATCTGAAGGGGAACATCTCTCAGCTCCGCAGGGAAAGCAACCCTCACCCAGGAGTTTGTCTGCCGGTTTCAGAGCTGGCAGTTCCACTGGGGTAGGAAAGAAGGCTCTTTGCAGGTTACCAACACAATGGCTCTCAATTAGTAAGAGATCACCTCAGGAACTGCTGCTCCTTTTGAAAGATACTAGCAGTATTTTAGGGCATAAAGGCCCTTTTGAGCTGACTGGGACTTTCCAGCGTGGTTCTTTCCTCAGGACAGCACAACGCAGTCACACATCGCAGCTGCCCAGAGGTAAGCAGGCTGGCAGGAAGAAGTAGGTCTTTCCTCTGCCCTGGCAGAGTTATTTCGGGGGAGGGCAGTGAAGAGAGGCCCAGGTTTTCAGGCCTGTCAGCACTACGTGCAGGACTGCAACAACAGCTTCAGGCTAAATAAAGGCTGAGAGAAACTGCTTTGACTAACTCCCCCATATGAATCAACCTAGACAATCCGAGAGAAAAGGCGATCTGCCCTTGCCATGGGGAAGAAGCTGCTAGCAAAGGAAGGATAAAATAATTCCCTGCTCTCTAACACCCACTTTGCCACCGCCTGAGGTTTGCTGGGGCTGTTTTAGGCCTGGCAAAGGGCTTATGAGCCTGAAAGCTCCGAGAGTCCTCAGTGTTCAAGCGGATGGGGTTACCTGCTCCTATCATTTTGCTTGAAAAAACGTTATTTTCTCTTTCATACATTTCTGACGTTTCAAACAAGAAACAGCACTGAATGTAATCTCATATTTTACCTGAATAATGGCAAGCGTTGGCTCAAGCTGAGGGTTTTCTCTCTTAAGAGAGGCCAAGGATTTTCTTGCATTCTCGGCGATTTTGCTGCAACACAATAACAGCACAGGTAAATCTTTAGCAAAAAGCAAACAAACAAGAAACCCTCCTACCATCAGTCAGTGGACAGAACAGCAGTACAGAATAAATGCTTAGGCACACACATTTTTAATCACCAGAATTACTTACATACTGTGAAGGGCGGTGTTTAGCAGCCAGGTACAGAACACCTGAACAGACCGGGATGCCTTTGTTTTACAGCTGCGTGCACCAATGCTCTGACATGCCCTAACCTTTATGGCCAGGTTACGTTATTGCTTTGTGAGAAGGCTTACCTGGCCCCACAGCAGGGAACCGCCACCAACCCACCACCCTGGGGCCAGGTGGGCCCTTCGCCTCCATGGCCTGAGTGCTGAAGGAAGCGGAGCTTCGATACTGAAGCTCCTTTGCACCTTGGGCTGCTACAGCTCCCCAGGCATCACCAGCGGTGCCAGCAGTAAATCTGCTGCTTTCTGGATGCTATTCAGAGCTGTGGGCAGCAGGGAGACAGAGGAGTTCTGTTTGCTGCACTGCTTCTTGGAAAAACCAGCAGAAGCAGCGGCCAGGCAGCGGGAAGGATTTCTGGAAAAAATTTCTGGGTAAATTGCTGCCGGCTCTCCTCTGTCACCTTCTGCACGTACAGACGGGAGTTACAGCGCAAGGCAAGCGGGAGATGCTGAAGGAGCGGGAGACCCCCGTTTGTCCCCCACAGCGGGCAGGACTAGCTGGGGAAAGGAAGGCTAGAGAAGGCTTTTACGACGCCGGCGACCCACTCATGCCAGCGCCGCGGCCGGCAAACCGTCCGGGCCGGGGTGCGATGGCCACATGGCGGGGGAGGAGGGCGAGCAAGCCGGCCCCGCAGGCACAG
>VXAA01007382.1:249317-293709 GCA_013399115.1 Anseranas semipalmata
GGAAGGGCTTTTAAGAAACTCTGAAGTTTGGTTCAATACTGCATTTGGGGATACTTATTCAAATACTGCAGCTTCGAATTTGCCCCACTGCTTAATTCATGAACAATCCTGCTACCATGACATGATGTTTGGTGCTCTAATATTTACCACAACATGTCTAACTGTGGCAAAGTACTGCAGGCAGCACTGCAGGATGCAAGGAAACACACAGTTCCAATTATATACTGTTTGTTTCATGACAAAACGAAAAGAACATTCTGAAATGGCCTGGTAAATAAGATATTTAGGGACCTTTATAAATATCACAGGGAGGCAAGAATGACACTCTAGTGCGTGGAGTCTGCTGGCACCATGTCTCCAATTTGTTTCAATTGAATATGGACAAAAATAGTTCCAAAGCTGTTGCATATCCATGACTTTGCACGTTCATTAGAAATAGCAAGACAACCAGCTCTCTCTTATCTGACCCCACTCCTTATACTTGTAAGTGTGATGTGGATGGTACCTGAGCAAAACTACAGGACTCGTGAAGGTGAACCTATACACGTTCTTCTGAAGATCGTGCTATTAAAGGAAATAACTGCTTTTCTGTAAAGAGGCCAGCGATGCTTCAGGCATGATTTCTATTTCTAGCCAAAGCTAAATTGATCTTTCCTGACACTACCCCAGTATTTCTTCCCAATTTTATCAAGTCATGGCAAGAATTTATTGAGATACAAAGGACTATTCATGTCAGAAACAGTCACAGAAAACTCCTTTCGGTGGTAACACCAAAAATGCAATATTGATATTCAACTAATAAGGTGGGAAAAATTCATAATCTTCCAGCTGACTATGCAGATTTCACTGAAAGTTACTAAAGAAATAAATCTGTGTAGAAATATTTTTAACATACCAATAGCAGGACCACCTTGTTTCTTCTCCTCCAGAATTGCAGCAAGATCTTTGTGTTTCAGTTTCTGTTGTCTGCTAGCTGGCTGTTCCTGCTCTGGACTTTTAACTTTCAAAAGCTGGTTAGCCTTCTTAATTTTCTGACTGTATTGCCTGGCCATCATAAAAACTCTGTTCTTTGTTTTATCCACAATAGCCAAGTCATTTTCCATGCCCTCTGTATGCGCATTGGACAGAATACTATTGGCAGATTCGTAAGGGCTATCTACAAAAGGCATCTCACTGGAGAAGGAAGATCTGTTCAGACTCACTAAAGAGCTCTCCTTGCACACTGTAGTGTCTTCAAGCTTCAGACTTGCCTCACTTAAGGTGGCAGCCCTGGGCTTCACAGTTTTAGGGAAAATAGGAGTTTCTGGCAGAGAGAGAGTAGACAGTGAGTACTCTACATCTTTACTCAGTTCAGGTGTACTACCAGCATGCAGCCTTTCCTGCATATCATCTTTACAAACAGGAAAGGCTGCAAGAAGTCTGTCTCTTGTCTTTTCCTGATTCTTCTTGATGTAATTCTCCAGGTCATTCCAGATCTCATCTACTTCCTCTGAGAGTTTATCTGCTGCTGACTTATGGGACAACGAATCGGAGTTGGAAGAGCTATCTACTAAGCTCAAATAGTCATTGTCGGCAGGAACACGATGGTAAGGACTCTCATCTTCACTGAACTGGAGACTCTCTTCAGAAACAAACTGCTGCAGATTGTCAGAACATGCCAAGTCTTTTTCCAGGCCCAGAAAACTCCGCCTTTTAGAACATTTTAAGCGGTCACATTTAAAATTCAATAGTGGTGTTTCTGGAAGCACTATGGTGTCATAGATGTTATCTTCAACAATCCTGAGTTCATCCAAACTTGAAGTAGGTGCTTCTCTACTGAGTAGGACACCATCCCTGCTAGCACGAAGGGAGTCCCTGCTTTGACTTGTTATCCGCTTTTTGGAGGGTGAATCTAAGCTGCTTTTGTTTTCAGGCTCATAGAGAGAGTCTCTAGCAGATCTCTGGGGACCATGGTGTGTTTCCTCCCTTCTTGTCAGACCCATCAGCTTTAAGTCTTCATAGCTTATGTTGTCATAAACGTGTTCAATATCATCAATGGTCAGCTCTTCTGAAGATTCAGGATATGCATTCATACTGCTCACCTCTGTTCTCTTTACATCCCTTCGAGAACTGCGCTCACCAATTTTGTACCTTGTGCTGGCTGGACACGTGTTACTTTCACCAGCGCTACTGGCCCGCCTAACAATTTTGTGACGACTGGAGCTGGTAGTTTCATTCTGATGCATTACCCCCAAGTGCCAGCTGCATGGCCGACCAGAAGGACCCCTCCTTTCTCCACCAACAGCTGGACTAGTGTTGGATGTAGACACTGATGGTACAAACATCTGATAATCATCTTCGTCGTCTTCATTCTCGTAAGGTGGACGCCGGCTGGGAAACAATGCCTGCCTGATTTGATGGTCAGTCCAGATGTTTCTGACAGAGGTAGTTCCCCCCAGGATATTCATGATCAGCGAGTTGTTCTGGGGTGTGCTGAATTGTCTAGGCAACTGTGACTGTCTGGCTGAGCAGGAAAATGGAAGATCAGCATTCAACTGGGTTGACTCTTCATCTGAAGGGTCTTTGGAGCTCTGTGGAGATTTGAAATATGCAGGTAGTGTTAGTCTATCCCCTGCAATAATACAGATTCCCTCCATTCACAGGACTACCATGGTACCAGGGTGTCCTGCAGCATGAAGTCAGGTGGAGATGGGTGAGAGCAGGCTCCTTGCTAGAGAGCCAGAAACCATGGGGGCAATGCCAGACTACTTTGCCTCCTAATCCTTACCCTGGCTTAGAGTTCACTCTTGGCAGTTAATATCGTCTTACTTCAAATACAAGACACTGGGTCATGCTAAAACATGAGTAATTAAAGGCAAATTTATTTGGCAGCGGTTAGATTAAACCTTTTATGCTAACTCTGCAGTTTCACAATTAGGTTAAGCTGATCTGAATCTGGGCTTGTGCCAAAAGTTCTGTTCTCCTCCCTTTCCCATTACCTATAACCCTAGCAGAAAGGTATGTTATGCTCTCTAGCACATGCCACTGAAATTTTTTCAATTTCTTTTTGGAGTAAATTTTCATCCAGCTCAGCTAGCAGATCTAATTTCCAGCAAGGTCATATGCCTGCTAATGCTAACATGTAGGTATACCTGGGGGAGAGAGAGAAGATTATTTCTTTTGGCTTAAGTTAATGCTAATTGTTTGATTTTTTTTTTTCTGCCCCAAAAGAATTCTGTTTGAAGTCCATACAGATGAATATTAATACATGAAAAACACAAGATGACTTATCTGTCTACCTACAACAGAAACAACAGAAAAAAAACACAGATTTCTTTGACATATCTGTGATGCATAGCAAAACAGAAGTAAAAAAAATTATATACCTGCATCTCACACTTGTTGAGATTAACACTTCTTCGTTTTTCAACATTTTCAGCAGCTTGACTATTAAGTCTTTTCCTTCCTCCTTTTGATTTCTGTAGTGAATTTTGTGGCATTCCCTGTGATTTAAAAGAAGGAGCAAGGGAGGTGTATTAAAATCCAGTGCTTTGTACAGCCTTGTTCAAAAGTATTACTAAGCAGCTAGAACAGCAGAGCCTGGTGAGGTATCCCTAGCTGAAGGATGCAACGCTCATGAGTAGTCAGAGCACACAGGAATGATTCAGAGTCTAGAAAACTTTCTTTACAGTAACCAATTAAATGAAGTCAATCTGCACAGCTTGTCAAAAGGGGATGAAAGCAGAATGTGTGTACAATAACACAGATGTAGAAGAATACACAGGAATTGAACTAGGAAAAGGGAAATAAAATATTTATAAAAAAAATAAAATATTTGTACAGAGAAGAAGTTGCAAACACTTGTAACACATTCATGCCTCCTTGTAGTTTTACAGATACTTTTACTCCCCTTTCCATCTTCCTAGGGCAAAAAGATTTTTTTTTTCTCTTTTTCCTACCAGTTCAGATTCTTCTTCATCATCAGCATCAATCTGTTCCACAGCAGAAGTCTGGAGATTTTCTTCCTGATCGCTGCTGTAGGCTGGCTCAATGGACTCTTGAAATTGGCTCTCTAGCCCACTGGGTTCCAATGAAACCTTTTTCCTAGAATTCAGCAGGGCTTCATTTGATCCTAGTTTGGTGGCTTGAGATAATAGGGCTCCTTCAATACCGATCCGCTTAAAAAAAATAAAAGCATCGATTAAAAGAGACTATATATTTTAGTATGACACTGTCTTATATCAGACTTATAGACAATGTTTTAGCTACATTTAGTTTGCTGCACTGAAATGAGATGTATAAGCAAAGAATTAAAATGATCGGTATTTTTCCATAGAATATTTGGAACTGAAAAAAAATATATGAAAAAAAAAAACAATAATACAATCATGGGCTTCAGTTTTATGGCATCCCAGTGAAGTCATATCTAATGTACCCTGTTAATCAATCTTCCACACACTCCCCTTCTTAAGTTCCATCCCAAATAAGCCTAAGACCTGGAATTCAACAAGAGACTTTCAAACTGCACTGGAACTTCATAACAAATTCGTACAAAAAAAATGTATAAATGAAAAATGCTCATTTCCATCTGTTTAAGCTGTACTGACTCTGGTCAAATATTATGATTTATATATAGTATAAATATTACATCAGAATAAGCTCAAACTTTCTTCACTTAATAAATACAGAGACAACATCCTCCAAAGAATATACACTACCTTTACACATAGCACTTCTGTGATTATAGTGGTATTTACAAGTACCCTATAACATCAGTACTTGATTGTGCTGTATGATAAAGTACAAGAATTTATGGATCAGACAATTTTTGTTTCTTAGATATTCCTGAAATAGCTAGTTGTATTTCTGTTTCTTTCATTCCAATAATCTTGTTGGAGATACTAAACAACATTTATGGTTTTGTTTCTTTCTTAAAATCAACATCACCAAGAAGATATGGATTCTACAGTAAATATATTCCTCTACATTATGTGGTACTTGAATGTGCTAAAACAAGAAATGGCTTACCTTCTGCATATCAGGACTCATATCTGAAAACAGAAATATATACTTCATCATAAGTGAATAATCAAACTGGTGTCAGTCTATGCCACTGGTTTAATGCTTCACTAATACCCCAACTATGAATTCCCAAAAAGGGATAAAATGCAACAGCAATATTCACTTGAAAGTCTTTCATAAAACAGACAACAGCAGTTTTATTATGACAGTTCCACCTGAGGTCCTGATTTCACAACAAGGATCTAATATGGGCAGCTAATCACAGTGGCTGACTCCTGGTGTTCAATTACCAGTCGCTAAGACACTTACAGGACCAGAAACCAAGCACGGAAAAGCAAACATTAGATTTAAATACTAACATTTGTTTTCTTCGCCCAATTTCCACCTTGCCCCTCCCAAATGTGTATCTGGGGAATGTTACAGAACAAAAGGATCCATTTTTACTTGTTCTACAAAATACAGAAACACTGGGTCAGCAATCAGTAGAAGAAGTAGCTTACCATTTGACTTCAAAACTTTATGGACTCTAGATGAGGGTTCTGAAAAAGACAACATTTTTAAGCACTCCAGCATCCCAAAGAAAGTTATGGGCATCTTTTTATAACACAGATACCAAAAGTTAATCTTCTGGGCCCATGCAGGGAAGGCAGATTTTCTGTTCTTAATCACTTAGCTAAGTCATTCCCAATACATAACGCTACACATTTCAAGTCGGAAAGGTCTTTAAGAAGTTGATCACAGTGACTACAATATGAAGTCACCTAACTATACAGACATTTGTAATGGCTTCAGGAGGAAACTAACAGTAATTATGGATGTTTGAACTAGGAAAAAGAAAAACAAAACTCAACATAACCATCTCTCAAATCTCTATTATGCATAAGGCAGACATTACAGTAGGTAAAGGTAATAATTATATTTTGAAATAACAAGCCTATCATAATCAGGATGGAACCACTTCCAAGACAGTAATTACTCAAGGGTGGGGGGAAGAAAGTTCAGACAAATCATGTGACTGGCTTTCCAGCATATGCATTTTTCTGTCCATTAGAAAGTATCAATTGTTCTTTATTCATCCACCATTAGGAATATATGTACTCATGAAATGAAATGCAAATGGTGGATAAAAAAAATAAATCACACAAGCAACAAACGGTTAATAAAATCTTCCACATGTATATCAGAGTTACTGTGCTCTGTAAAATCTCAGTGGAGTGCAAGCTAAAGACCAATTCCACACGCCTATTCTCGACCAACCCTAGACAACCCTCCTTGCCTTTCCTCATCAACTCAGTGGTAAATGAGTTTATTCACCTGATTTTCTTCTCACTCTGTGTTGAGTAGTGCCTTCTTTAGGCTGGTACAATGATTTCATTTCTCCCTCTGGGCTATAATGAAACCCTGGGTGATCTGTGGAATAAACAGAGACAAAAGAATGTTACTTCACACGTCTCAGCAGCTCTTTGGAGGCACTGCCATCTTCCCTTTGTGATTCACCCAATGGCACTTCATCAGAGCCTGAAGCAAAACAAGTGAGGTATGCTGTTGCAGGGTAACTTAGGCACCTAGCCATAAAAACATTTTACCCATTTAGTTGTGCATTGCTCCAGATTGCTAACCCAGCAACACTGATGGCACGATCATCATGTTTAATTGTTTGCCCATGTCTCAGTCTAAGCCTTCCTGACCCATTCTCCGCAACAATAGCTACATTAATAAATAACAATTCTGCTTTACTCCAAGACTTCCTCAGCATTTATATTGTAAGACTACTGTTCTCATTTCCCTGCGCTGCCAGGGATCACTGGCAACACAAAGAGCTAACACAGCTTGCACCAGGACAGGCAGCAAACAAGAGATGCAACAGAAAGGACAGCGCAGGTGGGGCTGGATTCAGAACAGAAGGCAGCAGCAGCATGTGTGCTCCCTAACCCTGGGACAGACACAGGTAAACTCTTCAGTCAAAGTTTTGGAAAGCACAAGCCCGCTGGGTAACAGCATGACGTTTTCTTGGCGCTGTACCGCAGGTGCGTTTGGTTTCTGCCTTAGCCATGAGTCCAGCCTGGGGCACAGAGGACAGCTGGGCGCCCTTGTTGGGCTTCCACATGGTCTGCACAGAGCAATCAACAGCTGGCAGCTGCCCTCACCCTCCTCCAGCTCCAGGTTTGCCAGCATAAGGAAGTCATAGCAGCACGATGTACTTCAAGCTCCATTTGCTTATTCCTAGCCCTTCAGCAGGTCCTAGCCAGGAGTGTATGCTACAAAAGCAGGAAAGATCATGCATTTAGTCAGCATGGAATAAGCAAAACAGAATGACCAGAAGTGTTTACAGAAGGTCTAATCTGCTTCTTCCTTGCTAATCATGAGACATAACTTGCTGGTTGTAGATCCGTCAACTCAATGCCTACAGAGTTCCACAGGATCTGCACACAATTTTGTGTTTTTTTTTTTTAATTTTTTTTTCCAGCAAGGTCATAATTCGAGGAATGTAAGCATGGTCTTCTCCCATTTCAGATAAAGCCAACAGTCAAAGCCAAACTTCTGAAGAGAGATTTGTTCATTTTTAAAGTGAAAGTGAAAAACAACCAACTTACGTATGGCATCCATTTCCAGAATTGCCTGTTTGGCCTGAAAGCGGAAAAGAAAAAAAAAAAAAAAGAAAAACACAAAAAAGTTAAACTATAAATAGAAGGACAAATTATATTGCATATTACAGATAGCAGTGAGTTTATATGCAGACAACAGTGAGTTTAATTTTTGAACTAATAAATATCGCTAGCATTGTTATTTTCTGTCTTTCTCTGTATTCTGCATACATTATATATGTGAAGAAGAATTTTGCTGGCAGAAGCTTCCTGTAGTTCATCTTCAGGGCACCACACAAAAGCCTATTGTCCACTGCATACAACAGCTCTGTCTTGCTCACCTACCGCTCTGGTGGTGAAAGAGAAGGAGTACGTACCTACGGCACCCATTGGGATGAGGAACTTCTGGAGGATGTAGTGATGCACATCTGACACCAAAAACTACTTTGGTGTCACAGACAGGGGCTATGCTGAGATCATGCTGTACACTGTGGCTCTTCTCCATGGGGACACAAACCTCCAGAGACCTCGCCATAAGCCCCAGAATTCAGAGCCATCGATACACCCCTCCATATTCTGCTGGGACTGGCACAAAACTCGCCCTAATATTTAGGAATCACAAATATTTCCAAACATGTTTTTTTTTTTTGTGATACATGAAACATTTCCTCCCTAAAAATAAAATAGTTTAAACTCCTTTATTATTTTTGCAGTTCTGATGTTGTTGGCACAGAGAGCACTATCAACCTTGCTTACTTTAAGGGTTTTCTTGAGGAACAGCTATTAAAAAAATCATCATTTTGTTTAAGTAAGATTGAACCAAGATAAAAAGCTAACATCTCATGATTGCTTAAAATTTGACATGTTTCTTTAGGAAAAATAAGCAGGACATTTTATCAAGCGTATCAGAGAGTAAGAAAGAAAATAAACTAAAACATAATATCATAATATCATAACATAAACTAAAACATAATAACAAATATAATATAATATGGGTGCAGTTCAGTGATTTTTCCACCAGGTGTCACATGTGGACTAATATTAAATCCCCCCAAAAGCTGGGCAGAGAGAAGTCTCATGAATAGCAAACACAGATTTATCAAAAATATGTGCAGACAACCTCAGAGATTTATTTGGTTAGGCTTTTCCTTCCTCAGATAAAACTATTTCTCAGAGCTGAAAATGGCATTATGATGTATTTTGGTGATACATTTTCTTTCCACAGATAAAAAAAAAAAATACATTGAGAAGGAAAAATCTTGATACAAAAGCTGAAGTCATGCTGAAACATTTCTTTTTACAATCTAATAAACGAGTATTCACATTGTAAGCATGGATACCAGCATAAACATTATATCTTCAATAAATTCTGTCAACAAAAAAATCTGAGAAGAATTACTAATAGCAACTGCTAGGACTTCTTTCTCCTATAACTTTTTTTTTGTTGAATTGGTTGGTTGAATTTTGTTGAATTTAGTTGGTGCACCCCTGTGTATGTCAGTCACATTTTTTTAGGCATTACAGCATAAAAAACAGTGAAAAAAATCAGCAAAACTGATCAGTGAAAATAATACTAAAAAGAAAAAAAAAGAAAAAAAGAAAAAAAGAAAAAAAAGGAAAGAAAAAAGAAGAAGAAAAGCAGTAAAACTCAGTGAAAAAAAAATAAATCCTGCTTCCAACATGAGTCAGTGGCATTTGTGTCACGGCAGGAGTTAACTAGGATATAGTGTGAGGTGTAATAGGTTATACTGGGAAACATCACCTAGAGGTCTAAGACAGGATTTCATAAACAAAAGGACCAGATTTCCCTACTTGTAGGCATTACAGCTATGGTATCAGTAGGTATCTGACAACTATTATGAAATGTAGAACTGTGCCTCATTTTCCCTGCCACAAAGCTTCCTATCTGTCTCACAAAAAAAAAAAAAAAAAAAAAAAAAAAAAAAAAAAAAAAAAAAGGTCCAGGTGTCCCAGCTAATTTGTAAAGTGAAGTGCATGCTGCAAATGCCTTCACTGCTATGGTATCTAACCAAGACAGATGAAAACTAGCTTGGTAATGTCTACACATGCTGCAATTAGCACACCTCAGTGTTGTGCAGACAGGTAGTTTCAAGCCAGGGTATGCACTTCCAGTAGAGCTTTCTGACACTGCATCTCTGTTACTCATGTCTTAGTGGGCAAATCCTAATGTGGACAGCAACGCTGCTAACCCAGTTAAATTCTTCTGCTCCTGTGCCGAGCCCAGTAGATGCTTTTAGTGGAATTTTCCCATTAATTTTGAGGAACTTTTAAAGATATAAGGAAACAACATATTTATCTCCTGGAGTCTAAACTTTCTCTAAATTGCAATGCATCTTGCAATGCACGTATTTCTTTATTTATTATTTTTACCTTGGCAGGAATTTTAGCAGGATGATTTTCCAGAATTAACCTCTTCAAGTGAAGAATCCAAAGCCGTTTGTCTTGCTGTGATTTTGCCTGATGAAAAAAAAATTCAGTACCATCAAAATTGCGTTACTGCACTATGCAGGCTCAGGAATAGCATTTGGTCATCAGTCAGGGTATCCAGTGGGCAAGGAGTTTTCTGTTGTACCTGGACTGTATGTTGCATCTTGGGATTTTTGTAGTGGAAGACACTAAAGCTGAGTGGCTCCTTTGGTATTACTTCAACAAGCATAAGATTCCCACACTGTAACAAAGAGAGGTAGTACTGTGAACCACAGAGGAGTTTCAGATACATCTAGAGACAGCACAAGACCATTTGCTCTCTGACATACCAATATGTGAGCTTTGTATGCAAACATTTCATCTCTCTTTTTTGTAATTAGCAGCAGCTTGTCAAAGAGGAACAACGTGCGCTCATTTTTGGCTCGCTGAATGCGGAACGTTCCTTCTAGAACCAGCTCCCCGTAACTAGTGAGATCTGGTCCTTTCCAGTTTGTGAGCAGACTCTGTATCTCCTGCAACAGATCAAAGAAGAACAACCAACGTTCATGCTGGAGGTCTCACTTAAATAAAGATTCAAAGAACAATCTGCTGAGGCCGTTCCTGCTCTCCTATATAACATTCAACAGTGCAAAGTCACCGTAAGCCGGTAGTGAGGCTGTTATGTGCACATCACAGCCAGGTGCTTCCAGACCTGATGCTAAGCGCAGACTAAAGCATGCCCTCCCAACTACTGGTGACCTCTGTGGGGACCCAGCCAAGAGCCCTGAGCTTCCCAGGGCTGCCTGCAGTGAAACAGCACAACCCCATCTCCTGGGACTCACAGTGGTGGAGGATGGACTGTAATTCAGTCACCAGTCTCTCTCATGCCTGCTCCTTTCTCCTGTCTACTTCCCTAATGAATCCCTCTAAACATTTCCTTCTTGCCCTGCATATCCTCTTGAAGTTGTGTGGTCCCCAGCTGGATGAATTATAATGCCATCTCTGTGTCTTGTAGGCCCATCACAGAAGACGCCTCTGTGAGGTGTTCAGATTGTCGAGATGTTTCTCAGAAGACTAAAGGACCAGAAGTGATTTGGTCAACTGATCATTTGAAGATGCCAAGATTTATTTGCATTTGTAATGATCTGTATACACACCATAGATATTTCTCACTTTATTTATCACTTAAGAAAAAAAAGCTGGAGAAACATCTAAGAACATCTTCAAAAATCTGTGTTACTTTGCTATGACTATCTTGTTTCCTTTAGTTGTTCATTTTTTCTGTCAGTGGCACAGACACAGGACTTAAACAGAGTACAGCAAACTAAGAGCAGACTAAACCTTAAGTAGGGAAATCTTTAAAAACATCCACTGAACTTTAACCTGGGCAGCATTAGCAAAGCAGGGACAGATTTCCTCATCCAAGGCTGATCTCAGTAGAACATTACGCTTTAATACAGCATTCAGCTATAAAAATTCTTAGTACATTTGAGCCCAAAGGCAGCCTAGAGCATACACAGGAAGAAAACCCAATGCATACAGCAGCACACTTTGGACTATATGCAAGACTGTTTAAAAAAAAAAAAAATACACACATAACAAATTGGGTCCCTTAAGGAACTTGTAAATAAGTCAGGGTACAGCACAGCAATCAGTTTTACCAGTCTCAAGGGAGACTTGGCGCTGGAATCACTGTTGCAGTACTTGCAGAACTACAGACAGAATGGCAGTGAGATAGCTCACAGAAGACCTATCCTTATGGCTGCAGAAACAGATTTTACTTTTATAAAGGGTAACCATGAACATAAACATTTTCCACAACCCCATACACTTGCCAGCTCAGCTTAATAAATTAAAAAAATACACTTTTCTGAAGGCATTTAGTCCTTTTTATTGCCAAATAATACTGGTTATCATTATTCAGATTTATAGCAGACTGTTTGTAGAAGTCATTAGCATGCATTTCCAGCAATGTGTGGCAAAGGTTACACTGCTGCAGGCAAGACATTATCAAATGTAACCCTATTCCCCCTATATATAAACAAAAAAATGCGGGCCAGCAAGCACAGTTTATGTTAGAAAGACATAAAGGAATAAAAGAATAACATGAGACAGATTTCTGGAATGGTATAAAGCTATTACACTCTTATTAACTAAAAAAAATTCTTAAAGGAATATAGATACTGCTGACAAAAGTGTAATGTGAAATGGCGATTCACTGGGATGTCTGAAACAGAATGATGGATCTGTAAAAATTCTACCAAATAGCTTGCTCTTGACGACAAAAGTTATTCAGAATAGCTTTTGTCTTCTCCTCAAAAATTCTTCATACAAAGTGAAGTTAACCTTTTTCCAACTATCATATTTCTAGGTTTATACTTTTCACAAGAGAGAAAGGGAGAAAGGGAGAAAGAAAGAAAGAAAGGGAGAAAGAAAGAAAGAAAGGAAGAAAGGGAGAAAGAAAGAAAGGGAGAAAGAAAGAAAGGGAGAAAGAAAGAAAGGGAGAAAGAAAGGGAGAAAGGGAGAAAGGGAGAAAGGGAGAAAGGGAGAAAGGGAGAAAGGGAGAAAGAAAGAAAGAAAGAAAGAAAGAAAGAAAGAAAGAAAGAAAGAAAGAAAGAAAAAGATATAAGTCTTCAGAAGCCCAAAGGAAAGTACTTAAACAAGAAGAAGCACAAAAAATGTCTCAAAACAAAATTAATCAGCACAAAAGGGAGAAATCGGAAACCACAGGATTTCTGAACAAAGACTTGCCCTAGGGTTGTACAGCAGTGCTGTACAATTGAGGGAAAGGAAGAAAGAGAAGTTATCTCAAGTTCCATATTACTGCAAAATAAATGCTTTACAGGATGCTGCTTGTAGAGATTTCTGAGATTTTCCTGCAGCAGCTACGACCATGGTTTCTAAGATCAAACAGCCACAGGCATACTCAACAGGACTCTAAATTATGACTGACAAAGATAAGAAGAGATGATAAACTAAAAAATGCATATATGTTGACAACAACAGCTTACAGAACCACCAATAAAATATCTTTGGGAACTCACCTGAAGCCTGATGGCATGTTCATGTTTCCTCTTCATGTCATTTATGTGCCATGCCACTCTCTGCATTGTATCTATGGCATCTAGCACCACATCATAGCCCTCAGTGTCCTTGTCAAGGTGGTTTTCTATTTCCTAAGACAAGGAAAAAAAAAAAGTCCTGTTATTTCTAAATGATTTTTTCCAGCCTGATGTAATACTGACTATGCTTTTATCTGGACTACTTTGTCTTCGTGTTGTGATCTCCCAAATACAACGTTTCTGCCTTTGTTTCTATTGCATGTTCTTACCAAATCGATTAAGACGAGATGGCTAACAATGCAAAGCCTTTATGGACAGTTTAGCAGCGACTGTACTTCCAGCAGCTGCTGTGAACACAGAGGCACAGAAAGGCAACACGGCACACTTACAAGAAGAGAGCTTTTTAGACAGTGCTTAATGGCTTTCTTAAAACACGGGATGTATCTACACACTCACAAAATACTGATGGAATTACGCTAGGCCTTACTTTACACTTGGAGAGAAGAAAAGCACCAGACATTTTAAATAAGGATCAGTGTCTTTACACTTCACTAGAACATGACTCCGTAATATGAAACATATGTGCAAACGTTAACAATAAAGCAAGAATTTCCGAAACTTGCTTAATTCAATTCACTGAATATGGAAAGAGTTCCCACTTCCTCAATCATTCCTCTCCACAAAAATCTTACCAATCAGGAGTGTTTATATGTATTTATTCTTTCTTTCAACCACCCCCAGCATTGGAACATGTGGAAAAATACTGTTGTTCATTGGAACAATAAATTTTTGTACAAAACTGTTTATTCATGACAAGAATCTTCCATAGAACTTCAGAATTACAGACAATTGAAAAAAGAAAAAAAAGTAATTATTTGGATGCACAGACTGATTCAATGTGACTAAACCAATTACCATACATTCCCCACTCAAAACATATGCATATATTATGAAGTGATGAAGACAGAAAGAGTCTCCATATGCAAAAATCCAACACTCCCAAAAGGAAGAGTGTCTAAAGAAACCCAGAACTGTTCCAACCATCAAGTCTTGTATCAGAGGCAGGAACATCAAAGTGTAGCAGCCCTAAACGGGATAGATTTCTAATGAGTGCTTACGTGCAAAAGTAGGTGGTACTTGAGGATTCGCTGGACAGGTTTCAAGAGATAGGAACCCAGGGGCAAAGAATGCTGCAGTGCTTCTTGCCGTTCTCTGAAGAACTTGGCCAATGTCTTGTTCCTCATGCATTCTGTCAGCACAGCTACTGACCTGAAAGCATAATATCTACCTGTAAGACACACTATCACTGTAAGTCATAGGTAAAGTCAAGAATCGTTTCCTTCTTTCCTTGCTAAAGGGGGCAGCAGGTTCCTAATCTGATCACTGCTTTTTCTTTTAAGTTATCTTGTGCATTCAGTTATGTTTTCCTTCTGACTTGCAACTATTCTCTTAACACTGGGAATTACACATTCGGAGCACTACAGAGTAAGACCATCATTTTCTAGCAAGGATAATAGCAAAGAATGACAAGATCAGTCAAAGTAAAACTTCAGGTGAGCATCTTTCATTTTTTGTTTTTGAAGTTAAAAAAAAAAAATTAAAATCAGGCCAAGGGACAAATGAACAAAGAGAACTCAGAATTCCTACCTTGGGTAGTTGGTGCAGTACTGTGTATATATGTGGAAATCTTCACTCTGCATGGGGAGGAAAGGTTTTTATATATTAAGATTTTGTCAAACTAGCAGCTAACATACATGCAAGACAAAGACGATGACATAAAGGCAACACATTCTCCAGTTCCTGATCCATGAATTCCCCACTCTCACCATGATAGTCTTAAAGCTAACATAGACCTATTTATTGAATTTCACTTCTTCTTTTTGGAGAATTTTCCTTAACTTTTAAAGAGAGAAAAGAAAAACAAACAAACAAAATCAAGAAAACCTACACAGAGAAAAAGTGGCTTTGCAACAGAGCCTCCAAGGTCCTTTATGACAACCCATGCACCTTTTAAAAAATAAAGACACACACATTCAAACAACTTCAAACAACTTCCCTTCAAACAACTGACTTGCACATATCTAGTTTTGTGTGTGCTGAAGTGCACACCTGCAGAATTAAGTTTTGTGGAATATGTTCACTGTGATTTTTGAACAACTATAAATATTTTCACATTTGAGCACAGTCTAAGTATGAAAATTAGATGCCACAAACATGTGGGTTTTTTTTGTTGTTGTTGTTTTGTTTCGTTTTGTTTTTTTGCCAGTAAATTATGACTCTGTGCAAGCAGAAAGTTACCACCAAAACAAGTTGTAACTGGATTTAGGTGGGTTTCCACACTTGCATGTCACGTGAAATTGCCCATTTAATGCTGACAAGCTTCTCAGAGGAAAAGCCTGAGTTTCCTTTCTTTCCTCTTTGGCATAAGATTCTTTCTTAATCATCATCATTTAATTCTGTGCAAGAACAAGTCTCCAGAAATGTCCCCACGTGCTTTAAGTTCACATCTGCCTATCAACTTATATCCCAAATAATACGCAATTTCATAGAATCACAGAATATCCCGAGTTGGAAGGGACCCACAAGGATCATGGAGTCCAACTCCAGGCTCCACATAGGTCTACCCAAAAGTCAGAATTCAGACCATGTGTCTGAGAGCATTGTCCAAATGCTTCTTAAACTCCGACAGGCTCGGTGCCGTGACTACGTCCCTGGGGAGCCTGTTCCAGTGCGCGACCACCCTCTCGGTGAATTTCTGCAGCTTGTTGGAGTTGTAAAGACTAAGAAAGCACTGCAGAACCGCAAATTGCTCCTAAAATCAATGACTTCTCTTCTGAGCCCTAGGCCAACATAAAGCAATCCTCTGGTGGTAAACAAGACATGCCTCCACACGAAGCATCTTCAAAATGGACTCTGACCCGCTGCCCCACAGCAGCTGTGCCCCACGAGGGGCAACCGCTCAGAGGTGGTAGCTTGTGAATGGCGAGACTGAATACCCAGAGCCCGGCGCTCTGTGGAGCAGCAGCACCCGGGGAGAGGGCTGATGCAGGCTGAGGCTTTTGTTTCTCATTGTTGGGTTGATTTCTTTTTGGCTATTCATCAGAAAGAGCCAGCTGAGGCAGTACCCTTCCCCCTTTCCAAGAGCACTGTTCCCTCCCCGCCCCCCCTTGTACATCAGACTGTGCCATTCAGTTTTCCAATGAGCAGTGATTCAGAAGGACCACGTAAAAAGTAAGCTGCTACTCAACCTCAGTGTAAGTCACTGCAATTAATTTCAGTATTGCTTACGGGATTTCAATATTAACTGTTTTGAAAAAAATAAGTCTAGTAAACTTCTAATAAATGTTTCCCTCAGGGACTGCAATCCCCATTTACCCTTAGTGTGCTGCAAACTGCTGTTACTTTAAGCTGCTCTTATCTTAGATGGCAACCAACTAAATTTAGTCTTGATACAATGCAGTTAAACAATTTAGCTTGGTCTTTCATGCCTGGACTAATTCTGCTGTCACAGCCGGTTTTTGTGGCGGTTTACATACGCCCTGTGTCCACACCCAAAGACAACGAGCTTCTGTCACAACCTATTAGCGTTCCCGCTCGGAAATTGCAGCGACAGCTACAAACCGTCCCAGCACAAAACTAAGCACTAACAAACCCCAGAGTGCTGCACACATGCCACTGTGTAATTTTCTTCAGCAATCATTACCAAACTAGCTAGCACTCATAACAAGTTGGGGTGCTTATGAGAGAGCATTGTGATGAAATTCAGTGTGATGGGAAAAGGTGATTTATTTTATATATGCATATATTAATATAGGTTTTCATTTAGGGGCTTTCTGGTATAAACTGCAATATGTTCCCATGGCTGCAATCACAGAATAATGCGATTTATAGAATGACTTCATGAGCAAAGTGCAAAATATTTTGTGACAATTTATTACTTATATATATACGCCACTCAAACATAGTCACTTGACTGTTCTGCTTTTCAAACAAAAAGGAAAAGAATATCTGGTGTGAAATTTCAGCAAATGAAAGCATTATCTGTAAAACAAATAAGACCAAACATTTCAGAGTTTCAGAACGGATTAAGTGCACATTCCCCACATAATCAATAGCAAGCCTGAAATCCCCAGAAGCCTTTTCACACTCTTGCACTTTTTTTCATTTCGTTTTCTACATGGGTCAGAAATTCAATGGAATTTTTGGCTTTAAAAGAATTTTAGTCTAGCTATTAACCAGAACAAACTTGTACTAAAGCAAATTAGTTCCTCATGCCCTCAACACCTCTAAAAACTTTAAGAATGGTTTCGCAATCATCCCTGCTTTCTGAACAGACTTTACTCCACATTTCATACTGCACTTCTTTGTGCACTTACTTCATTTCACCACAGCTCATTTCATCACACAAAATCATTAGATGGCATTTCCTTTTACTGAGCTATGTAAGCATAATGCCAGTAGGAAGTCAGTTATACATATTTTGTCTCCAGAATGAGATTGTTGATACTCACTCAGACTTACGAAGCTAGTGTGAATCAATAACATACACCTTGCTTAGGCATCAGCAGGATTCATGTGCACATGTTGGGAGAGTGCCCAATACAGCTGTAAATCTTCACTTCACAGTATGCAAAGGAACCTGATCTCTTAGAAACGCTGGACAGGTAGAACCCAAACAAGTATTTTCTGTAAACTTTTGCAGATTTATCTTCAAATACAGCTCAGTCACACAATTCAGAAGTTAATTTGTTCCTTCTCCACCCCAATCAAAGAAAAGGTTGTGACTTGATAATAAATCCATCCCACTGATCTAAAATATACCCCATAATTCTCCCTCCAATGACCACACAACTGTTCTTCCTAAGCCTGAGGAAGGAAGCCACGCTAGTCAGGATGGCCATGCTCCCATGGACTGCCTGGTTACCTCACACCTCTGCAACTTAAGGGAAGTGACCTCTGGTTCACCTGCCCAGCTGATCCAACCTGCTTTACAGCAGACTCCCCAGGGGGAGCACTGTATTAATGGGGGCACATTAGGGCACAAGCCATGCAGGCTAAAGCCAGTGCTGTGAACTATGTTCAGAAGCAACAGAAAAGCCAGGACTAAGATGGATTTAATATATTTCTATCAATACTTTCACATTGCAAGTGAAATACTAGCTACGCTCATCAGTGTTTCTTTGGACACTCATGCTTACTCAGCTTGAAAGTCATCACATTCACCTTAACTGTCTTCAAACCAGATTAAAAGTGATCTCTGCAGGGAGACTGGAATCACTCCAGAGACCATTTTTAATCTGGAGCCCAAAGCTGTTATGGCAGAGGATAAAAAACTGAGACCAAAGCCAAGAGTTCATCTACACTGACTACAAGTCACCCTGAAGAGCAAAGCCAAGCACAATAAGATCCCAGCTATATTTAGTTTGTCCCCTGCTGCTGAATCAATTCACTGCGTGTCTCCTACGCATGGAGTGAAGAGCCAAGCACATGGCTGCATCCCCGATCTCCTCTCAACTTTTGGTGCACTGTGCTCTTTTATAGCCATAAAAGGCACTTTAAAAGAAAATGGAGACTGAAAAAATGAGCTGAGTGAGAGCGTAAGCTGAAGCCAATTGCCTGGATCTCCTCTTCATTAATGAGATGCTAGATTAGAGTAATTCTCCCTTTCCCCTTGGTTAAGCTGTTGGTTTGTCTTTCAGAAAACATATGTTCTAAATTTCTGGGGCGCTGAGTGAAAAGAGCGATGTGCCAGAATTAAACTCTCCTTTACAACTACTCACTTAAATGTAAACGTGTGGAATACTGAAGTCAATCTTCTAATTAACATTGGCATCATTACTATGAAAATGAAAGACTGAGTTGGCAAGAAAACATATAAACAAACTTATATGTGAATAATTAAGCTATAGCAAAGCTTGCACTGGAACCTTTTATCAGCCTCTGATTACAGTTAGCAGCAAAACATCTCCAAGACATTTAATATAGTTCTCCTAAGTGAAGAGGCAGGCCCAGGGTTGGTAGAAACTACCTTACTACACCAGGACCCTCAGTGGCAGGTTATTTCAGTGCAGCAGCCCCCCCCCACACACTGTTTCAATAAATATCCATTCATCCCTTTTGCATCTTGGGGCAGACAGCTAAAAGCAGCAATTCATGATCAAACAGCAAATTAAGAAGAAAAGGAGTGCTTTTCTGCATTTGTGTCTAATTTGCCCAGGGGTTATTAAGGAACTAAAAAAACATCTGGAAGCAGAGGGACTTAGTATAATGTTATAAGTTGTTATTAAATATTTATACTGTGTGATAACTTTGCATGGTTATTTTATCTGTTAGTGAGTTTGATGTTGCTGGTGGTTTACAGTAGACATCTTGCTGTAGTCTGTTAACAAATAAAAGCTGCGATTTTAGGAGCTATTTACTTTGGGCACTTAGCACAATAAATGGTAAAGACTCAAATCCACAATTATGAGTCTTTGTTCAAAGTACGCTAGTGTGATTTGATAATCCTTACCGTATTTCCCTCAGAAGTAAAAGTCGCAAGGGTGTTTACTACTCAGACATGAATGCTATACGCAGGAAACACAATGATATATGATTGTGTGAGGAAGGCATGAAAAGCTATGCAACAAATTTTATTAAATGAAACCAAGTAACAAATTCAAGTTCCAAGAAACAGTTCATCAAAACCAGTCCAAAACTAGACCTTACAAAAATAAGCTCACTAGATGTTTTCAGCAATAGCAAACATTTTAATTCCAATAAGTTCCAGTTACCTTAACCATAACTATTCTATTATTCATGCAAGCCAACTTTGTGTCATTTCACATGAACCCTGAAGAAAGAAATGGCTATTACTTTATGCAGTCACTGAGTTTCATGAAATGCAAAAAGCAAACATGGTACCTACAGTGAAAACTTGATTATACATTTAAATTCCTAACAACTAATATATTCACAAGTGAATCAGTAGGGTGAAAAAAAATGGCACTAGAGCCAGAGCTAGTATAACCAAAGCACAGCTCCACTGAAAACATTAAAGAAGCTCCACTGGAACTACATTCATTAGCTAAAGCTATGAGCTATGACTTCAGTATGATATTATCCCTGTGTGTAAGTCACAGTGAAGATCTAGCACACTCAGAGTAATCAAACAATAAATGGCTGAAGTCCCATAAGACTTTAAGGACTGTATGCTGCCAAAAAAGGTTGTTTTATTTCCACTACTCAATGCTGGGAAGATACGAGCAACCAAGAATGGACAATTGGAGTCTGTTAAGACAGTCACCAGTTACTGTAATGACATCTTCGCAGCCAAAAACAGAACTGTGGGGTATTTTGGTATCGTTTGATTTTACTTTTAAGTGTTTGCACTCGTCTGGATGAAGTTAAAAAATGCTTGTTAGGACTGCAATCTCCAGCAATTTCTGAGCCATCAGGCAGTCGCCTGCCAATAATACAAATGCTAAAAGCATTTGACAACAGAACAAAAAAGCACAAGCAAGCAATGGTATGCAGATGGATTTTGGAACTAATGGCCAGAAAGTCTATCAGAAAACTCCCTTCAGCTGGCCACTATTACTGAGGAAGCAACTTTTTCCTGGACTCGCTTTTATCTCTTGCACCATCTCTGTTTCATGTCTCAGCCAGTAGTAGTCCCAGATAAAAGCATGCAATATGGCAGAAAGATCTACGAACTCCAAATTGTGACATCTGTAAATATCCTGAAGTCCTCACAACTGGGCTTCAGCACAGGAACAACCTATATGACATAGCAAGGTATGACAATGGTGTCCACATTTTCTCTATGGCAGAACCCACAGGAATAACCTGGGACCTTCAGCTGCGGAATGACCCCCAAAATCAGTAGATCATAGGATAATTTAGATTTGGTGGGAACCCTGAAAATCATCTGGTCCTACCTCCTGCTCAGAGCAGAGCCAGTTAGATCACGCTGCTCATCCTCTAGAGTTCTAAATATCTTCAGGGATGGAGATCCTACAACCTGTCTGCAGTCCATTTTGATGTTTGGCCACCCCCATGGCTAAAAAACAAACCTGAAAATCATTAAGTCTAACTGGAACTTCCCTTGTTGTAACTTGTGTCTACTGCCCCTTATTCTATCATTGCGCTTCTTCAAAAAGGAGTTTGGCTTTTTCTTCTCTATATTCTCTTATTAGGTAGCTGTAGACAGCAATAGACATTTCTGCTCAGCTTTTTCTTGTTCAGACTAAACAAATCCTGTTCTGTCAGTCTTTGTACATCACGTTTTCCAGTTTTCTGACCTGCTGGCTCATTCTACTTTGTACCAGAAGCCCAAAATCCATCAGGGTATTCCTTATGTAGTCTTAAAAGTGCTGCATAGAGAAGAAACAATTTTCTAAATCTGTTGACTACATTTTTGCTAATACATCCCAAGATGCTGTTGGCCTTCACTGCAAGGGTGCATTGCAGACATGCTTGCTGTCCACCAGGACCCCAGATCCTTTTCTGCTGAGCTGTTCACTAGCCAGCCGGACCCAGCCTGCATGTGGGGTTCCATCCCAGACATAAAACTTTGCATCTGCCCTTACCACATTCTCTTTCAATTTAATATTGGCTGTTTGGAGTGATAACAACATGCAATGTGACAAAAATACATCCAACACTAAGATCTCCTAGTGCTTACAAAAGATCAGCTGCTAGATAAATAACAGCTTGCTCCAACTCAATTCAAGCAAGTAATCCAGTGAAATGGCAACACTAAGCTGATATCATCACCTTTTCCAATAAAATCCCTTGTGTCACAACAGCACCAAATGAAACAAAGTGGTTCCATTAATCTTAAATCCTTATGTTAGGCCTATTATATTGTTTTTATGAATACTTGGTGCTGGCAATACTGAGCTCAGGACAAAGCCTAAAATATGACACAGATTCTCAATTTTTTTACTTTTTTTTTTTTTTTAATGGAGATAGGAAAACAAACCTATAGAGAGATTATCTCAATTTAAACAATTAGATGCCTCTCTTCTGTTCCTTTTACCCCTGAAATGTTACGGAGATGGCATTATTTCTAGACGCATTTGGGCTCTACAGATTCAAGGTAAATGGGGGGTTCTCTGGTGAAATCTGCAATGAACTTGAGCCATCAGCAGCCAAAACTGTTTAATCTCTTGTTGTCCTACCCATTATAGCCATTCTCCTTCTCCCTGACCGTCTCTCTGGGTTGCCTACCATGAAGGACACCTACTTTGGTTCCCTATACTTCTGTATACTTCTGTGCCTGACAGCTTTCCCTTCTTGATACTTTTTGGCTTCTGAATTATGCAATAGTATAAAGATGTCAGATCAATGTTCAGAAAGATCAAAGTGCTTCAGGGAGACTGAGGTTTGAAACTTAACGTTAGAATTTGGGCCATTCCCTTAAAAAGAAAACTAAAGGTATGGTTGCTGGATTCAGCAAAAAATGCATCTCAGAAAACAGTATGGCAACAAATATGTTAAAGTTACTGCCTTCCCTAAAAGATGCAGCCAAGTTGTATTCTGCAGTCATTTTTAAGTTGACAAAGCATAACTGGAGTACCAATTGATCACCCACATAAAAAAAAAAAAGGAGGAAAATGAAATTACTGTAGTACTCCACAAAAAAAGGATCTAAAAATGAACCCTAGATCAGTAACTCCACCAGCTCAGATACACTTCTGGTAGAAAATAACACCTTTTTCTTATTTTTTAAACACAAATCAGAGACATACCACTGTTGCCTACCAAGAGAAATTCTTTCCTTTGCCATTGAATCACTAACTTTTCCTGGTTGATGCAAAAATCGGGCCTCGAAAATTAATAAATTAATCTTACTCTCCCAGATCATTCTCTAACATTGTTGTGCTGCAGATTCTTGCAGTAGTCACTTACCTTGGAAACAAAACAGTCTGCTATAGCCACAGGATCATTTTCACAGTTTTCTAAATCTTGCAGAAGTTCACTAAAACAAAGAACAGGAAAAGGAAAGACAATATTGCACATCTCAGAATAGACACACATGTATACCCTAGAGCCAGACACAGTTCCATTGTTCATGGCAGTGATACCCAAAGCACTTACGATGCAGGGAGTCCTAAAAAGGGAACTGAAAACCCTCTGAATCCCCTCCGTAACCCTCTCACTCTGTAAACAGTCATTTTTGCTTTTTTTCAGATGATAAAAACCACCATCTTATAAACCAGGGTCAAAACTGGACTGAGTCAAACATACAGTTCTGTTTCCTACCACGTAAAACACAACAGTATCTTAGCTCTGTTCAGTGCTATGGCCATTGCTCCTCTTCCACACAGGTCAGGCACTCAGATTCAGACGCCCCCAGTTGCACAGTATCTCACCACATACCATCAAATGTGTACTTTTTCTTACACACAGTCAAGCTGTTACCTGCACATGCACAGAAATTCCAGTTCTGATACCACAACCACAATGTGACCAAAATACAGAACTGTCTATCCTTCTGCCAATATGTTGAGCTGCATTCATCGATTTCACATATGCCTGAATTGATTCTATCAAATGTTGGCTTCACAGTAACTGCAGCACTGGAATACCCGCTCCTGTCAATAAACTAGCAAAGTCTGGTGACCACAAAACTTTATGGTCTCTTTCCCCAGATACGTAGCCACTGGAGTTTTCTCTTTGGAGGCAGACGAGCACACTAAGAAAATGGTATTCCCACATACTTAAACATTCAACTCATCACAATGACCATGGATTGCTGATCTATACAAAGTTGAGTGCCTTCCTTCAGATTGACTGCCCTTATATGATATGCATAGTGGTGTAGTCAAAGAGTTGTTTAGCTTGTACATTAACTAACACAGTCCAGTCAAACAAAACTTAAAACATACTGTAGCACATGCCCTGCCCTATAAAGATTTTGTATGTTCCAGGAGGTTGACTTGACTGAGGTGGATGACGAGCTAGTCTGAAAAACACAGATGAGAAACAGGGATGTATTACACATACAAGAAGAAGGGTAATAAGTTCACTCAGGAAGATTTGTCTACCTTTAGTGGGTCTCTTCACTGAAGAAAAATGGTGAGCCAGGAAAATGTTTTCTGGAAGGGAATATATAAATTCTACAGGCATAAAAATAAAACCTTACTGAGAGGATTTTATATTTTTGACATGCCAAGCAGGAAATGAATTCATTATAACAGGAGCAAAGCAATAAGGCAGCATGTTCACTATCGTATGAAATTCAGTTCTTGAAAGCCAATTCAGTGAAAGAAAGAGATAGAGCAGAAGAAGAAAACCTCAAAGGTCTCTCCTTGGTCCTAATATTGTTCAGTCTTACTGAACGATGTACTCAGAAAACAGAGAAAAAAATGAATTTTCTTCCAAATGGTTCTCTGAAAGACCGTTTTTTTCCTTCTCATCAGATGTCTTTTCGTTTAGTGCTACTTTTCTCTCAGTTCACAGCTGGTTCCCTGAACGAGTTTTACATAAGAGTTGTTAAGCCTGTATCTAGGGAACTACCCTTTTCCCCTCTAAGCAGACACAATTTCCCTGTGTAAGTAAGAATGGGAGTAAAACAGAAAAGTTTCCTGACTTGTTCTTTGCTTCTGTAATTACTGGGGGAAGGAAGGGGAGAAATCAGCAATCAGTCACAATGAAAAATGACAGACAAAGAACTTAGGTTCGGCGGTCACTAAGCCACTCTGTATAGCAATAATTTAACCTCCACACCTCAGTTTCTCCCTTCATCAAAATGGGAATAAAAATATAACCCTTGCTTAATAGCCCACACTTGTGAAGGTCGTTTAAATCAGCAAAAGAAAGAAGCTGTAGCAATGCTGAGCATAACCATTAACTATAATGACTGTTTTCCACAAATGAGTTTTGGAAACAACATCAAATGCACTGAACAGGCTCAGAGTATTCCTGTTGTCCATCAGGCAGAGGTTTTCCTGATGGCTTAGAATACATTTGATTGCCATTTTATTCCTACTGGTCTCCTTTAACACCATATTATTTTTGCTACAGGATACGGTAATGCTGCACTTAAAGATTTCATATATTCATGCAGTGAGTCCAGGTTTATGCAGAAAATAAGCTGGTGGCTTGTATCATCAGCGCAAGCCCAAAATGTAAGGGATGTGCTTTGAATGATTTTGTTACTCATATGGCACTCTCTTCTGTCTCATCTGGCTGATAAGAAGGGGACTGGTAAGAGCAGCCTGCCACTGGAGAACAATAACAAATCTGTTGTGCCCAGAAATCCTGAAAAACTTAAAGAAATCCCTGTAATACCACATTGACATGTGAAAGAGCAAGTTTATCATTGCACATCCAAGTACCTGACAATAAAAACAGTGGAGAGAAAGCACAAGTTCCCTTCACCTGGATATCCAGATGTTTTACACTTTCCACAGACAGTAACCCAGCTCTTAGCATCCGTGACTTGCTTATGCCAATGGCCCAGGCAGGAAGGAGCGAGAGGGAGCACCGGTAGAGAACGCGATGCTCTTGCAGATGAATCTCTAACAAGATTCAGGCTGAAGCGCACCAATGCCAGTGCTGTTTAAGACCATGAACTGAGTTATGCAGCTTGGGTTGTTACGGGCTGGAAAGATCTGATCATCATCAAAAGCTAAGGATAATTCCTTTGGGATGAGAGAGGTAAATGTAGAAAGGCTGACAATTTTTCATGAAATGAATTTGTTATCTTTACAAGTCAAATGAATACAAGTCTCATTACAGTATCTTTTAGGATGTTCTGACTTTTTGGAGAATGAGTTTTTTCAAGACAAAACACTTATCTTCAGTGACTAAAGACTTGTAGGTCAGTATCAAACTGCTGACTACAGGAGGTGAAGAGGAATAAGCTAAACACATTTACAGGTCTGTCCATAACTGCAAAACTTGCACATGCACATCAAGTTAGGCACTTTTTCATTTTATTCATTATATATCATCACCACACTATTTTAAAACAAGACCCAGGAATTTTTCACCTCCTTGATCTGAATTGGAGAAAAAGAAAGATGATAATGACAGGTACATCAGATGCAAAACTTTGGTGGAATGGAAGGAATGGAAAGAGGAAGGAAAGGAACAACATTATTTGTCCTGTACGCATGACGAAAAGCAGTTGATGACCAACTACTGTGCAGTCTAACCATAAATGCTAAAGTAATAGCATTACCAAAAAGCTTCATTTTCTCTATGCCTAACAGAGCACAGCATTCAAAGCTAAAAGGGACATAGCAAGCACAATCTGGTCCTCGTGGTTGAATAATTTCATTATATAAAAATCCAGAAAATTAATCTGAAAAGTTCAGACTTTCAAAAAAGAAAAAAACACAATTTAAATTAGACTTGATATAACCTCACTGCTACAAAAATTCGGTGGCCAAAACTAATTTCTCTGCACTCAGAAAACCCCTTTTCCTTTAAAGGTGAGCTCTTACAGGTTTTATGAAGGCTCCTCCTGACAAGAAGCCAACCATTGCCACCGTGAAGCTCAGAACACAGGAACTGCTGAACACGGCAGTTGTAGAGAGGAGCCCTGCGCAGTATCTGCAGACTTCAGTAGTCACTGGTGCACAAGGAGCGTGCACGATCTCCGGCAGCAGCAGAGGTTTCAGCGTGGCCTCTCTTAAGATCGGCTGAGTGCTGGTGGAAGTACAAACCTTATGCACGTTCCTCTGCAGAGTTCCCATTTCAGAATGAAGTCACTACCTAGCAATTAGCATCCTGCCCATCATTTCTGCCATTCAGTACAACACCTAAAAATCAGAAGTTGTTTAGCTGAGAGAAATTCCCACTTATTGAAATGGTATTTCTCACATCTATACAGTCCACAAAAGCCCAAGATTAAAAACTTTCATCATTGATTAATTGTCAAATTCAAAGTTGAGAAAAACACGGTCATTCTGAAACCAGCTCACAAAAAAGCATCTGAAACTACTAACACAGAACTGCCAAGTGGAACTTTTTCAAAGGTAAAAAATAAATGAAGAGGCTGTAGAGTATGTTTAGGACCCAGAAGCTACATGCCAAGTTTCACACAGGAGGGAACTTTATCCTTGAAGCTATATTGGGATCTACAGTGAGTGTTTAATCTTAAAACAACTCACAATTTCCATGTAGAATTTTAAATCAGGAGGCCTGAAATACATTAGTAATTTACTAGAGGCTTTGGACAACTTTCCAGTGAGTTTTAACCATTCTAACATATCTATCCCTAAAAGCTCCCAAAGTTTCTTTTTTTTCTTCTTTTGTTTTTGTTTTTTAACCTCTGCAAATCCGCCCCCCCCCCCTTTTTTTTTTGCAACTCAGTTATTCTGTATCATGATTAATCGTACTAAAAGGTATTTTTATTCAGTAATATTTGCAATGATGCTGGTATAAGTGTGTCCCAACTACCAAGCCTGCAATTTCTCTAGCATTTGAAGGATCAGAAAATAAAATGGTCAGGCCAGTTTTCTCTCATCCTGTGACCATTAGGAAGCTTGCAATCATTGTCTCATGGCTCTAAAACACATGATCACGTTACCGCTATGTATTTTCCATCATGTTAGACATTCAGTCAAGTTAGAATTTGTAGCTGAAGCAGGACTTAGCAGCTTTCCTGAAAGTGCATTTCCCATACTCTGCTGTAGCTGTTTTAAGTTTCAGGAAAGGATTTTAGTTTCATCTTTGTCCATAAGTTCTAAAGAGATCTAACTCCAGTCTTCCCTTTGATACTGAACAGCAATCCCCAGCAGCAGAAGCACTTTAAAGTAGCTTCCCATGATGACAGAAAAACACTGAAGAAGCTCTTCAACATGAGTCCTCTACCTCAGAATCCTCTTTTGATTCAAGGAAATTATTTGCTGTTCTTCAAATAGTTCTTCAACAATAGTTTGGGAGATTTTCTGTCGACTACAGTAAAGCTATGAGAGCTTTTACAGGAATAATGGGACATAGAAGACATGGGAACTTTATGCCATTAGGCTTGTTGCATTGATTGAATGTCCAGGTTTTCCTCAAATGCTGAATAAGTTAATTATTTTTATAGTAATAGAGGATTCAGTCAAAAATAGCGGTAGCATGCTCCTAAAACTGCAGATACTGCAGGTCTCACGCAGTCTGGCACCATCTATAGAAGCAAGAGAAATTTTACTTCAAGTTCCCAAAATATGCTAGAATCCCATTTGCAGAGTTTCAGAGAAGGCTGTAAAGATACCTAACAGAAGCATTCAACACATGGAAAGGTACTGGAAGACGCTTTGATAAATTATTTCATGGAGTGCCTAGCAGTTTAAAATGTTACAAAAATCAGATGTAATCAGTACACAAAAGGAGCTAATATAATAGGAATAAAATATTGTCTCTTTAGTGAGACAAGAGTTTAATTCGTGGTGGTCTTTCATTAGGCTCAGCTGGGGCATGGAGCAGGTTAGGTTTATATTTATGGAAATACCCAGCATGAAAACAGAAGTAGTAAACGAAGACCACACTTGATTCATTAAACCAGCAGCTACATAATCTGATCTCAGCAAACCAACCCAGCTAGGAATCAAAGAAATACCATGCCTCAATTTATATATCTTGGCTGTATTAAAATGATAAAAGAGTATTTGCTTGGTTTGCTCCCTTCCCATTAACACAGGCTGTTTCATTTAGTTAAACATTAATTTACCTGTTGAAATGGTAGATATCCCGTATGTTTCCAAACAGGGCTGATCGCTCTTCTGTCCCCAGGGACAACTTGGATTGGTCAGTGATACAATCAAGGTAATCCTACAAGAGAAATGAGAAGGATGCCTTTAGACATTTCCTCCTTTTCTAGATCGGTAAATGGAGCTACCTTCTATTGTTCAAGATGAGTTCCTTCATATCAGTTTCAGATTATTATTACAGCAAACCCTTCAGTAGCCTCTCTGTGAACATTCACTCCATTATGAAAGGTAACAGTACTCATCTGTTCACTGAAACCAAGCAAATAACAGAAGACTGAATGCTAAGTTACAGTCCTTAGACTGGACAGCCAGCATTTCTCTTGCTACTGATATACAAATGTATTTAGATTTCATTCACAATGACAGCTTAATTGATCATTTAACTGGCTCAGAGACAAAAAATGTACAAAAAAAAGAAATGAAGGATGTCATTTAATGGAGTCTTAGTAACAGAAAACCTATATAAACAAGAACAGAAAGCATAGAAGCAACAAGGGCTCAGGAAAGCAACCACTACAAAAAAAAAATTAAAACTGTAGTTGAAAAAAAAAAACAATGCAGAGTTGTAGAGGACAGAAGATCTCAATGTACATATATCATGCATACAATTTAACCACACATATAGTTACACTGCAAATTACATTGGTATATATTCTAGCAAAGATATATTTTTACATTTATAAGTGTCTCATCCAGTGACTTTAATTGAATAGGAGCAAGAGAACTACAAAAAGATCAGGTCAGCATTGTTCCAGCTGAACAACTTTCCCATATCTCCCCTCATTTTGATAAGAGCTCAGCTCCCAGAGCATCACCTTTCATTCTGTTGCTGGTACAGTTTTCAAATTTCCTCAGCTAAGGGCAAACAAATCCATCGGGCTTTTTAACTAACTTCAACTCATAAACCAAGAAACCCAATGTGCTGCCACATTCATGAAGAAATTCTGCTGGAGGACGGAAAACAATAAAGGAAAAGTGAAAACAGCTGAAACAATGTGAAATAAAAATAAATAAAATCCCTTATCCTGGGGTTAGACAACGTGGTGTGGCAACCTACCAAAAGCAACACAGCATTCCACTGCTCTGCAAGGAAGGAACCCTGCAAAACGTCAGCGAGACCATGAAAACTTCTAAGATGTAACTGCGTGCCAGGGTCGTAAAGAAAAAAATATTACAGAACACATGCACTGGACAAGGTTTATTCTCTGTAAATCCAGTGAAGACAAAGGGTTTGAATCAGCCATTGATCTGACCTTTGGATTTTAGATGCCCTTGTAAGGAAGGTTATGAAAGTCTCAAGTCTCTATGCCCATACTCTTTGCAACTGAGATGGTGTAAGCAGAGTCGCAGGTCCTAATCCTAACACTCAATAATCCACACTCAGTATTTGGTTACCTCCAACTAAATCTACCCCTCGTCACCACCAAAAGCCAGTATTCTTTGCCAACAGAAAGAAAACATACCAGTAAAATGCAACCTCAGTGTCTTTAAGAAGAGCAACAAGCGGCAGTGGGCAGGCAAGCAGGCATGTCCCAGAAAGCCCTCTCATCTCCTCTGTGATGGCCATCCGTACTCTACCTTCTTGCAGCCTTGTAGTCCAAGCCTGTCCTTGCCATGCATTTGTGCAGTAAGTCATTGGAACAGCATCCCTGGGACGGCCTGAATTTGTGGTTGGCTTTTCATTTATACTCAGAAGCTGTAGATGAGTAAAAGGTTTGGGAATTCTGGTGAGGCAGACAGGATTGCAGCATGCAGTACACTAGCTCAAAGGCAGAAGCAGATGATAAATTCAGGGCTACTCCAGTGACAGCAATAAAGAACTTTTTCTGCCCACTAATACGAATCTGCATTTAAAAGCGAAGAACAGAAAAGCTCCAGTGGAGCTGTGATCCTTTGAAAACATCTGAGCACTGCAGGAGCACTGCAGCATCCTTAGCTGGTGTGATGTGGTATGTTACAGAGGAATGGAAATCTCACAATAAGTAACTCCATACAGCCTGTTTATTGAATAAAGTGGAGTTCCTTTCAAACTCATTCATCTCAGGACAGCTGGAGCTTGGGTTTCCTCAAAAAAAAACAAAAAAAACAAACAAACCAAAAACCAGTCCAGAGTCATTTCTTTTTCCAGTATTGTAGATGGTTTTATAAGCATGACCTGTTTTGTGCTCCTTTCGTCCTCTCATCCCAATTTTTCTCCACGTAAGTATACTATTCTCAGTCTTTTACCAACTTTTAGTAAGAAATAAGGAACCACGCACTTTCTAATGCTCCTGCCAAGAAAAAGCCTGCAGGTGCTTTGGCCGTTTTCCAGCATTCCAGCAGCATGTGCCAGGATCGGGTTATACCACGCACGCACAGCTTGTGCTCTCTGCTGCAAAAAGTTCCCCAAGACCGCATCCCGGGCCTCCTTCTCCTCCCAGCATCAGATCAGAAACAAACTGGGGACAAAGGGTTGGGTTTTTGCTTACTTAGAGTAAAAGGAGCCGGTTATTTGTTAAAAGTGCTTGGGATTTGGGGGTACCCTGTATCTCACCTCATACTGCCAGGGGATCCCTCAGGTCTGGAGGGCTGCTTTCTGGTATTGCTAACGTTGCTGACCTGAGGCTTGTGCAGCAGGCCGACAGCTGCCGACGCGTTCAGGCTGCTGCTAACCGTGCGAGCGGACCCCGGGCTCGGCACGAGCCATGCGGGGTGCTACAGCCGGCAGGGCCCTCCCCGGCGCCGACACCGTGAGCGGGACCCTTCTGGTTATATTGCTTTATAGAGTATATGTGCTGCCGTAAAAGCTTCATGAAATCATCCAGGAAACTGATGCAGTATCGGCATATAGCCCTCTGCAAGGACAACAACAGGAGCAGATCAAAGCTACCCAGCCACGGGGTTTTTCCTAATTATTTCTTAGCAAATGGTACTTTACCCCCATGGTAGTCACCGCAACCTCCTGCAGCGTATCACCAGCTGTTATCATCTGAAGCCATAATGAAAGGTTTGGAGCTACGAGATAACAGGGCGGGCTGCAGCCATAATGACACGGTGCAGAAATCAGTGAAATTTATCAGAATGGAGCACTGGGCTTATTCGCTTTATTTGTTTCTTGTCAGCATCTATGGACCCTCTGTCAGCACCGAATGATTTGTTTATAACCTTTGCCTCTGCTGGTGTTTTATTGCCTCTCTGCAGTTAGAGCAAAACATTTAGCTTACTTCATAAGAGAAACGAAAATAAATGCCGGTCTCCTTAGACTGATTTATGGAGCAAGGTTTGCTCTCGTAGTATTGCACAATTTTTCCACCCTATTTCCTGAATCTCTCCAAAAACTAGAAGAGGCTTGCGGAGGGCTCTGCCTCCCTTGCTGGGTTTGACATTCTTCCCATTTGTCTTTCATCACCCCAAATCTATCGGGAAGAATGTCTGTTAGAAGCTTCACATCTGACGACCGCCTCCTCCTCCACAAGCACCTGAGAAAGATCTCCAGAGAAACAAAACGATGACAACACTAACCTCAGAGGATAAAACAATAATTGTACGAATTGGAAATGAGAGCAAACTGTCAAGAAAAGAACAAAATGAGCAAAAATCTCTTTCCGGATTGATTGTGGATTGATTGAAATTATTTTTTCCATGACCAAAGGTCAGAGACTAAATGCAAATTCGTGTGGGACATTTTCATCTAGACACCCAGGCTTTCCTTTGAAAACAGACCCACACTTAGCTTTAAAAACAGAATACAAGCTGATCAATAAAAAGTCAGACATTCATGTGGTAACATTCAAATTACATGTTAAAATTGGTAATGTTAACATAGTAATGTTAAAAACTGGGTAAAAGCCACTTTACCTTGTAAAACAATTTCTTCCTGCCCTGCAAGAAATGTATATGCTAGAGAAGTTCTTAGTACTTCTTCTATAGAGGACTCTGCATATATGGAAATCATCAAAGATAAACAAAAATGTTGAAAGAGCAGTGCTGTTGCATATGCACACCTTTACCAAAAGGCAGACACACAAAACACTGAAAATCTGAATAAATACCAATACAAAAAAAAAAAAAAAATGTACCCAAAAAGCAAGCTTTGTATTCCAGTGCCTAAATGCAGGCTGAAGGAGAAAGGAAGGCTGCTGTATGTCTCTGGACTTCAACAATATGCACTTGGCTCAAGAGCTGAGGACCTCCATCAAGAAAACTCAGTTTCTGCCCAGAAAATGCCTAAAACCAGGTGCTTATCAAAACTCTAATGACACCTCGAGCTGCAGCAGGAGGAGGAACGTGCAGTATTAAGCCAAGCTGGTCCTGAATCCACAGAGTGCAATAACACCACTCTGACCCCAGTTTTCTGATACTCCCTAGGTGTGCAGTACCGGGAAGGCAGCCCGTTCTCCCAGATGCCACACCGAACCCCTGGGCACGTCTGTGGCCCGACTGCCCTCTACCCAGCCGGGTGGAAACGGCGCAGATCAGACGGTCATGCACAAGAGGAGCCACGGATGTGCTTCAGCAGCCCGGGCTGCCCACGTAATGCCTGCACGCTGCTTTGAGGGAAAGGCTGCAGGCCAGACAGAAAACACGCCACGGACTGGATCCCGTCTAGAGCCCGCTAGCTAGAGCCACGCTGACCAAACCATGGCTCATACTTGTAGCAAAGAGAAGCTCGGGCAACTGCTGTTGTACAACAGAGTAACTGCTATAATTACAGAAGTAATTATAATCTGTACCAATGCCCCTTTTGCCTGATTTCTTTTTCTATTCCTTTTTAGTATTATTTACTTCATTTATGGATTTATCTAGTGTGTACGGAAGCATCTTCTGAAAGCCTTGCAGGGAAAAAAAATAGTGTACTATCCGCAGCAGGTGGCCAAGGACACACAGGGCTTGTCAGAGCAGCTCACTGCAGCTCTTTCCAGTCACTGGAAGTACAGCTGCAACCTGCAAAGTGAAGGTGCACTTGTAACCAATACCTGCACTGCCTTCTTGACCTGCTTCCTTTGGCTGTATCTGGCTAAGGACTTAAAGAGATTTAGATCAAAGCCATCTCCTCGCCATATCAAAGCCTTCTGTCAGCATTTCCCCTTTAAAACACATCATTATTGCTATTGCCTTCTGTGATAGAAGCAGACAAGTCCATTATTTTAGTGCAGGTCTCATAATCTGCACAGTGGTTTACTTGGAGACCCCTCTAGCAAAACTTTTCATGCAGCCAAAATTAACACATTTCTGACTGCTTTCTTCCCTTCATTTTCTGTCCTCCGTATTCTTCCTCTTTATTCTCTGTAAAGAGTCACATATCTGTAGGCAGTCTCATTTTGACTGAAATCATCCTTCTCTTCTATGAGTGAAAACGCCTGCTCAATTGCTTTTAAAACCATTTCCCAGCTCCCATTCCCTTCCAAAGCCCTTGCTATTTCCAGCCTTCATCAGAGAGCCTGACGTGTTCTCACCTGGAAGGCAGAAACCCACACCCATCAAGATAATTAGTGCCCTTAACTTCCTGCTTCAGGAGTTCCTCTGCAGGAGAAGCAGGAGCAGCAGCAGCTGTGCGTCAGTACATTACCAGTATTGATTCAACAGAGAGAGGAATAACTTCTCAAGTGCTTTTTCCTGTGACAGTGAGAATTTGATAGCTAGCAGCAGGTATCTCCATCCCCCATGAGTAACACAACCACTATCCTGGGCTGTAAGCAACACGTTCACGTTGTTGTACAGCAGGCTAATACAGCTAAATACTTATATTTTACTAATAGGAACGTTTTTAACTGTAGATTAAGTTTGATTGCCATAAAACCCAGAGCTGTATTTTATTTCTGCATCAGATGTTGCATATTCATGTTGCCAGTAAAACAAACTTTTAAAAGAAAAAAAAAAAAAAAGCTTGCACTTTAGTCCACCATATAACTTCTCCACATGTCTTTCAACCTTCTACTTTAAGCAGAAAGTGCAGATTTTTATTAGCAGTAGTATTTTTAAGGATATCTGAAGCAGGAAAATCCACACATGGGCCAAAGCACGAACAGGTCCAAAAGGACAGCACCCACCTGGGGCTACGCACAGCAGGGCCCAGCCCTGCCACCAGCTGGCCACCAGAGCCAGCGTCTGCATGAGGACAACCTGGACTTGGAGCTCTAACCTGCCACCAAGGGAGAAGGGCAAGCAGAGTATGTCCCACCGTCAACGGCGAGCAAGTCTCCGAGGAGGAATGGTAGAAGTAACCCCCATGCTTTATACAATCTGTTACTGTGTACGGTTTGTGACTGATCTCTTTCCTCTTCGATTTCCACGCAGAACAGCAGTCTCTGAAGCAGCAGCACGCCGCCTTGCCGACATCAGTCCTCTCTCCAGGCACCACGTGGATGGAGGTGGTGGAGGAAGCCGTAGAAGCTCACCTTTGTTTACAGCCAGCTTCCTCAGCATAGCCAATTTACACATGCAGGTGGCTTACAGCCTACAGATTACAGCAATAAAGCCGGCGTTGTGATCCGGTAAGACGATACTGCCCGCTGACTGCATGCAGAAAGGGCAAAGATTGATGGCGAGAGCACTCGTGAGAACATGATATGAAGAAAGACTAAAAATAGAGAAGCACATTTCAGTTTTCTTTCCACTGTTTAACATTGCAGAGTAAGGTGATCATGACAGACTTCTCCGAGCATTTTCCAGAGTTAGGGGTCTGCAGAATATGATGCTTACAGAGCATTGTATCAACTCAACTTTCATCTACAGAACAAAAGAAGGGTATTTTTTTTCATGTAGCTATTCTCAAGCAACAGATTTTCTACAACCAACACGACTCCCTCACTCATCTTATAGATGTTACTACATTGCCTCATTTACAGATACTAAGGACTGGAGGTAGTGACCTCTGCTAGGTCCCCTTGGCTTCTTCTGCATACATGGAAAGCCACAGTGGGAGTACGTGTCAGCCAAAATTAGCTGTGAGGAATTCCTGAGTCCTAACACTATGCCTTGCACCTCTAAAACATGCTCGCTCTTTGCTTTAGACTGCCTTTGAGCAGTTGTGTCTGTGTAGAGCACAAGCACGCAAGGGGCTGTGTACAGTCTGAATATTTCTAGGGCATGTCAATGTCAACAACGCAGCCATCAGGAGACCTGGTAGCAGGACCTCAAGGATGGACTGCTTTCATGGATTTTGCCTTCTTAGCAGAAGTGAATTTTTACTTGAATGAAATACAGTCAAAGTTTAATAATATTCCCCTGTTCACCTGCAGGTATTTCATGCCAAAATCTCCCATCCTAAAAAGACACCCTGGAAGGCAGGGCTGTCAATTAAATCAAGGTGTAATTTGATAGAGATGCACTAAAAGCACTCATAATGTGAAACTGGGATTCATGGATCATGCACAGACAAGTCCCCTAAATCGTCCATCATCTGTAAAGATGATATGGGTAAGTCACTGGGAACAGAAACTCACGTGCAATGCCACTTACACACTTCAGCACGCTAACTTATTGAAGTTGTAACCCACTGATTAAAACCACGTTCCATGTTTATCTTCGGATAGCACCGACTGATAAATCACAGCTACAGGAATTTTGCCCAGAAGCTGGCACTAAGAATTGCTATCCAGAGGTATGATAAGATGTAAATTCAGAGAGCAGATGGAGATCACGGGACGATAACAAATGCTATCAGTAGTTTACTGACATGTCATTGAAGAGCTATGTGAGGCCCCCATCTAACTGGCTTCCTAAAGATATGAGGCAACACAGGAGAAATAAGCTACAATAATAAGGACAGCCAAATGAAAACATTAACCAGCAATTAGGATGTCAGATAGTTTGTGGTCGCTAGGCAGATGAAGTAAGTACTCTACAAATTTCTGTACCAAAGGCTATAACTGAGGCTTGACATCATCAGAATAAATCATCAGCAGTACTCAATAAACCAGTGCTTTTTTAAAAAAGTACCAGCTAAAAATGTGCAATAGTTATGAATTCTACAAAAAAGAATCTCAAAGTTCTTCAGGATATTTACAGTAACTCGCACAACAGCGCTTACTTGGTCTGACTATAACTTTAGTAAACCAGAGTCAAGCAAAGCACTGAAATTTTGTAATGCATATTTAGCCCTTGAATGTGTTAATTATCCAGGAAAGGAACCTGAATCTTATGCTGTAGACTACTGCCCTGTTACACAAACTCTGCCCAGTTTGTAAGGTAAATAAATGTTACCATTTTTTAAGGTGATCTTGATATGCTTGCAGGTTAAATGAGACATTCCAGAAGATAAATGTTTATTTTAAAACACAAGAAGGGAAACTACAACAGTCTGTTTTCCAAAGAATGAAAATGCAAACCCAGCATAATGGAAAAAATGCGCACACATCCTAAACACATTTATCTTCACCTTAGTAACCACATGATTCCCAGAGATTTATCAATGGATTTTATCAGTAATATATGAACAACAATGAAATGGGAGCTTATAGTAGTGGATGGTTTGCGACTGAAAATTTAAGAAAGAATCTTATTTGCAAAATGGTCTTCTCATGAAACTGCAAAAAAGTGCAGTTAGCGTCACACCCTAATCCATGGGAGTGGTGAGGGGGAAAAGAGAGTGAGTGCTATGCGGTCTGTTAAGCCTTCATGTTTAGAGGGCGTGGATTCCTAGAACACAGTTCACCAACAAGTAATATTTAATAATGATGATATAACAAATTAAAAAGTGGTCAAATATCTTCATGGACCAGAAGGGAAATGGTCATAATAAGCAATTAAAATTCCATAAACAATGGTCTGGCTGCAGACTCAGTAATTTGTTTCGATTTAAGATACCACTTCCAAATTTTGGAATTTCCTTACAGAAATCCCAATCATTCTGCAAAAATACATCATCTTATTAAAGCATTTAAATATTTATTGAAAACTTTGCAGCATAAGCCTGCACCTCCCCTCCCCTGCCTCTCAGCCCTGACCTACTCCTCCCAGGTGTGCTACCCACCCCGGTCAGACTTGCTGTGCCGCTCGGCAGGGCAGAGGTAACAGAGCTATCTTTTGTGACTTTCTCTGTCACAAAAGGGCTCTACACATCCTGCTAAGGTGTAACACAACCTCACAGTCCCGCCTCAGTACAGGCAGAGGAACAAAGTTTCACACTCAGGATCCCTTGCAGACCACGCACACACCTGAACTGTGCATTCCCTATTAAACTTCTCCTTACCTTCCCCCTCCAAAAGGAAAAGAACAGAGCTTTCCAGAACAGAAGATTAACTTTCACCCTTTTATCTATATTCATTTGCATTTAGAAAGCATGTAGGAGGCTGCAGACAGCAGGTCCAGCGATGCACCCACTGCTGCAAGACAGGGAGTACAACAGCAGCTGCAGTCGGGCTTCTCAGCCATTCTTCTGCTCAGCAGCACAGCAGCAGCTATCCCCGCCGCTCATCTTCCACCCAGAGCCTGGAAAAGACTAACGGGGCATTTACTGACAGCTCATTTATTACCACAGAGTAACTCACTTGTTTGTGCTGCCCAAACAGAGCTGACCTACAGCACAAAGTTATGGCTATGTATTTGTACTTCCATGATGTATGCAGTCCCATCCATACGCTGAAGCTCTGCTGGTCCCTGTCCCAAAAAGTTTCTACAGTCTCGGTGTAAGGTAAGAGCTGGATGTAAAGTTCAGGTGCAGAAAACGCAAGGCAACGCTGCCATTTTATCCAGTGTCTTTCAAAGACTCAGGAGTGCACTGAATAAAGGACATTCATGAATATTACTAGCAGATATAAGACCGTGCAGTGATAATGCAGCTAAGAAAAATCATGCATCTGCATATTTAATCATGGCTTTGCATATTTCGCATAAAAGTTCGTATACAAACAGCTCCCTGTTCACGTCACAATACAAGCAGTTCCCTTCCACCAGGTTAAGTGGTTAGCTAGGCTACTTCTGGTTGATCACAACACTATATTCCTACTACACAACTATAAAACATCTTTTTCCAAAGCCCGGAATCCTTCTCACGTGCCCAGAAAAACAACGTTTGGGTTCTGTTTGGGTTTGGTTCTGTTTTGGTTTCTTTTCAGGGTATGATGCCACATACATGGCTTGCAAAACACTTTTGTTCAAGATCCTGGAGTTTCAGAAACAACTTCATCTAAAACTATTTAAGACACAAACATGAACAATACTTTGTGTATACGTCCATCACTTTAGGTTGCTTTAGGATGTTTAATATGGCTCCCATCCAGGAAGCAAGAACTCTGCTTCTGGGAAAACTGGATAGTCCTACTGCCTCAGAAGAAAGTAGTCTCATTAACTTTAAATATTTCTCAAAGGTAGCCAGAACAGCTGCTTACGCCTGTCCGTAACACAGCTGGTGTTGCTACTGGATACCTCACCTTTCAACAATCTCCAGTGGGGAAAATTGTCTTGATTTGTAAACAGCAAATCCAGAAACAAAACAACACATTGAAGTTCTCCCATACAGCTGCTTCCAAATTTATTACTGATATTTTAAGTGGAACATTTTCTGCTCCAATTTATACTGATGTAACTGGATAAAATACACTGACTTAAAGAAGGCCTTTTAGATATGTACTGAGATAGTCAAGCACAATTTAGTTTCAGCTATCATATCTCAATACTACTGGAAAAAACTTTCCTTGCTTTTAAGCCATGCCTTCCCTCAGGAGGTCGATCAGAATTTGACACAGCTCTTCCTTCATGGATGAAAAACAAGCGGTGAGAAAGTTCATCAGCTCAAAAGGACACTAACCACAGTTAAAGTTATCACTGTCACTATCATCATATTTGTTTTGCAGGTAATTTAAATTGCTCAAGCAAATTTTCTGAAGGCATTAAGGACCAATTCCTAGTCAGAAAGAAGAGCGTAAGTGCTAATGGAAAACTAATCCGCATTTAACTACTTTTTAAAGTCGTAGCAAGACAAATTTCAAAGAAAGCAGAATCTCACTCTGAACATTGCTGTTTTGCTTTAAATCTAAACTGAATACCTTTGCTTTCTGTAAGGGATAGGCTCTGCAACTGGTCCCACCAAGAAGGAGAGCCTGTTTCAAAATCATCATTCTATTGATTAGAAAATTAAATTAAACTGGTTAAAAATCATGAACCCAACACCTGCATTCTCTCTTTTGTGCACGAGATTTAAGACAAACAAATGAAGCATACCAGCAATCTTTGTCTGACGGACTAGACTTGCAAAACTGCAGTGCTTATACACGAAGCTGAAGTATTGCTCCCCTGCTCTACAACCACTGATATCATACGCAAACTTCTGGCCTTAACGAACTTAAAAACACCATACTAATTGTGAGACCACACATCACTGCTCCCTATAATGGGTGAAATAAAAATGATGAAAAATTCAGAATGCCATCATTACTGCCTGCTGATTACAGTAGTGCCATAAAATTCAGGTTGCTTTTACAGGAGGGACCAGTACCTCCTCTCACATCACAGCTACCTTCTCAATAGTCTTCAATAAACTTTCCACTGAAGCACTCTGAAACTTCTCCTCTATAAAATGCTCAAAAAGGGCAGTGCTAACAAGAACCAATTCCTTTTTGCAGTACAGAATTCTGTACAGCAAAACAAAGGTATTCTTTCAATAACATCCTCACATGCAACTTATGTCAGTAATCTAAAGGCACTGTCCTCAGGCATGTAAGTTAGTGGCCTCAGAAAAAGAGGTTGCAAACAGGGAGATTAATTGTAATGTGGGAACAAACTTTGGCAGCTGCATTAGCTTTATCTTAATTCCCACCTCATAAGAGGAATTAACTTTCTCTTCGAGCTATGCTATCCAACAACCCAGTGCAGAAGCAACCATGCTTTTACTGACACACCACAAGAAGTGACAATGAGCACTTTGCAATCTTCGGGGTTGTGTTTTTAACTAATTGCCTGAAATGTAGAAAGAGACATCCTCTAAATGCAGAACCAGGAGGCAGGAAACTTGGAACAATAAAACTCCGATACTGACTTCCTCCCAGAAGAGCTTCCCTTAATCACTGGTGCCACAACACCGTCTACTGCAAGCTCCCAATATTCCCCTCACAAGGCTTCTCCCCATCCCGCAAGGGGGATGTAACTTTGTCAGCCTTGCTCACCTTGGATGAAGCTTTGCATGCCAGATGCCTGCCTCCTTGCTGAGTTGTTTTAGGCAATTTCAAGAAGAGCATTCCCCCAGGCCTTTTTCAGAAAGAACTGAAAACACACTTTTTTGCTCATGTTGAAAAATTTTGTTGACCTTTCCCCTCCGAGAAGACAAGCACCCCCAGGCTGACTAGCAGGGACATGCAACATCCCCTCGCATTTCAAGGAGGGGCAGTAGCAGATTGGAGCATAATGAAGACCTTGTTTCAGAGAGGATGCCTTTTGCTGCCATTGTACAAACCTCCCCAGAGTTGAACATGTATGTGGGGTGGGGAGTGAAACCCCTCAAATTCATGTTTTCCCAATAGGGACTTTTAGCAATGATCCTTTGCATGTTTCTGCTCAGGATTCACTAGGTCTTAACCCATAGCTGCCATTCTCAGATGCTACAAGCCACATCTGGTTCAGATCTGCTCCTCTGAAGAAAAAGCAGGAAAAAGATTGTTCCTCAGTGTCCCAGTAATCCTCTGCAAACATTATGCAACATGGAGAAGCATGCTGTGCAGTTCTAGGGCAGAGGAGACACAATGGAGTCCTACGGAAAGGTGGGAAAGAGAAAACAGGAACAAAGTTTGATGGACACCAGGAGATGGAGACTGAATGTAAGCATAACTTAGAGGGCAGAACATTTTGGAATGGCGATGAAAATGATTCAGAAGAAAAGAAAAACTGAGTGAGAAGCTGAGGTGTATAGAGAGGAGAACTATGATGGACCTGGCAAAAAGACTGTGATGAGCTATTTGAGAGAGTGCCTTCAGATCAGCCAAGAGGACTGTAGGGAGAGATCTGGAGTCAGCAGACACTAAGAACATGGAAAACAGAAAGATCAAAACGTGATAAATCACATGAGGAAATGCGACAATATGGACTGACTGGGGATGAGGATGGGATTACAGAGAAAAAACTGATGATAGATGGGTGGGAAGACTATAGGCAGAAGACAGCAGAGGAGAACAGGAATTTGTGGGTATAAAGGCTTGAATGAGGAGTCTTAACTATAAAAAAAAAAAAAGCATGCTTCACTCCACTCTAGTCACTGGTCTGTATAAATGACAACAACTTCTTAATGGTATTATTTTACTGATATGAGTTCTTATATCAAATGGCTGAGTTTCGTGCACTGGATCTAAATGTTCTCAACAGGCTGGTATCGCTGTGAGAGTATATTTAATGTAACATGCCAGATATAGTCATTTCCTACAGCTACAAGCATTTGTACAATGTACAGGAGTATGGGCTTCTAACTTCTGTGAAACACAAGAACAAAACATCAAGTTTTATTATAAACTCAGGGGAAGCACTTTACTCAGGAAAAAAGAAGCTGCTTGAGTAAGCGACTCTAATCGAAGTTTATGGATATTCTAACTAAACTGCTATTTGAAATAGTCAGGCTGGGTCCTGAAGAGGAGAAAGCCTGCAGGTTTTGCCCTGACCAGTACACCTGTCAGCATGACACAAGTGGGAAGCCAAGGTATCCGATTTCTCATCATAAACTTGCCCAAAACATGCTTCAAACTGTACTAATTCAAAATTTAAATACTCTTAACAGATCATCTTGATAAAATATACCAAACAATGGGAAAGTTCAGTCTATCCTTGTTACAATGCCTGCCTGTGCAAGCATCACAGCAGCATTCCTCAAAACAACAATAATTCAACTGCTCTTCCAGGTCACATACAAAATGGTTGTACTGGCTAGAAAAGCAGTTGTTTTTAAGCATGTCCTGAGGCATAGGGAGCAAAATAGTGCCTGTACGGCCTCCTCTCACTCATCCTAAACCAATGAAATACGTCAATTTAAAAGAAAGCTGAAGAACCTCAGCAGATCTCCCGTATCAGTTAAAGATCACATTAGCCACATCCTATGAAATTGATTTCTACCTGTATCTGACAGTTCAGCACTGTTTAGAACAAAGACCACCTGGATACTCAAAGCCAATCAAAGTCTATGCCTTTTAATTTATTTTAACAACATTGGGTCAATGATATCATCCAAAGGGGTGAAATTGTATTTTCCCCCATTCACTCCATAGTCTTTTACGTCCAGCGTGCTAATGCTACATGTTCTAGGGATTACACAGGTTGAAAAGATGCTCCCTAAGACACTATGCTAGGCTAACTCTTAATGAATGAACTTGGATAAGATACATAGTACCAGGATCCTACAAGCAATTTCACACCATTCATGTCAATGGGTCATTTGCGTACATCATATACATGTGTGTGGCTAATCCTGGAAACCATTTCCAATCACATGAAGGACACAAAGGTAATCAGGAGTAGTCAGCATGGGTTTGCCAAGGGGAAGTCATTTTTTACCACCCCAATAACCTCCTATGATGAAAGCACTGGCTTGGTAGATGAGGGGAGAGCAGTGGTTATTGTCTGTCTTGACTTCAGGAGGGTTTTCCACACCGCCTCCCATAGGATCCTCACAGACAAGCTGTTGATACATGAGTAGACAGTGAGGTGGATTGAAAAGTGGCTGAATGGATGGGTGGTGATCAGAAGCACAAAGTCCAGCTGGAGGCCAGTAACTAGCAGTGTATCCCAGGGCTCAATACTGAGTCCAGCACCTCTCATATGAGGAAAGGCTGAGACTGTTCAGCCTGGAGAAGAGAATGCTCAGGGGGGATCTCATCAATGCACATAAATACCTGAAGGGAGTGTGCAAAGAGGACAGAGCCGGCTCTTTTCAGTGCCAGGACAAGAGGCAATGGGCACAAACTAGAACACAGGAGGCTCCCTCTGAACACCAGGAAGCACTACTCTGAGGATGCCTGAGCACTGGTACAGGCTGCCCAGAGTTGCTGTGGAGTCTTCTCCTTGGAGATCTTTAGAAGCCATCTGACATGGTCCTGGGCAACTGGCTCTAGGTGGCCCTAGGGGGTTTGGACCAGATGACCTCCAGAGGTCAGCCTCAGCTGATCTGTGATTCTGGGTAGCAGGTAGCTGTGAGTTGTTGAAAAAACAAGTTAATGTGACTTGCTTGATGGGGCTGAACTCCTCTACCTTTTCATAACTCTTTGCACAACATCACAACTGTTTAGGTATGTGGATGTATTAAAAAAAAAAAAAAAAGCTTGATGATGCATCGCAGGCAAACATGCTTTGCTCTGCACCAGAAATTTAGAGAGTGGATTCACAGACGTGTTTTAAACCCTCTCAGTTCTAAAGCTAGAACATGTTTCAAAGTGCTGGAAACAACGGTGAGAACATGCTCCTTTTAAGCATGTTTCCATTGTCCACAGAGAAGGTAATGTCAGCAAATCCCCATTACTGGGGGACAAAAAGCCTGTACCAACAGTTCTCAGCTGGCAATTCTCAGAGGGCAATTAAAACAGTACCTATTCATTTCTCCCTTTTTGTCCTCATGCCATCCTTAGTCTGACATTTTTTCATTTGCTAGCTCTTTGTACTTGGGTTGCTTTGCTTCTCTTCCTCCCTTCCACAAAAAAAAAAAAAAAAAAAAAAAAAAAAAAAAAAAAAAAAA
>VXAA01007382.1:295546-322136 GCA_013399115.1 Anseranas semipalmata
GGTGGGGAAGGGGTGTGAATGGGGGGAGAGCGGGTGGGGGGGGGGGGGGGGGTTCATCTTCAGCTGGCTGGTATTTTCTTTTGCAAACTAGCTCATACAGCTCTTTAAAGCCATATATTCTACAAACAGCGCACTAAACATACGCCTCCCAATAAATTCTTCTTTGTGGGTGGTCATAACACACACACATAGGTTAAGTACATGGACTTCATTGTAATCTTCAATAACACAAAAGAACATGACTGATGGGCACAGTTGTAAGTACATGGAGTGACCATAACAACCCACAGTGGATTCATCTGTATTTTAACCTGTACTAGAAAAGGAAAATGAAACATATTGTTGGACTGGGGATTGGACAACAACATCACCACTGCTAATACATGCAACAGTCACCACCCATTCAGAATTGATACTAAAGAGAACACAATTCCTTCATGCAACAGACAAACAATAGGGTTATCCAGCAAATGCACATGCCATATTCAATAATATAGGCCAAGGACTTGGAGCGAACAGACTGCAGCTGTGAGCTGCATAAAAGGGAGACTGACAAGGCAGGAAAGAACTTGCAGAACTCGTATTTGGGGAGTGGGGGGTAGGGTGGAAGAATGGAAAAGTGAGACCCTTTAGATAAAACCTTTAAAGGGGCAAACAAGTTGTCTGCTGTTTGTTTCTTGCTATATATTCCAGGAAACAGAGCATTTTTTTTTGTAAATAAATGTTACTGCAAAGAGTTCTGCACTCTTTATTCACTGCTACTATCAACTGTAGGATGTTTTTTTCTGTTATTTCTTCATGAACAAGTAGTAACAGCTTAGATTTATCTAATCAAATAAAAACTAGAAATAAACAAGAACAATGATGTCATACACACAAATTTATAAAGACCCTTGCTTGGGCCACCAGCAAATACCAGTTCCATTGTCAGGTCCACCAGTCCTCCTGTGAAATCAAATGATATAAAATAGAGCACTATGGAACAGTTAACACCAACCTAACCAAGACTCCTACCTTCACAATGCTTTTCAGGTCCTGCACATACATCCTCTCTGTCTCCAGGATCTCTTGGACAACTCTGTCTACGTAGAGGAGCTTCGGACTGGTGGGCTCTGTCACCAGGGACACGGCACAGTTTTTGCTCACTCCCTTTGGTTCTGCTTTCCTTGGCATGCTTAGCTTTTTTTCAAGGCTCTCCTCAGGATCCTCCTTCTCTGCAGGGGTGTTTTTGCATGGCTTGTTGCTGGAAAACCGTCTGGCTGGGACTAGTTCTAGCTTGATGGCACCCGTTTCTTTATCCTGGTTAAACAGGCCCAAGTGGCTGTTTGAAACTAAGGTCATCCTGCTTCCAAAGGAACAGTGGCTGTCCCTGGAGGAAGCAGAGGAGGAAGTGGAGCTAAAGCTGACAGGACGGTCACTGTCTGACAGGTCCATGGTTTTTTTTTCACAGCAGCGGAAAGGTCTGCTCTCCTTGTGCAAATCTTCCCCTTTTGTCTTGGAGTCAAGGGCCTCCGTCACAGCTGGTAAAACATCAAGAGGTAAGTGGAAGTCATCTAAAAAATAAACAGAAGAAGTGGTTTTACTGTTGTTGCTCCATGTAACCTAACAGTTGTCAATAGACATTTTTAAAGCTTTGCATACAAAATTGAGACAAATCTATTTTTCCAAAAAGACAACCAGAACAACATAATTTGGGTCTCACTGTGGCTCTGATGCTTTTTAGGTGGTGGGGATCCCCCACTGGAGGCTACTAAATAGGCATTGCATGCTTCATGTATGTGCCTCTGGCACACCCTTTCTTAGCCCCCCATGGTGCTGGGCTTGGTGCTAGCATGTGCACTGTCCAGGTTCAGCACAGAAGAGAAATAAGACTCAAAGACTTTCCCTAAGGTTAAAAAACTCTGCTGGGAAGACACCTTGCTACCCTCAAGCTGAGAGCTGACCATGGCTTGGAAGCTTTGGAAAACTCAAGGATTGTGTCAGTGATACCAGACAGTATCTTCCATTTTGAATACTGCAAGGCCAACAGAGTCAAACAGAAACTAAAAGTAGTTGTCAATTACCATCTCTGCAGCTTGTACAAAAACACTAAAACCAGAATGATTTCCCAATGAAAATAACATAGCTTCTGAAAAAAAAAAAAAAAAAAAGAATTCCCACAGGAAACAGTGCTGCCAAATAATTCTGTTTTCTACTGGGAAAATAAGTTTTTCTGAATCTGTTGAGCTCAAGCCAGAGTATTACCCCCTGTTGAACTGACCCAAAGCTGTTTTTCTTATCAGTGCAATAACAAAATAAGATGTCTGTCTTCCTGTTGGCACATCAAATCTACTTTCTTTTTATTGACCATATGACCTGAACGACATTGTCCGTGATGCAGTGCAGATTTCTCTCTGTCCAAGCTATGTGCCATGCACCATAAGAACCTGTAAAAGCAGCTGATGATAAATTGAATACTTCAGGGTTTCATTTCAGTAAGAAGTGTCCACCCAAAAAAAGTGTCTCAAACTCAAAGAAATTCAAAATGTCTGTCTGGTGAAAAGCATAATCTTGTGACAATTTAGCAAGAGAAGCAATACCGAAGCTACCTACACAGTGGTAGCTCAGTCCTTATTTACTCCAGTAACAACCTCATTTTTCAAAAATCATACTGGCGACTAGAACTCCAGAGGGCAGTTTCAGTAAAGAAACCATAAAGCCTGTAAAATGGCAAATTAAGCCCACCCAACCTTTAACTTGGCCCTTCTTAAACTAAAGCAGACTGGTTATGAAATTACAAGGAAAAACTTCCCCCACACTGCTTCTGCTGCAATTGGTCTGTGGGGGGAGGGAGAATTTCACTCAGAACAGAATAAAATCAAACACTAATTTTTATTTAAAAACAAATTAAAAAAATCCAAAGCAAACAGGGAAAAAAAAAAAAAGCTCAGAGAAGAATGTTTGAATTATTTGGCCTATCTTGAATGCATAAGATTTTACTTCTGCATGACTAATTAATACTACCATTTCGGTGATGATGATATTAGCTTTTTGTTAAGGAAAAGTGTTGCCCTTAAGGTAACACATGGAAGTAACACTGAGAGTAAATTGCTCATTACATGGGTCAGAAATGGGCCATTAGATTAAAACCTAATTTGACACCTCTGTCCCTCTGGTTTTATCTTAAAGTCTGAAAATCTACAGCCCTTCTTTATGCCTGGTTCTTCCATTTTTGCAACACAGAAACCTATTTTCTTACTTTTTTGGAATTAACCAAATCAAGTATAAACTCCAAAATAAAATATAAAGCAAAAAAATCTGGAAAATATTTAAAACTGAAGAATGCAGTAAAGTTCTCTTGTTTCAAAATCGGTATGGACAAAGATGTTTGCCTTCCTATTGCTTGTGATAAGAAAGTATGTATTTTTGATAAGAATGTATTTTTGTTATCAGCTTTGGATCATTTTTCAAGTTCAGTTAGAAAGCACAATGTTACTGTGCAGATGTAAACCCCCTTGAAAAATGCACAGGATAAACAAGATAACAGGGAAACCCTTCCGCTAACTTACTCCAAGATATTTTACCAAAATTACATGACAAAGAAACACCTGATTAGCCACATTTAGGGGGAAAATAAAGGGTCCTGTTACATTCCATTGCCCCATACTCTTTTCTTCCTGTTTCACTGATATGTTGTCTACCTCCCAGATAACCTGAAGGCATTAATATGTAATATTTGCTTCACAAACACTGTGAGGCTCATTAATACAAAAACCAAACAAAACACAGTTCAGGTCAATGAAACTGAAGTCAGAATAAAGGTAGTTTTTCCATAAAACATACTTGTAGAAAGAAACACGGGGAGATTTTAGCACACCTTAAATAAAACAAACAAAAAAACCTTTATTTCCTTGTTTAATGACAATGTCAATGCTTATTAAAAACTAATAACAACAAGGATTAGTTGTAGCAGTTAAACTGTGCTTGCTCAAACACCTGCACTCCCACTGACCTTGGCAAACCCCAGGCCTCTGCTAGGCACAGCTAATTAATTGCACGTAACACATTTGATTCCTCCATTTTCATACAAGTCACTATTCCTGTATGATTCTCTATACATTACAGCAAGCAAACTATTTGCTACTTGAACATCTTCGTCTGCTTTGTCCTCAGAGCTTCATCCTGCATACTGGCTTCAAAGTTACGTTTTACTTCAATTTATCCTTATTCCATCCGTAAATTGACTATTTAGCTTCTCTGTGAACAGATTTTGCTGAAATCCTGCCCGTTTTGTCCCCAAAAAGGGTGTTTTGCCAGTCAGAGCCCAGTCAGCAGGCATCAGCGCCGGCTGCTCCGCGCAGGCCCCGGCCTAGGAGTGCCAGTCTCCGCTGGAAGCCCACCTCAGCGTCACAGAGGCGGCCCGTGAAGCTCAGCAGAAAGGCACGCCAAGCCCAGCCAGGGATTTCAGCGCGACGCTCAACCAGGAAGCAGAATCCTGTCCTCAGCTTTCAAGCCCTGTAACAAACACTGCACGCCCTGCTAGTGTCAGTCAGAGCTTAGGGACAAGCTCTGGCTCTGCCTAGCCCTGAATTTCCATCTGAGCTACAGGTACCTGTTAGAAAGCCACAGCCCTTCCCAACAACACAGCATCTGAACATCTTCCAAGGTTTCACAAGTTTATCTTCAGAAACCCCTCTGAGGCTAGGCAGCATTACCCCTGTTGTTGAAACCAGGTTCTGGCAGTTTAGATCATTTCTCCAGTCACAACTCCGTCAGAAAATGCAGAAACTGAATCCCGTTCATTACCGCAGTCCCGTGCCCATCCTTCTTCTTTTTGTCAGGGTTTGGATTTGGCTTTGCAGAGCTCTGGTACAGTTTCAATGTAAAATAATTTCACTCTTCTGCCAATCGCCTGAAGTCTGCACATCCTGGCTGGTGAACCCTCACAGATAAATTAATGGGGGGAAGGGGGGGGAACAGCCCCCCATGTCGTAGCTGGGACAGCTGCCCTCTATTGACTGTGCCTTTGAAAACACTGTAACCTCTTACAAATTTGTCTTTGATACAAGCTTGTCATTGTGAAAAGCAAATTCATTTCTCAGATACCCTGAGGGACTGATTTATAAGGCTCTACAGCCCCCACACCTCCACCACCACCAATTTCACAGCATCACCGGCAGCTAGATGCATTCAGCTATAAAGAGCTTGTGCAGCTATAGGTATCGGCAGATCTGCGAAGGACACGCTCTGAGCAAGGCTTGTGCTCCCTGACCCACATCTGGCCGGGTCACCACGTTTTTGTTAGGCATTCTTTTGTTTACTGGACCTTTTCAATGACGAGACAAACTAATATTGAGAACTTTTGTGAGTTGTGAATAACAGTATTTAACTCAGTTGGGGGGGGGATCTTAAATTTGCATACTTTAATTAAGGAATAACAGTAATGACTTGTTAGTTCAGCACTGAAAGGAGGATAATTGCACATTTGTCTGTACTCACAAGGCAACATGCTCCCCGAACAAGGTCGTTTCTTGTTTGTGCCTTTGCATGAATTCAGCCAGCCCTCCCCCTAGCCCTGCAGACCTCCCCGCTCCCCTCTGTCCCCCACACCCCACTGACAGACAGACAGACAGACACACACACAGAGCGCATGCTGGTGTGACACGACCCCAGAGCACTCCCAAGCAAGAACCACAACTTGTGCTTATCCTACAGTGGTGCAAGAGCAAGAAACACCAGCATTTCACCCCAACAGGCAACTACAGTAGTAGTTTCAACAATGAAGCCGCACGCAAAGCAAATCTTTTAGCATATCAAATATTTTCAGAATGCGATCATAAACAATTGCTCTCCGAAATGCATAAACTTCTTCTATCTCTTGCTTTTCTTAACATATACCTCCTGCCTGTAACTATATTCATAGTAATGACAAATGGCTTTCCATTATCTCTACAGCCTTGGCTACTCTAGAACATTACCATACAATGCAAGATAAAGCACTCTAAGTCAATTTTGTATTTAAATACAAAGATCCCCAAGCCCTGTCTAAATATAGGTGCTTATTCCTCCAAGTTGTTTACTGCATATGACATTTTAAGACATAGTGCATGACTAAGAACTCACAAGTCAATTTATATTCATAATTAGTATTGTTGTTGCCTTTCTCCTGGCATGAAAAAGAGCACCAAAGATGTTATCTGCAAAGTCAACATTACCAGAAATTACAGGCTTCACATCCTCTGGAAGTTCAGCTAAATAAAAGTGATGAGACTACAAGAATCCTTTCCTGTATTTTCTTTGAAATATCTGTATATTTCAAAGAAAGCATTTATATCGCAGATACAATTAAGCAGGACTGTTTATAGCAGTTTCTACATTTAGTATCAAGTTCTAATGCAGCACTGGAATTTAGAAACATAAATGTTATACAGCTGCCCGACTGAGAAAGATTAAAATACATTCACTACAATAATCCCAACACAATCTTAAGCACACTCCCCATATGCTCTGCTTTGAATATTACCAAAGTGAAGGTCAGCAGATTATTAGTTACTAACTTCTGAATATGAACACGTCACTTCTAAAACTAATACCCTCTGTGAACAAAGCCACACTAGAGAGCTACAATATTTGCAGGATTAGATCTCTTGATATTACAAATTCAGTATTAACTGTCATGAACAATACATTGCCAAGTACTTTAACTGAACTTTGAGCAACAGAAATCCCATTTATTAGCAATCTTACAACAAGGAAAAAAAAGTCATCGGCTAATGTGTCTCTGTCTGTCAAACTGCCCTCCCCACCACGCAACACTTAGAGCAGAATAGCCTCTGTCAGAACCAAGCCTGCTAATGCCCGAGAACATTATTGCAAGGGAAAATCCTCTGCGACAGTATCTCACCACTGAGGAATGTCTCTGGCTCCCTGCACAGAGAACGAACAAGTCCTCTCTATTTTTCAAATCCTCTCGGAACAACCCACGACCTACCTGTGCAGCAGGGAATAAATGCATGCTCTGCCTTCAGCTGTTCCCGAATTACCTCACTGGGCACTCAGGTAAAATGAGAAGCTCTTACTAGTCTGTACAGCTCCTTCGCCAGAAATATTGCATGAGTCAGCTTTTATCTATCAAAACCCCAAACACAAAGGCTTTACAGAAACCTGATTCACAACTTTCTCACTGCCTTTTTCCCAGTTCACTGAGAGTCTTCAGCATCGCTAGGAGCCTTAAACGAAACATTACATCATTCGATTCAGGGACAGGACAATGGGCATCGCTGTGGGTAACTTTAAAACGCACACTTCACTGAGCAACACCCAGTAACTTCCATTTTTCCAGGCACAAAGCTGTAAAAATAGCGAATAGAGCCCACGCTTCCACAGCATTTCTTATGCTTTGACCCCTTGATTTGCCGACAATATTGATAAGCATGCAAAGCAAATAAATAACCTGCTGGTGTTGTGTAATTCCTGTATTTATATTAGAAACTCCCATGAACCTGCAATGCTAATTAAAAGAGATCATTCTGGATCCTATTTTGCCTTTACATAAACAGGAACAGTCTTTTGCAGCGTGTTTGCAAAACTTCAGTGTTTTTTAAAGGGAGAGAGGAAAGACTTTCAGAAGAAAATGTGAAAACAGAGCCACCAAATGCTCTGTGCTAAATCACAATGAAGCAAAGTAAAAGAGAAAAGGGTTTTGAAGGGAAAGGGACAGTGAGAGGACAAATTGGAGGAAAAAGGAAAAAAGAGAGAAAAGGTGAAAAATAGATATAGAAGGAAGAAAACAAGTGGGTGTAGGGGGAAGGAAGGAGCAGAGATGCAAGCAAGAAAGATGAGACAGACAGAAGGAAAGTTTAACACAAAACCTTGCTTGGTCACTCCCTGATTGCAGGTCTCCCTGCAAACCCAAAGCTTGCTTTGCCTTAGCACAGACTGCCTGAGGGTCCTGTGGTCCGAGTCGCTCCCCAAATCACTGGGCTGGGCAACTAGAAAGAAAAGGCAGATGATGCCTGACTGGACACTGATAGCGCTGACTTACCTAGGAAAACAAAGAAACTACCAAGCCACAGAGGAACTGTTTCTGTGCATCTTAAAACAGGGTGGATGCAGTTGCTGTGTGCATGACAGCAGTGACAGAGACAATTCAATTCACCCATGGTCTTACTTCTCGTAGACTGGTGCTAACAGGTGGGAAAGCTGATGAATCCTCTGGCCTGGGAACTCTCCTGGCCTACGGAGGGGGTGATGGCATTCCCAACTTGGAGTTGGGAAGCAAAAGAAGTCAAAAGAGTTCCCGGCTGCTGGCACCACTTCCCAGGTGTGCTCTCACAGCTGCATGCTCAAACCTAGCCCACAATACTCTAATCTTTAAAACCACACTTTAAATTCACTCCCTCTCTCCTTGTATGTAACATGGCCTCAGCTTCATTTCGAGCTTTCCTAAAGAGCGTACTCATTGAAGAACACCTTTCAGCAGGAAGCTGGGGGTAGAAAAAGGAAGTGAAGACGGCCTTGAGGCCGTTCACAGAGCCGTGAAACACTTTGATCTGAACATCCGGGCTGCCAGGGTGAAGTCCCATTTACCCAGGCTTAAAGATCAGCTGTTTACAAGCCATTGCGCCGCAGCCGCCTGAGATCTTTGAGACACACTTTCTCTTAAATATATTCTCATGTAGTTTTTGAGGGTTTTCTAACATATACATTTACATTAAAAGATACACATGCACACATACGCACAGCCACTTTTTGCAAGACCTACATAATACTTCAGACAGGGCCATCATGTATGTACAAATCCTGGACACATTCACAGGCATAGAAAGTCCAACACCAGTCTCAATGTCCTCATCACATGCACACACAGATCACAGCACTGGGTACTTGATCAAATAACCCGAATGTGGCAAATTTACTGTACATTTGCTATACTTCAACATTCACACATATTTCTGTCAGAAGCTGAAAACTCATGTCCCTGGACCTCTACTTCCCTCATACCTGGTGCCCACCTTGCCTATGGAGCTTTTATCACCTCTGAAGGAGTTTTTAGCTAACCCTTGGGCAGACCTGTAGAGCATCAACCGGACGTAGGGCATTGCTTGGTCACCTCTGTGATCTACTGTCCTATTACACACAAGCAATGCTAGCAACAAAGCAAAAATGCTTTGTCATTTAGCAACGACAAACCTCCTGAATTCTGAAGGCTCTAATCAAGCCCAGCAATGGGGTGACCAAGAGGCAGCCAGCAACAGAGAGCTTCCCACATTTGCTTCAGTGGGCTAGGTACAAGCAGAGGCTGCAATGATGCAGCATTAGCTTCAGCCACTGGTACAAACTCACACAGTGAGCTCCCATGAGCATTACTGTGGGTGGCAAGGATGGGGGAGCAGAGTAGAGGTCCTTACTCTGTTCTGCTTTGCTCCTTCCTCTCTGTACATCCACATTGGGCCTTGGCTCTCCCTTACATCCCCACATATGTCAGCAGACGTTTACCCCACACATGAAGATTTCCCCAGGAATTCCCCCCCGCATCACTTTAAATATGCGTGGCACTGAGATCTGCCAGTGCAAAAAACTAGAAACTCAAAGCCTTCTGTTTTCAACGTTCTAATGTGCATCACCAATGAAAGAGTACATAGATGTGCCAGAAAAATAACGTTTTTGCCCCACTTCTCCTTATTTTCTAATGTCTCATATCCCTTGGATTTGGCTCTTGTTTATCTGCATTATCTTCCAGGAGCTGGCATTCTGGTCCTTTCTGTGCACTGTCTTCTTCTCCCTCCCGCTATACACAGAGTGCCACAGACGGCATTATTAATGCATCAAGGATGAAGAGTTGAAAAAGGTGACCTGTTTTTGTTTTGGAACAAAGCCTTGATTTTTCTAAACTTAAACAATAAGTGGAGTTTAGGAATGATGTTATTCTGTAATTGCCAATTGGCTAAGGATTTACTGAAGAAACAAGTTATTCTCAGCAAAACTGGGGAAAAAAAAAAAAACACAAAAAACACCATAACTCAACCACAGGGTACATTCGGGCTTAAGGACACATTGACATCTTCACTGAAAGTGCAATGTAATGTATTAATAACTCTCTGCAATGCAGTAGCTATTTTGTCTGCATACAGTGCTGCAGAGACACCTAGAAAAAGGAGCAGGCCATCACATGTTGCTGATGTACTGCAACACAAATAGAGCGTATGGATCCAACACTCCATTTATAGGCTTTTTAAAAGGATTATTTTCCATCTCCTTGTGAACTTTGGAGGTTTGCTTCTCTCCCCTTAAAAAAAAAGATGACCCATTTACGCAAGTAAATCAGCAAATCAGATGAAATGAAAACTCGGTGAAGATACATAAACATGAGTGCATACGTAGGAATAAATACACAGTTCTTATCTCTACAATGGACGATAATGCAATCCCAGCTTTCTGCTCTGCCCATACTGGTATTTATGGAAGACTTACCAGTAAGTGCTCAACACGCTGCTGCCTGAATTTTTAAGCATTTTTACATTCAAACTTCCACACTATGACCTGAATGAAAATCCATACAGGCTCTTCTTTCTGCACAGCACCATACAGGATCGGGCCTTGCTGCTGACACATTACTATATTTCCATCCTGCACTACATCACTGTAACAGTGCTTGGACATCAGGTGTGTTTTCTACTTCTTCCTGGATTAGACTCCTGCTCTCAGCAAATACCCCGTCATGCCAACACGTTACTGCTAAGGGAAGTTTCCAACTTCATCCAGCTGAGCTGAAGTCGCTGCTGAGGTTCACCTTCAAAGCCCGCTGCAGCACAAGCACATTGGAGTTCTTGGCTAGTCACTCCCCATACAGCACAATGCGCTGGTTGTTTTACCAAGAACATTGTGGTGTTTTTAAGATGAAAAATGTTAAATGTCTCAGAGCTAGCAATGTAAAGTAGGCAAAATAAGCTTTACAGAGGGATGCACAGTTGCAGTCAAAGAAATTACAGCATCTAGGAATTATTCTTACTAGTCACAGCCAAAAATTTAATTGTGTGACCACAATAAAGGAATCTTGATACAACTCATCTCCTCCAGTTTAACAAGAACTCATAACTACAACTAATGTTCTTTAAAAGTCATTTTAACAGTTTGTTGTTGACTTCTGGCACTACATTTTTTGTTGACTTCTAAACCTTTCCATTGAAAATGATGACTCAAAAAAAAAAAGGGGGGGGTAAAAGCCAGATCTTTGGAATAGCTGTCTTTCTTAATTCTAAATAAAAGAGTATTTCAGAAACTTTAAATACTTGACGTTTTCCTTTAAATCCAACTAAAGGATTTCTGCCATTTGTTTTTGAATTGGAGACACTTACTGGAACCTCCTCTGCACCTCAGGAAGTTTAGCAACTGGAATTTTGAAACAGAACTGAAATAATAACACTGGACTCATACTAACAGATGTTTGCATTTACAGTAAAACAAAACCTTTGCTTTGGGTTTCCTCTCTTCAACAAAAATAAAAGCTACAGAAAGTAGTATTCATGCTTATTTCTTGAGGAGAAAAATCCTTACATTCTACCCAGTTTGGAATTAAGACACACTGACAGCCAGGGTCCACCACAGGCTGGCTCTTCCCTCTCAATTAACCAGTCATGTTCTTTTGCCCACTCTGCTAAAAGGCAACAGTAGGTCTTAATTTTAAGGTGCTATTATAACAGTAAGCAAATAGCTCCCTCAAAACGCCAATTCAAGAGGAATGTATTCAACTTAATAAATGACTGCGACAGATTTTTGCAGGATACAGTAATGGTATTTTAAAATCTCACAGCACTTTAAATGAAAATAAATAAATACAAAGAACCCAAGCAGGTGTTCAAGTTCAGAGCAGTAGTGTACCACAGTTCCTCTGACTCTGTTGCTTCCATAGCTAAGAATGGTATTTGACTTAAATAAGGTCCAGAAGACTAAGACTGCCAAATGACAACAGACTAACCAGTCAGAGCAGTAACTCATGATCTCTCATTGCTGCCATATACAAGAGACCTATAACAGTGTAGTCACACCCAATATTCTTTTTTTATTTTTATTTTCTACTGATGATCCTTTTACATTCTGACCTGTTGTTCACCTTGTTTTGGTCCTTCCCAACCATATTGTCATTACACTTTAAGGTATCTCTGTTGGAAGGCACTCCAGTAGAGCCATGTTTTTGATGAAGTGGCTTAACAATGCTTTCAGAGTTGCTTTAAGGCAATATTGCAGTGTGTGCTGCTTCCTACTAATTTGTAGCTGTTACTTCATGAAGAGAAGCCATTAACATCAAAAATTCCTGCCTCAAACAAGCAATACTTTCGTTAGGACTTCCATGTGCAAGAAGCAAAGAAAGAATTGAAATGATCTGAGATCACTGCAGGGTCAGTGTACGAAGCAGTGTAGCCACTGCACCCATGTAAAGACGGTGTTAATGCCTGCAACACTCACAGATGCAACAGCATCCAAGATTAGCAGTGCCAAGAGTCGCACACTTCACAAGCCACAGGGCAAGAAGCAAACAGATTAGAGGTTTGGACTTGTCTAGTGTGAATATTTGGTGCGTAATTCGCAATGACCATCTCATTGAGTCATAAGACTTTCTCTGCACATTCTTCTTACTAGAACAATAATATGCTTAATTTGAACCAGAAAGACAGTTTATTAAAAGCTACATATATCACAGAGCCTACACACCTTCTTCACTAGCAGTTACAAAAAAAATAAGCCCACAGACCTAAAAGTTTGAATTCTCTAACATCCATATTCAGAGCTATTTCAATTGATCTTTATTATCTCCGTACAAGGAAAGTCAGTGAAAAGGGGTCTTCAGATTTCTAGTGACCATTTGATTTATTATGCAATTTTTTGTCAATCTGGTGGAAAAAAAAACCTGATGAATACAAACAGGAAAGAGGCATAAAATCTCATTCATAAAAGTGTACTGCTACATGTCTTACAGCAAGGTACAAGAAATTTAAAACATTCATGAAAAGACAACAGATAACTGTCTGCCGCCACCCTTCTGCTTTCCTTACTTTTACAGTTACAGTCAGTACCACATCACCTCTATTCTGCAGTCTCAAACACTTTTCTGCTTTCAGACTGCAGGTAACTCCAATCGACACCTAAATCTGTCCATGTGGCCCAAACAGCCAACAGCAGTCAGTACACAATTCAGATTTGCCTTCTCAGCATTCAGATCAGAGACAGAGAAGGGAGAAACTTAGACTCCTACTCAAACGCTCTCAGTACAGCAAATCAGAGTTGTTTTTCTCAGGTTTCTCCTTCACACTGTATCTTTCTTCCAGATAGGGACATTCAATCCCACTGTTTTTCTTGTTGTTTGGGTTTTCCACTCGCTTGTTTTCTGTGAGAAACAAGTAGCAAATCCCTCTTTATTTAAATATTAGAGTTGGGCTCCAAATCAAGATCTCAAATCCAAAATGCACAGCTCAGGCTTTGAGAAACTTTGCCAGAAACACAAACACCATGACCTGGGATCACTGAGGGCGGGGGGCAGAGCATTTGAGCACATATTACCTCAGTGTTGTAACTGCAGGGTTTTCTGAACAAGCCGTGTTAGAAAACAATTCCTTTTGTTGCTCCTGTTTTTATAGAGAGCATCACAGGCTTCTCAACTCCATAGCCCTTACACGTGGGAACTTACCAGGTAATTCAGTGCCCGGCCTAGTGTTTAGGAGCCATTCTCGCTCACAGTCCCTGTTTATTTTTTAAAAACCTCACCCAATAAAACATTTATTTCCCTCCAAGATCTGCAACCAAAATAAGAACATTAAGCTGTAAATCCTCCATGAACTCTCTTCTGTCACATCCAGCAGTCCAGGGCTGGTAGGGCAGCTGGGGAGGGAGGAGATGCCGGGCTGGACACTTCTCCTGGCCAGGCTGAGGAGGCAGCAGGCTGCACGCGGGCTTCCCCGCTCCTGCCCAGCTCCGCTGGGAGCTGCGGGGCTTGCCATGGGCGAACAAAGCTGCGCATTCACTCCTGCGCGCTGGGGCACACCGGAACGCTGAGAGGCCACTGCACGGCCATTATTCCGCTACGTTCAGCCTGTTACCGCAGCTATTAAGCTGGCATGCTCGCTTTTCAAATCCGCATCTCTTTGGAAACCCTGACTACCATTATTTTATTACAAAGAGGCACAGGTTAAAAGAATAGTAGCTGGGCATTTTCCTACTCTCCCCCTTTTGCATGACCTATAACATATTCCTCACAGAGGCAGGGTTTCAGTAAGAAGCATCTCACTTTTACTGGTGTTCAAAAATTATGTAGCTATTAAAATGCTTTATTAACAAAGATTTTGGCAAAAGACTTCTGAAGTTTGTATAATTTTGATCAGTAACAGAATACAAACAGATGATCAATTACTCTTCAGTAAGACACTTGTAATGAATCAGGGCTTGCAAATAATTTCTTCATTAACTTTATTCAGTGAAAAAGGATGGTGGTTCTCTTCCACATCATTTTTGTTCTTTTACATCAAGTTCTATATACAGCCACAGATGATATCAGTTATACTTATTTCTGCATCCAAAAGCATTTATCTCACAATCCAGTACGCCACAGAAATGGTTACATTCTTCCCCAGGACAAGTAGAGTGAGGAGAGTACACCAGGCCTCTTTTGCAACCAATCAGCATCACTTAACATAGCACCAAAAGATATTAAAATATCCACTCCAATGATTTTTTCAATGAATACATGTTCTTTATAATCTAAACTAAAGGACTTGAAACATTTTAAACTTTTAAACTATGCACAGACCCTGCCAATTATAAATTAATTGCAAAATATTTCAAAGCTTAGAAAAACAATCTGGGGGAAACATTCCCCCCCAATGAAATCAGAGCAAAATTCTTTGGAAACAATGTCAAAGGCTTCTAGCTGAAAGCCTGAGCACCACATAATGAGAACTGACTGTGGTCGTATTGCTGCCTTTTGTAGGGCAATTGTTGTAGCTGACTGCAACTCAGAAAAATGCAACGTGAAAAACTGGAAGAGCTCCACGGCTAAACTGTGACATTCATGTGTACGTTGATGGATGGAAGGGAAGCTCCCATTGGTCTCCACTGCAAGGAGATCTCAATGGCAGAATCAGAGAGACAGTGGAGTCACAGCTCCAATAAAAGCATCACTTAACAAGGACAGCCCAGTTCCACTGGAATTATCAAGAAGGGGCTTCAACATCAATGTTCCCCTTTGCCCTTCAAGGTACAACAATATAAATCCATTTTTCGGACTTGAGGGAAGGCATTGACACAAACTGTGTTCCTAAAAGTATGACATCTTGCTTACCAGAAAAGTGTACAAACTCTAACCTAGTTTAATCACAACATTAAATGTATGCTTATTTTGCTATATGTGTTTTCTTTATAATTTATTCATGCCTAGGGAAGAAGGGTTTCCTGTGTTAGGATAACACTCAGGAGAAACTCCTGGTGGTTAGGATAATTTGTTGTTAATATTTTTGCATCTGCCAATAACTCTGTCTTAGAAGAATACCATACAGGCAGGAATGTGTGAGGATGAAAGCATCTGGAAGTCCTAGCCACTCCATACTCTTAACCTGCCACCATCGTCAATTTATAGGATTTTGAGTTGTGGTTTTCTGTTTTATTGATTTTCTTAGCAGTCTCATGCTAGCACAACATCTCTAGGGATGGAAGCAAAACAAATATCATTGGGATTTGCCAGAGTTCTTACTGCAGGAACCATGGGATTTTATTTGTTATCAGCTTCTCTATACCCTGAAAAGTTATTTTGAACTTCAAGTCCCACCATGTCAGCACTTTGTCTATCACATCCAGAGGTGGCAAGAAGCATATTTAAGATAAAAGACTTGATAATCAACATTAGCAAACAGGAAAACAATTATGGAGTATGCACTGAGTGTGTTACACTGGGGCCCACCATCTTCCCCTGGTATTGACATTCCTTTCTCTTATGTTTACTTTTCTTTTCAAACTAACATAGCTTAGGAGAGTATCACTGATACTGGTAGTTAAGCTTTGAGACTGTAATATTACTCTATACATAGTGATGTAGCTAGGAATCCTTCCTTAACACTCCCACTTGCCCCCTCCATTTATCCTGTGTTACAGAGATGACAGGGCATGGGAAGTGATAGCTTATAGTGTTAGTTTAAATAAAGGTAATTCACTAGGCAACTCCACATCCTCATCTGAAATAGATTCATTTTTAGAAAAAGAAAATCTTCAGACTTGCCAAAGTGGTACTGAAGGGATGTGCATGCTGCACTTCAGGGCTTTCAGATTTCCAAAGTACTCAGCCTTGGACTTTTCCCATATGAGTTTTAAGGAAACATTTATTATATTTAATCAGAAACTGGAAAAGCCATCCCACTAATATTTTAAAAAAATCATACCTCCCATTACTAACTAGGTGTCAGTAGCCCAAGAGAATCATTTTTTATTCACTTAAGAGACAAGCTGTTCTTTGTCACTGGAATTTAAAGCATCAATCATGTGCTAGGCCACCTAAAAAGTTCAGTTGATATCCCATTACTGTTTATACCTAAAAGTTTAAAATTAAATAAACAATTTCTGAAAAAGGAGTTATATTCTACCCTGCCATAAAAATTAAATTGTTTTGGCACATTTTCTCTACACACAAGTCCTGAGCTCTTAACGTGAATGATTTACTCTTTTCCATCCACAGAACGAGTTGATGCAAGAGTGCAAAGCCTTACTTCAGCTAATACTCTGGAGTCCATCTCGTGAGTTTGGTTAGATGAAAAATTATAAAAAATTAACAACAACCCACAGTGAATAGAAATGTTATCATTTGTGCTTCTCCAGACTATCTGATACCACTACTTAGTTACGTGTATTCTTGACTGGAAAGCTGATACTGATTGCATGGAAGCCATTTAATAGAATTTTAAGAAATAGGAGTAAAGCATCACAGAGGTTATACATAGTGAAGTCTTAGCATTGCAGTTAGCCTGGTACCTTTGACTGTCCTCTTGTGTAGGCTTTTACATCTCATCAAGGTATTTAGGGCCAAGTATCAGAGCAGTTCTTTGCTGAGTGTTTCCCCATTTGATGCCCCTTGTCAATACTAAACACTCAGGACTTCAGGCAAGGGGAAGCTGAAGGAGTATGGTAGCTTTAGAGAACAGGCCCTTGAGCTAGACATCTAGCTTGTGAAAACAACTGTAACTCATTGACTTTAACAGACTACAAAAAAAAATTAAATAGTTATTCCATGCAGAATGCAACACATGCCCTAATTTCCATCTGCCATAGCTCTTCATAGTTGTTTTTAGGAACACCACTATATGTAAGCCTCAATAGGCAGAAGCCTAAAGAGGCTACGAACCACTTCGATATCACAAAAGAAAGCTCCACTATGCGAGATTACTCTCTCCTTACACTGTTGCTACAAGTCTGGCTCCTTCATGTACCAGACGAATTCAGACACAAGGCAGTGCTCATCCTTCTCCGTCACAGCAGCCCAAAGGTAACGCTGCAGCTTCTGCCAGTGCTCCGGAGCTAGTGCAAGACTGGCTCTCCTCCAGCACAGCCAGCTAGTTACCAGCGAGCCCACGGAGTCAGGAATAGGATTAAGCCCCTTTGGGTACTTCTGCTGCAGCAAACAGACTCTTATCTGCTCCTAAACTTAGTTAGCTTAAAAGCTATCTTGTGCGCGTTTATGTGATATGTAACCAGTGCTGCATTTTATGGCATTGCAACACACTCATATTTTTTATGACGGGAGACACAAAATATCGAAAATCTTTCAACTTCGCACTTCACCTGTTTTCACACCACACTATTATAAACCTCCACTTTTACTGGGATGACACTGAAAAGGTCAAGTGGCTTTGCTATAACATTATGCTTCCCAAGTGCAATAAAAGCAGGATTGGCATTAAGTTGCTGAAGCCTAAAGGCTTGATGGATATAATACTATGAGATGGAAGATAGATAAACTACTTTATTCCTCAGCACCTACATGCACCAGTGAGTTAGAACTCTCTTGAGCTCAGAGTTAAAGACAGAATGCCATCAGAAAACAGTGCATAGATCCCGATTCCTCTGTGAATGCTTTAAACTTCCAAATTTGCCTGCTTATTACAATGGCAATGGTGTTTTAGCATCTTCATGTGGAAATTACTTGTCTTGACTTCTCAGACCTGCCTCGCTTGCTGCCATGAACAGAAGGAAGGATAGCCTTGACTTGGTTGAGCCTGCCTTTATAGTAAAGAATCACTGGTTAAACTAATTTCAAGTGAATTTTTACAGTCATGTGCCTAGTATACATGAATAAAACCTAAAAAATTCACTTTTTATTCCAGCAAATCAAAATTCAACAGGCAGTCACATGAGGGAAGAGGAGGGCCTTTCTTTTGGGGTTTTCACGTGTGTGTACAAGTCTTTTCTGTAAGCATGCTACCCCCCCATTGCGTTAGGCTCAGTTTACATTCTGTTCATAACAAAATATGTTTCCTTCCGCAGTGGTGATTCTGTACTTTAACTCCCCATCAAAAACAACCAGGGTTGTAAAAACAGATGTGTCAAAAGGTTAAGAAATGAACAAATAGATCTTCTCCAGCTGTATAAAAGTAGCTGACAGTCTCAACTCTCCAGATCACAAGAGCGAGGCATTACTGAACCAAATATCTGGTGTTGATTTAAAATGGAAATACAGGAGGGGATGAAATTAATCTAGCAAAAAGCAAGCAGCTGCATGAAGGTATACTTTCAATCTGTGAAACTGTATGATGTCTAAGTAGGACAAAAAAATCTTAACAGATACATAATTTAGTATATAAATTGTGAATACAAAGCAAAATCCTTTATATTAAATACCCAGCTTCAGTAAGCATTATTGAAACAGTAGAATATATTAGAAATAAATCATGTAATAGAATAAAGGCTGTTCAGCAAGGACCACAGACATTTTTAAGCCCAATATTTGTTAGGCAGGTTGTATCAAATCTGTAACACTCCTAAATATTTGATACTTTTATTTTAACATTTGCTTTTTGAGAAGGATGAAAAATAATCTCCATTTCCCCCCCACACTTGCACCCTTTAAATCCAAACAAGACTAACAAGGCAAGTTACCTTTCTCGGCAGGGTGGAGGAAAGGGTTTTCCTAAGACCCTTCTTTTTTCTTCTTTCCCCACAATCCTCCAGTAAATGAAATCAAAGGTCAGCAAGCATTCAGTGTGGTAGAAAGCACCAGGACTCAAAACTAAATGAATTAGAAAATCTATCAAAGATTATAATAACTGGACATGTACTATCTAGACCATTCTCAAACCCCATACATAGTTGTGGAAATACACTAGGTATCCTGACACTGAGAGCAAGCATGACTCAAGTATATTATAAGCGTTGTGAAAAAAATCATACACAGGTAGCATACCTCCCCAAATATTTACTCGTCATTCAAGAGATTAACCCTTGAAGAGAATGATCATATAATGCATTTTCCATCTGCTGCTTTTTTTTCCCTCCCCCTACTTTAAAGGCACAGAAATAGTATCTTTTTAAAAGATTTTTCTTACGTAATCTTTAAGTATTTTCTTACTCTTTTACACAGGCCATAATAAAATATTTATCTGTTTTATATGCTAGTCAAAATCCTTGCAAGAGGATTAAATGTTAATATGAGGATATCATAGACAGTAAGAACCTAAGTGTTCTTACTTAGGTTCTTACTTTTCAAGCCAGTTTGGTCTCAGTACACTGCTCCACAGCTACTCTAAAACCACGTTAAGCCCACCCGTGGGTTTGCCTCTCTCACCCTGAACACTCCCAACCCCTCTTTTCACAACAGCACCCATGCTCCTGTGGCCACACAGCTCAGTGCTCACCTGGAGCAGGCTTCTGATGAAGCTCTAACTGCATGAACACCCTCAGCAGGAGGAGGGAAGAGGCAAGAGTACATGGCCCAGAGGCTACTGGAGGAAGAGGGCTGTCCCCTCTGTCACCACACCAAAGTGGTTGGAAATGCTTGGGAGAATAAAGATACCTGCCCTCTAGAGCTACACAAGCCATCGGGCACAGCTGTCCCCAGGACTGGATGCCTGAGTTTTGCAGGTTCAACTACAATACACACCTGATCCCTTACCTATCATGGCACCTTTGGGGGTTGTTGTGGGTTATTAAAAACCATGAAAAAAGAACTTGATGAAAGAGAGACCGACCCCACATCTCCACCCTCACCCCGCTCCATATCCTCTAGTACATTTAAATGTAGACTTGGCTCCAGGCACACACAGTCGCAGTGATTTAGGCAGAACCATGAGATCTAACAACACATCTGCACACACAACACATCAGTTTCTGGCTAGACGTCACTTCCCATCAGCTGATTCAAACAAAACTGAGTTGCAGTAAACCTCTGACTTCAGGTTCGGGAATTTTTATCTCCTGTTAGACCTGGTTCCTTTGGGCAGTGTTAAATACATCTTTTTCCTTTCTTCCCACTTTCTCCCACAAGTGTAACCACTGCAATCCATCTTCTGTAGAGTGCTTATATGGACACCAGGACATACAAGTGACTTTTTTTGAATCATAGGAGGATAATGTATTAAATTTCTTTTTCCCTGAAAACCTGCAAGTTAAAGGGAAAATGCTTCTGAAGTTTTAAAAAATTTCATAATTATTTTTTTTTCGCTATAGCTGGCAATTTCCAGAGAAAGCAAATCTCCCAATCCCAGAATAGAACTAGAGTGGTATTTGAGACCATGATCTGCTGGATCTTTGACTAAACAAGACAACTACATATGTTCTCACATACCTCTGTGCAAAACACTTCCACAAATTAACCACTAGAGATAAAACATTAAAACAAGAAGGTATTACACTGACACAAAATCAAGAATACTTTGCACTTCTATGGTTTCTGTAAAAATTCAGCATAAAACACATCTGAAACACCCAGAACATGCAGTTTCTCTCTCTATCTTCCTCTTTTTCATTCAACATCTCAAGAGAAATGGCAAACGAAATACCCAGCAGTAATATAGTTATAGTTGTAACATAGCTTTAATTCTTGTACAGCTATGCCAACCCATACAATATGCAATTATAACAATGACCAAAACAACCCCACAGCAGCTCATACTTACCACTCAGGTAGCAAATTGAAGAAATTTTGTTACATCATTGAGAAGACAGAGGTACGCATGCTTAGATGAACAAGCTGCGATGGCCAAAGGGACTGATCATGGCAGTTGTGCCGCACCCAGTGACCAATTTAGGAAAAACTCTCCTCAGAGAACTTTTGGCATAAAAATACTGGATATTGCTATTAGTTGTTTTTCTTGCTACTTAATTCTTGGACATTAAAATTACCTTAGACATTAAATGATTTACTACAGGAAGCTTCCTATTTTAAATTACTCAACAGTCATTAAGTGCTTTCTGTACTACATTTACATAGATGGCCCGTGACAAAGTTGACAAACCAAAAAAATGCCACATATACTTTTATAAACCAGCATTATCAGATTTTTTATTTTTTTATTTTTTATTTTTAAAAAGATGCTCTGTTTTTAGGGTCTACTACAAAAAGTGGTAAAAACTTTCAGAGAAAGCAGGCAAAAGTGAGAAAGATGGAAAAGGAAAAAGAAAAGGAAATGCTTACCCAAAAACTTGTCCTATAGCACATGCAGATTCATTTTCACTGAAGGCACAACTCCATATACACTGTATTTCACACTTAGCCCAACAAATATTTATCTTCCAGCAGTTAATTAGTCACCACTGTTTACAAACACCCTAGAAGTGTTGCTGTCCAGAAATACGTCTGCAAAGCAAGCTCCCCTGGGATTACTTCTGCACTTGTGAAGCAGCGTAACTGGTTACTCTCTCGGAGACATTTGGCACAAGATTAGCAAGTGGCTAAGAGCCATCCTCTCACTCCAATTTTAAAGCCGCAGTTCTGATACCATAGCTGGACACCTGCCATCACTGCAGGCCTCAAAGAAGAGTAAGGGTTTCCTTTTGGGAAAATTCTTCTACCATGTCTGCTGCTCTGCAGCCTCCTCAGGCAACTCAGGGTGCCGAGTGTTTATTCCACAGCCAGTTTTGCACTCCAGTTCCAGAAAGCAGCAGACATACCAAACAGTATCTTTCAACGCAGCATCACTTGACTACACTGAAATAATCTTGTCAAGTGAAATAGGATGAAAAGTCTTTTTTTTTTTTTTTTTTGGCCAGCAAAAGAGCAAATGTATTAGTTGGATAATAAACAAACTATAAGAATTTAAGAACAACAACAGCAACAACAAACTCGTCTTCAATGCATGCACATATTTACATATTCAGCATCTTCTTTCTTGTCTCTTCCAGAGACACGGTTAAGTTACTGAAGTTACCAAGTAGCACCAAAGCCACAAAAACCACATAGGCGTGCATCTCTCCAGTAAATCAGAGTAAAATACACCAGCCTAACTTCTTTCCCCAAAGTATGTATGAATGCTATATTTTCCTCTTTTTCCAACACAGTTATGGAGGAACGGCGTATTGTTTTCTGTTTTGCTTATTATTATTATTTTAAAAGAACTATTTTCCAAAACCAAAGCTGAAAGCTTGCAAGTCTTTAGAAAGAGTAGAAATGAGAGGAAAAGAAAGGAGACATTACTGCTGTGCAGCTACATAAGCAAGAGTCTTTTTCATTTTTCTAAGGCTATTTTGAACAAAAGGATCCTTTTGAACAGAAGCCATATTTAAATATAAGCCTCAGTCTGGCACAAAGAGTTAACTCTGTAACAAATGTGAGATATAAACTAACGGAGGAAATCAAGAGGGACTCTTAAGGTGAACATAAATCCCAAAGGTAGATAAAACTCTCTGCTAGCAAAGGCAAACTCATGCTTGTTGCAACATAGCATTATCTATGTGTGAAACTGATATTTGATAAGCTAATACTAAGGATAGAGAACCGTGTATAATAAGGAGCCAGCCACTGACATTTGCACAGTTATAATCAACACTGACTTTTTTATTAAATAGGATTAAAACCACAAAATGTACAACAGCTCAGGTCCTAGAAAGCATAAAGCAGCTATTTAATGGTCATGGCACATCAGATGATGCAATTAACATATCTTTTAAAAAAAACTTTGTACTGGCTGCTATCACTGGTCATGTTCACTATGGCTTATATTATTGGTAGTACAATATATAACTGTAAAGTATTCATAAATAGTCAAAATATTACATGAAATCATCCTAGCATTAAAAGATAAATTGCAGCTGTATTGGAGGGCAGTATGTATGCTGCCTAAGCGCTAAGCTGAATTACAGCGACAAAATATTGCTCTATAAATGGTTGTCGTACAGTAGTCATGTCATTCCATGCATGCCAAACAGTAAATTCAAAAGAAATCTCCTAGAAAATACAGTGAACTAACTTCAGCAGTTATGCACATCACCACTATATATTTCCCTGCATTTATTAAAATACACCACACAAACCTAAACTAAACACTTCAGTGGATAGGGTCAGGAGGCAGCATCTTAGTTATTTAAGCTTCAAGGAAACTACCTCTCCCTGTTTTCATGCATTATGAACAAAGTTTGCAAAAAGGAAGCTGCAAGTGGCAAAACACTAATTAATGTAGGTTTTCCGTCAACTCTTTTTAAACTTCAGAGCTGTGTGAATTAAAGATGAAATAAATTTACTCCCCAGAAATGGTATTAAAGTATGAAGTGAGCCAGGGTCCCTAGAGAGATAATGGTAATTACATCTTCAGATATGCGTTACAAAGTTCAATTTTAAATTGAAAAAACTGTCCAGCCCTGAAGTTTAATTAGCACTGGCAGGTCTGGACCACTGGGAACATTTCCACAATTTCAAATATCAAAGAAACGATTGAAGGTTTTAAGGTTGGATAATGGATGGCAAAGGGGAAGGAAAAAAGGAGGCAGCTTGTTTCTCACTGCTATCACAGCAATTTTCTAACTTTTCAGTTCTGCACCTGACTTTGATCAAAACAAAGGAAAATAAACTCAACCTAGTGATAACATTCGTAGTCACTGTACAGACACACAGAAAACTAATTTAATCATCCTCAGGCAGCACTAAGCACATGGGCTACATCTTCCTGAACCCAACCTCACATGTAGATACGTGGTTTATGCTCTCAGCTCCTTCCTGGGTGACCGGGAGCATCTTTGTTCCTTTTGTGATCTGCACCCAAGTATTTGGAGATTTTATATCACACTTGTTCAAAAAGGAGTTATTTGAGGTACGTCAGGGCCCTTTCTAATATGCCTGAAAAATCTGGAGGGAGGCTTTGAATTTCAGCCATGTGCATCAAAAAGGAAACCACCTCCGTCAGGTAACCATTAGGCCTGACCCAGTTCTGAGTTGCGCCTATTTTTAACAACCTTTGATTTGGCCACTGTGTTCAAATATTGATAACAGCCCCAGTTCAAACAGCAATGGGCACTTTTATCTTTATCACAGATGCTTAACTTTGTTCCTGTGAGCAAAGAATGAAGGTCAGAGCAATCTCTCACTTCTTCTTAAGCAGAGTTCCTTACAAATATTAAACATATCCTACACGCATTTACTTAGAAGTTATATGTCCATTAATTCACTAGCAATATTTGTACTTTTTTTTTTTTTTTTAATTAAAATCCTTCCATTACTATTACGCAGCGCAGACACTATACTTGCCTAGACCACAACTATATTGCAGCTTTGTTGTGGAGTGTATTATCCTACATAGTAAACTTTTTATTTTTTTAAGTAGGCATTTTTACAGAGTAATGTTACAGCAAAAAGTAAAAATGCAAAAGGGATTCCCCCAGCTAAATGGAAAGACTGGAGACCAATACATTCAAGGTAGCACCGATATCCACGCTGAGGAGAAGACCGATCCAGCCGTGCAACAACTCAAGCAGGCAGTTAAAACACACAGGTGCCAGTGGAGCAGCAGGAAGGCCACCTCATGCGGCTCTCTCAGTATTACTCAGCTTACAGCAGGAGCAGCCACAGGACCACTACATCCCCACCATCTTTCCTGGACTATATCTAATGCTAATCTGATGACATACTATCAATATAGTCTAGATATAGAATGTAAACATACTGTCTAGATTCATACTATCAAGGCAGCAAAGGCTAAACGTTTTGTGTGCGTGTGTGTGTGTGTGTGTTTCTAAGAAAAACTAAGGTCAAATGCAAAGTAAGACTTGGCATTTTTAATTTACTTGTTATATTTATTGGAAATGCCTCATGTCAATGCACGAGATATTTTTAATACGCATCTAGCAAGTATAAATGTATTAAAATATTTTGTGCTGTATGTGGACTATAAGTAATCATTATTATTACATTCCATCAGGCTAATGCACAGAGAAGCTCACTGATTTTGTAAAGAAACAGGTAAGTAATTAGCTTTAAGCATGTATAAAAAATCCAATTTTCTTCAAGTTAATCATGTATTTTTGGATTTTTCATGCATCATATTCATCATGCACTGTTTGTATTATACAAGCTAAAGGAGTGGAAACAAACAGAAACTGCAGTAGATATATCCTTATAACCTACATCATTGTTATTTTAGGTTAAGAACTAGTTCTGACTGCTGACAATGCCATAAAATAAAACATATTCCCTGACTTCCTCATAGCTTTTCTCTGCCAAAACTAATTAAGAGTACTGTAACTTTTGGGAGTGATGAGGAAGGGAGGGAATGCTTGATGAGGTTATGACCCTTTTTCTGATAAAAAACAAAGATCTCTGACTCCATTCCACAAGAGACTGGACACCAAAAATTACTACATTTCTGATTTTCCCCTGGAGTTGGTTCATTCTTCTCATTTCAAGTCTTACAGCAGGATCAGCATTAAACTCAGAATTGTTACATTCTAAGAAAACAGTTGATCTCTTAAGATCTGAGTGAGTCTTTTGCTTAAGTTTCCCTTTTGATCTAAACAAGTCCACCCTGAATGCTGAGTTATATGCCTCTGAGCAGGTACATTCTCTATTGCCATTACATGTTAAACTCATAGCAGAAACAACATTCATGAGCACTTGTTTTCATCAGGTTTAAAGCCACATTAGACTTCCACTCTTCTGCCAGCCGGAGCCTAGGCAATCACTGTCAATTAAAACATCCGAGGTCTTGACACCTGACTGAGTGTCCATTCCCACCAGCCCTCTGAAACTCAAAAAAAATCTTCAAAGATGGGCATATATAACCCTTCCTTTGGACCCTAAATACAAGGAGTATTAGAAAAAAATACTATATTTGCACAAGGCAAATACAACATCTGAGTCTAGCCCAATTTTCTCCCTTCCACTAACAGCAATATTGCTACTGCAGTATCTTTGATAAGAAAAACAAAACAAACCCTAGTCAAATCTGAATTTATTCTCATAGGCAAGGCATATACCACGATCTAATCTGAAATGGAAAACTACCTAGGTCCTTGGGGAAAAAAAAAGAACAGTAACAAAGCCTTTCCAGATATGATACCTACAAATCTGTTTCAACACTACAAGGTAGATCTAAGCCAAAATTATTTCTTTACTTCTGGCCAATTCAACTTCCCATCACTACCACAAAAAAAAAAAAAA
>VXAA01007382.1:322151-363592 GCA_013399115.1 Anseranas semipalmata
AAAAAAAGTGTCAGTCTGGACATTTCCTTCCACATTTTGTTTGACAGTCATATGCAGTTAACCCCTGGAATGAATGTAACTACTAGGGCCTACGTTATGAGGGTAGCGAGGAAACTTAAGCAAAAGTTGACCCTTAATCCTCCATACACAAATACATGCCATCGCTTTAAATGAGCTGAAGTAACAGATTGGATTGGATCATCTCCCTTTCTCCACACACACTTAAGAGTGCACGAAGACTTTCTTGAGCCTCTTCTGGCTCTGGTCAACATAACTGCTATCCATAAGTAAAGCTTTATGGTTATTCTTCTGTTTACTTCTACACTTGTATTACCTCATTCATCAGGGCTGAATTTCCCTGAACAACCCCCATTGTAGGATGACATTTGTAAAAATATCCTTAATACATGTTATAAGGGTTTGGTCTGGGACATTGGTTTTCCCAGTTTCCTTGCATGGTACTGGGAATGACTGAATTTCCAGCTATGGCAGTGGGAGTGGGAGAAAGGGGTGTGGTACAAAAGTTATAGGAAAATCCTACCTCTGAAATCTGGGGGGAAAAAAAAAAAAGATTTCTTTGTGTTCAGGTCATTAGGACAAGAGTTTGTAAGACATCATGACCACGTGACACCATGACAACCCCACGCATCATCACGACCACACACCATTATTTACCGAATCCACAGAACCCTCCATGGTCCCCTCTGGCATCGCCTCCCCAGGTTCTTCACTCCCTCCACCTCATTACTGCACACCTCACATTTCCACTTCTGCTCCTGACTTTCGTTTCTTTAACCCAATGACCAGGCCAAAGATTCTCTTCTAGTTTGAGGAGTTAGACCTCAGCAGAACAGTGGACAGAGTTTGTCAGGGGTATTTCAGTTACAATGGTCCAACGCATGAGCTTTAAAACCCACAATACGGACAGAAGAAAGCAGTAACTTTTGACATATTCCTTTTCTCCTCCTATGACATGACACTGTCAAGTGCAATCATATACTATTATAAAACCAGAAACCTGAGAAATAGAATATAATGGTTTTTACAGATTTTCTTTTTCAGCCAACTCTATCAGCATTCTCTAGGATTACCTTTGTTCTTGTAATCTGAAGGAACATTTCACAATAGGGCTAAGAATTTAACAAAAACAAAATAAAATGATACCTTTTTATGCCAAGAGAGTAAAGTTGAGTTAGTTCCATCATCGTAAGATGGAAATAAGGCTACTGTTTTGTTCAAGTTGAATTGGAGAATACACTGTGATCTCAGCTTGCTTTAGAGGAAAAAATCTACCTGCCCACTAGGATTTCACACTGAGATTGCTATCACAAATTACCTATTGTGGTTTAACAATTCACTTCTTTTTAGCACTGAAATCATAGCCTTGGACATTTGATTAACAAATTCAGTCCTCCCATGCTTAAATAAAAGATTCTTCTTTTTTTTTGGAATGGTACAGCAAAGGGTAATAAACCACATCACAAGAATAAGCATAACACTAGCACTCTTTCTGAGGTTAATCACAGGCATCCAATCTGCCATCAGTGACAAGAAACGTGTATTAACATATATTATTAACTCGATTACCTGCAACATCACTGTTTACCTGACAGTCTGTTCACTTCCCATTTATATTGCAAGAGGTTGCAAAAAGGCATTTCAAGGGAAATTCCAAAGCTCAACATAAATAAAGGATTAGTTAGTGGATACTGCTTTCAAGATAAGGAGGTATACTAGCAGTAAAGGTATCTGAATTAATTAAGCCCTTCTAACCACAGAATGTTTACTCTGTATGAAAATTGGCTTCAAATGCTTTCAATGCGATTGTTAGCTACAGGATAGCCAACAAAAGTACTACTTATTTGCACAAAGTAAGATGGAAACAGAATGACAAAAAAACCTTGTCTGGGTTTTAAACTCAGATTTGTTTGATTTCAGTATTAAGTTTCCCAGTTACGAATGAGCAATGAAACAATCACAGCCAGACAGAACATGCTCGAGTAAGCAAAAAAACTTTTAAACAGGATTATACCAAACACTGAGCAAATACTGTTGGGGAAAAAAAAAAAGAAGAAGAAAAGAAAAGAAACCACTGAGAATACACCTTAAAATTTGAGCTGCTGTTTGCACTGCTTCAGACAGAATAGAGTAGAGCTTTAGAGAGCAAAAATCATAATCACAGGTTTTATTTAATTATCATTCTATGAAAGACAAGCTGAACTGGGCACTGCATTTTAAACACAACCAAAAGATTATACCAAAGAATTGGTAAATACAATCCTAGGACTGTGTAGCACTTGCTCCTGAAAAAAACACTTATTTGCAGGTGTATTTTACAGACAAATCCACTTCTCTAAGTCACTTCCCAACCCTTGAAGTAAGGACTTTCTTCCACCCTTATGGATGCATTTTCAGAGTAAATATCCAAGAATTCTTTGTTTGTTTGTTTTCCCTTCTTGACATGCGCTTGCACATTGTCTCCTCCAACCTGGGACAGTTTAATCTGTCAATAAAATGATACCAGCCTTTCTTCTACTAATGATACCGAAGCCTCAGTTTTCTGTCCTATTCAGAACTTACCTTTTTCCAGCTGCAAATAAACACTTCCTTTAACAATACTAGCAATAGGCATTAAAGAGCCTCATGGCAGTGAAGAGTCACTAGCTTGTAAAGATATGATTGACAGCAGCTTCTTTTTTGCCTCAGGATGAGATCTGGCAAGCAAGGAAGAGAAGGGAGGTGGGCAGAGCAAAACATTAAGTACTGACTAGGAAAAAAAAAAAAAAGGAAATTCCCCCAAGATGATAGGTTAACATTCCTCCTTATGGGTTGCCTATAATACAGTTGAGTTCCTATCAGGATCCTTAGGCAAGTCAGAGACTTAAGTATTACATTCAAGGAAGTACACAGACGCAGATTTCAAAGCCTAGCCCTCAAGCCAATGAAAACATCACTTTCCCTCCGCAGGCCGTGCATGTTGTTCTGTGTACAGCTATCATTTACATCCTTATGCAACGCAGCATTAGAAGTGTCATACTGCCCTGGTTGGAAGAGGAACTGCCCCTCATTTACTTCAGAGGCGAAGCATGTTTTTATTGCTTGAATCTATAAGCTCCACTATTTCATCAGCACAGAGCTAATGAAACAGAGGGGGGAAAGGAACTAAATTTATTTCTTAAGTGCACACAAAGCAAAACATTTTACTAAGCTCTGAATTAATCTTGAATTCAGCCTTCACATTGGTAAGTGCTCGGCAAATCCACTGCACTAAATATGATTTTCCCTGCAGAATATTTATAACTGACATGGATGATTAACAGCAAAGCTCCATGGCAAGTTGGCTCAGGGGTGGCTAAGCAGTTTGGATTAAAAATAATAATTATAACAGAACTGTTTTGTGCTGACTTTGCTCCTGAAGCATCACAGGAAAGCAAGCAAAAGCAGGAGAATACAGAATTACAGTTCTTCCTTATCTGCTTAGCCGAATCATGAAATCATACCCCTTCTCCTGCAAGGTAAGAAACCAAACACAAGCACGTAGCCTTGGGCATGTCGGCCTCTCTAAATCTATGCAATCCTTCAATCATTTAAGCCTAAGCACTTGTTTAAATGCATTGTTCTGATACATTTGCAATACTGAGTCCAAATATGCCGTTTTCTCTTGTGATAAGCACTTTAAGATTATGTTTTACATATACTAATACTAGAATCACTTTTATTGGCAGCACAGCTTACAGGAGGTATTTCAAAATTTTCTTCATTTTTTTAAGCAGAGACATGGCATACCCAGTATATAAGTTCTCTGGACATTCCACTCCACATCTCATTTAAATACTAAGTGTTGCTCTAACACCTTGACACAAACATCTCAAAGCATCTTAAAATACATTGAATGAGCTTCAGAAGACTATTCTCTGCCAGCTAGATTACCAACCGTAATCATATTGCAGTATGAGGACACAGCACAGTGATACTAAGTAACGTGCCAGTCACACAAGAGGGCTGTGGTATTTATGTGCCCAAAACAGCACATGAACCTCCCGAGTGACTCAGCACCAGCTCAGATGCCTCCTCACACACGCTGGTACCTCTGCAAAATCCAGCTGTGCTGTTGGAACCTGTTACTGGATACAGGAAGAGGGAAATACAGTATGTAATAATGCAAGTACACTAAAGGATTTTCTGCAGGGCCCCAATCTTAACCAGATGCACACAACAGTATCTTCCTTCCTCCACACAAAGCACCTTTAAAGTCAGAGTCTTCTATGTTGTCTTAGAAAATCACCTAAATAAAACTGGAAATAGAACAGGGTCTACACAAGCGTACATAGATGACTGTTTTCAACTGGCTCACAGATTGCTTAACCATCCCATGGCTAATTAAGACAAAAGGCTCAGCTCCTAATCACTAATTTGGAGATTAGGCCTTGGGTGAGGAGTGACAGAGTTCAGCAGTGGTGACCACAGGGATTTGGACAGACTGCCAGCCAACCGAGTGTGACCCAAAATAGACAACAATTAGATTTTTTTGTGTGTGTATTTGCCTCAAGACACAGTTTCTTCAGGTTTTGTTGTTGTGTCCTCAAAGCTGGTGGTTCACTGATCGGCCTAAGTTACTCAGCTTCCAAGGCAATGTATTAGTCTTTTGAAAGGGACACATTTTAAGCAGAAAATTAGAGTTAAAGGCAATTTCTTCAGAACTTTTAACCCAAACCAGTACGTTAATTCTAATTGTAGAACTAAACATAGTGGTAAAGAAAGCTGGTGAACCACTGTATATTTCAAGTAGCATTTCAAATACCCCTACATTTGTTGCACAAGACTGTTTAACAGTATATTGTTTTCAGTATCCAGTACTGATAAAGAGAAATCTTGGCAGTTTTAAATTACAATTTGGTCTGCAACCTGAAGTCACAAAAGAAAGTGTCAGATCCTTGCAGAAAAACAAGACAGTTGCCACCATCATTTACAATAAATGTATAACTGTAGCTTGAGTACTTTTTTATTTATTTTGGAATAGAGGGGAGCAGGTGGAAAGATGTAAAGGGTTTAAATATCACAGAAATATTTAGCACGAATAGTCTACTGGGAGGATCTGAATGGACAAAAAGGGAACTTTTAGCAATGTAACTCATAATTAGGACTGAATCCCCAAGCAAATTTATGAGCCATTACTTTAATATATTATTTTAATCACTGTCATATGAGCAAGTTTAATAGACATACTATGCAAAAACACACTTAGTATTACCTGCTTCTTCAAATTACTCGTGTGCATACACATATAAAAGCTATGCAACTATATAGCATTACAAAAGTGGTAGGTGTTTGGGTTTTTGTTTTGTTTTGACTCTTTAAAAATAAGTTCTTTTGTATGACTCTCAGGAATTCCTTCACTGATGACTTACGAGCCTAACTTTCAAATATTCCACTTAGACAAACTCATTTCACTTTTGAATGAGCTTCATAACGTTCTCATGCTAATTAAAAAAAAAAAAAAAAAGTTCTGGGCTCACACACAAGAACTGACAACAATTCCCACCTGTTTAGTGAGTAAGCTACAGAATTTTTCTTTGGAATTCCACCCCCCACTCCTCCCAGTTTAAAGATCTGAGCTCTTTTTCAAGCTTTGTTTGGTGTTCAGATTTTGGTGGGATGTATACAAACACACCTAAGCCCCCTCCATTGCATTGTTATTGATATTTTCAACACAACATGTATGAAGAAAGAAAGGCAGATATCTATTTAAAGCAGAGACATCAGTATTTCCTCCCTCCTGCCTACCAAAGCAATGCCTCTCAGCCATGAGGCACTTCTTTGGTGCGGTGCTGCAGAAAGGAAACCAGAAACACTGAATCCTGCTCTCCTTGCTAACACTCAGCCAGTCTGATTATCAGGGTTTTAAAGTACTCTGCCAAGGTACCGGGAAAGGACCTCAGGATAGTTAAAGACTAACAGTTACAACTGTGTGATTTAAGAATGAAAGTGACTAAGTCATCAAGTTCAGCACTCTTTCCCCTAATTACAGGATTGTTTCCTATCTGGACATCCATAGTTTCAGATTATAAATCTGCTAAAATACCTGTGATCATAGATGACTGCTATATCAACAGCATCTAAAGTTCAAGGTAACAAACTGAGCTCAAAGGAGCTTTTATATATCTTGCTTTCCTTTAACCCCTTCAAACATCCTGAAAGATGGCTATTTAATGTAAGGTATTGTTTGTCTGTAAAGTGCAGAGAGTAAAAACAAAAAGAGAGAAAAACGAAGAGCGAAAAAAAGAAAGTCGCCCCCCCCACCCAAAAAAATCTGGATTTAAACATCTTATGTAAAGAGTCCTGTGTTATTTAGTAGTTTCGCACAGTTTTACTCCACAACCTGAGCTCCATTCAAATCAAAACCTTCAAAATCACTACAGACCAGTTCAGAGCTTTAAAAGAGCAATTGCTCCCTTTTTCTTAAATAAGAAGAAAGAAAGAAAGAAAGAAAGAAAGAAAGAAAGAAAGAAAGAAAGAAAGAAAGAAAGAAAGAAAGAAAGAAAGAAAGAAAGAAAGAAAGGAGAAAAACAAATAAAGAATGTGCATTAATTAGAAGGTACTGACTGACCTGGATTAGCCATTCTTCCATGTCAGCCGAAAGGAATTCCTAACATCTGCATCAACTGGGAGTACAGAATAGGCTGTTCCAAGTGGATTTCTTGTGGGAAATAAATAAAGTCAACTTTTGTTTTATTTGGGTGCCTAAGTCTAACAGTGTGTAATCTTCTAATGAGACAGTAGTGTTTTTCTGAAACCTTTCAAGTTATTTTAGGAACATGGCAGTATTTAACCCCACCAAGTTTCTGCTTGTGCTGTTCAATTCTAAATTGTTACAAGGCCAGTTTTCCCTTATTTACAAATAATCCTAACATCTTAATCAAGTAACAGCACGGAAACGATGATTACCTCAAGAGAAGTAAGAGGTGCAAGATTCAAATATAGTCAAGTCCTAGCACTTACATTTCAAAAAGAACACTGAAAAATTGTGAGGAGTGCAAAGTAAGGCATGAGAATGATTTACTGTCAGAAAGCCTACATTACAGCAAGAGACAAAAGGAGCTTGATCTATTCAACTTGCACAGTCCGTCAGTACCTGTCTGAGGGTGACAACCATCTCTTCAAAGTTTACTGTTGGAAGCTAAACACACAGACATGTTCGATCTAGAAAAATGACTGAATTGATGACATAATTAGGGATAATTTCTCTTTATCATGCCTGATTCTCCAGCATAAGTTTGTGTTTTAAAGACTAAATCTCTTTCTAAAAGTATGATACAGTAGAAACAAAACCTTTCCAATTCATGCCTTCATCTTCCAAAGACACATGATGCAGAAAATGGGCCTGAACAACTACTGCAGTTCTTTGCAGGCTTTAGAAACTTCTAGTGATCTTTCCAGTGGACACAGATTTAGCATTTACTCTTTCTGTCAGAAAGTCCACAATATCTTCCTGAGCTAAAACAGAACTCATTTTAAACCCAAAATCCCCACAGTTCTGCCTATGCACCAAATGCAGTAGGTATTACTTGTATTGACAAGAGGAACTACTGCTGTGGACACCGAAATCTAACACCGGGCTTAGAAGAAAGATCAATCAACATTTACAATCAAAAACATATAGAGAGCGCTTAGGTTTACTTAGTATTTTAAATTTTAGCTTTATACAAGAAACAAAAGTATTCATATAATTCCCTTCAAATATATGTCTCATATGTAATCATTTTGCAGTTCTTCATAAACTCGAGGTTAAGATGAGGATGCCACCTCTGCAGGAGCACTACACTTTAAAGTCAGATTAAACAATTTGAACCAAGACTTTAGAAGATATTGTTAATTTGAAAAAAAAAAAAGTTAGAAGAAAGTTGACAATTTTTTGATAACTTAACAAACATTACCATACGTAGTTGAGTAGAAATACCAGGTATTCTTTAAAACTTTACCTGTTACAAAGTGTTTCAGCTGAAATACATAGTAGCAGAACTTGACATTTAGGTTGAAAAGCTACTTTCAGAAACATAATGTGCTGTAAGAAAAATCATATCCAACCTATAAATGGAAACATCAATTAGTTGTGCTTCTTTACAGTTTGTAAACCATTATAGGCTGAAATGTTTCAACTTGGATTTTCATATATCATAACTTAGTAACACACTAAGTCTGCAACATACAGTACTTGAATATATCCAGACTTGAGGAAACTTGCCAGAATCTACAACTTAGCAGAAAAAGATTAGGCAGGGTCTATTCTGGTCAACGGGAGTACCTTCAGCTCTGCAAGACTCGTGTTTTTTTTGTTTCTTTGTTGCTTTTTTTTTTCCTCCCTCCCCTGTTTTTCAATTCACGTTCATTTTTAGAAGAAATGCAAAGGCTCGAACATGGAACCAAGGAGTCACCCTGTATATCTGAGCTTACAAATGCGTTTATTTGCTTATGCCAAAGGCAACCCGTGTTGTATCATTTTTGCTCAAACTCAAAAGAAGCAAAACCAACATTTTTTTTACTTCCATGTATTTCCTTCAATATGTTTTTTTTTTTTTCCCTGAAGCTTTTTCCTTGCCCCCCACCCTGTCCATGTTCTCTGTATTTTACATTAAGATTTCCTGGTATAACATTATCAGTGTGTCCTTTCCAGTTCTCTTATTCACATGCAGAGAAGGGTGCGGGTAACTTATAAAAGTAGCTGTAAAGTAAATACACCTATAAACTTTGACAATTTTATAAGAGGACATTATTTGTCTGTATTCAGAACCAACAACAACACAGTGACATTTTCCCACCACAGCTAAGTGCAAGCCTGCTTCAGTTTTGGTATCATACACTACAGTCACAGAAATAATGCCATAGCTTTTAAATTCATAAACTTTTAAAAGCTTGTGCACCAGTTTTTATTCTCAGCAAAACTTTGATTTTCCCATCTGCCAAGGAAGGGACCCATAGAAAACATGAGCTATTTTCCAAAAATGCAAAGATCTAAATACAGGCTTGACATCTCCATAGAGGAAGAGAAGAGAAAAATGCAAAGAAAAAAAAAAAGGCATAAGAAAACAAAACAATCAACTTTGCATTTAAAAGGTACTTTCTCAAACACAAAGAGAATGTAAAAAAGCTGAGTTGGGGCTCATGAAAAAAACAAAACAACAACAACAAAAAAAACACAATAAGCTGGAGGAGAGCACAGACATGAAGAATTTACCTGCCCTTTAAACAAAGTCTCGACTGCATCTTAAGTCTGTTCATAAAAAGAAGCACACAACACACGCTTAGAAATGTGTGGCAATTCTGGTCTTGGCTCACTCTCCGAGACCCCTCACTACACAGCCTCAGCTGAGGTCAAAGCTCTGTTAGGTTTGAACAGTTCCTGTCCTTGGCAAGAAGAACCTGGTGTAGCAGAAGACACAGGAACAAGCTTGTGCCGTTGGAATTGCTTTGTGCTCTAAACCCAAAGTCATGATCTGAAGTGTGTCCACGTTTCTGCAAATGTATATAGCTCTCCCTTATGAAGCAGAATGTCCCTAAAACCATTATGACCATAAACAATATTTTTATTACAATTCTCTCATAAAACCACTGCAAAAAATCCAAGACAGTAGGTAGGACACAAAAAAATAGCAAGCTTTAAAACAACATACTTTTCTTGTAGGAGAGTTGTTCATCTCTTTTAGGTGTGGAATTATAATTGTCCTCCACTTAAACAGAAAAATAAGGTCACATCCAGTTGCGTATATATACGCGTATACACACACACACATATATATATGAGAAGTATGTATATATATATATATATATGACAGTAAGTGTCAGACACAGATGCACACTATCTGTCTGAAAAGTGTGTGACAAAATGGACTGGAGCTGTTGCATTAATATTGTAGAGCAATCAATAGAATTAAGATTGTATTGCAATCTTAGCTGTTGTATTAAGATTGTATTGTATTAATACTGTATTGCAGATTCTAACCAGGCCCAAAGAGATAAGCAAGTCACCATATGTGATAAATGCATAGGCTGTCCACATACTATGGAAGTTTAGTTGAAGATAAAAGATTGCAGAGGCACCACTGTATTTAGAAACACTTGCTATCAGTCTGAAAGCTAGACTTAACATATAAGTTTCTGGAACTGATGTACAGAGCATTTTCCCCAGAACCACACTGCACTGTGAAGGATGCACTGTGAGTTCCAGTTGGTGCTTCTCCACAACAGATAAGACTTTTCATATTACTGTGAGCAACTTTAGCTTTGGGGGTAGGCCAGAAATCATTACTTTCAATACACTTCCAAACTGGCAAGCTTGCGTAGTAAACAAACACTATTACTAGAAAAAGTTAGGCATAAACATAAGACCTCTTCAAAAGCTCTCAGTCCCTGTTTTGATACCTGCAGTCACAAAGCTTGAGGATCTTGCAGTGAAAGTTACAGAACTGTAACACAGTACCTCAATTTCTCTACCACATTAGACTTAGCCACAGGAAATGCAGGCACTGTTTTCCTTCAGCACTTCACTTACAAGACTCTGCTTAAAATATTTCTGAGCACTTCATTAAATGCACATTATCAAGAAATGTACAACTAGCCAAATAATTATATTTGTATATCTCAAGATTATCATGTCAAGATGCAACCTAAAACCTCAATCCTGCCATGCAACTCAACCACATAGCTCCTTGCATCCACCCATGGCTCCATAAATTGCAAGAATCAACCTCTTTACAGGCTGGTAGGACAGTGCTCCGTTAACACAAGAGTCCAAATAAGTGGGTCCAGGCATATGAGAAGATGTGGCTGCTGTTTTTTTCTTCTGAGAGGTGAAAATGAGAGGGGATGACAAGCAGCAGGACTAAACAATTAACTTCAGTAAAAATACATACATGGTTTTATGATAAAAGTAGGACGTTCTTCTGAGCAACAAGTTTATGATGGACTTCAAATTCAAGAAAATTTTCTGTCACATGGGGGGATTTTCTAGCTGTCAGTGGAACAAGTCTTTAAAACACTTTGCCTGTTTTAGCAGCTCACAAACTATTTGTGTGGTCAGGCTGAGGAGGGGGCAATTCTTGGGCACCTTCAGTTTCCTATTCAAGAGCCAGGTACCATAAGAATAGACCAGTGCCAGTAATTAATGCTGCCACTTCTTTGGAAGTGGAAAGCCTGTGATTTCCAAAAGACAGCCTTTAAATAAAATGAATTTATATTACTACCATTCAAATGGGGGAAACAAACAAACAACCAAAAAAAGAACTAAAGATCTGAGAGAAAAAAATTGTATTTATATGTACTCACACTTATGGCCCTAAGCAGGCCCCCTCTGTGTTTCATTTTGAATGACTACACAGCTCCTAGAGCTGGGATCTAATCTTAACCAAGACTACCTCACTGGGTAGGGATCCTAATCAGGGACAAACCTTGAAGTGCAGCCATTTTCTTTCTGTGAGAGTCATAGCAGAGTCATATCTTCCTCAAGGTTTTCCTGTTGCCTATGAACTATATATTTAATTTTAAAGAGCATTCAAGACAGGACATCCCTGCTTCAGAAATGCTGGCCTGCTTCGGACATGACTAGACAGAACCATCTCCTGGCCAGACATTAGGCAAAATTCCCTAATGATTAGCCTCATACTTTACTTGATTCTTAAAACATTGCTTCTCACTGTGAAAGACAGACCCTCCCATGAGATAAGACTTAACCATCAACAGAAAATTTTTATACAGTGAAAACTACAACTATATAAACTGATAATCATCCTTCTTACAAACACAGACTTGAGAGGAAGCATGTGGTTCATAACTATCTTGACAGAAACTAGACATAACAGAAAGCAAATAACTTGGATTGCTCAGCTTTTCTGGTGAACCACAAGAGTCAGACTTGCTAGGATAGAGGTTATATTCAGGCTCTTATCACCTTAAACTATTTCTTAGTCCTTCCTTCATTTCAAGTAGAGTACATTCTGTGCATATGAAAAGAAAATGTTGTATTGCACCTGGAAGTTGTGTCCATTTTGAATTATTCTAGAAAATACATGTTGTGGGGACCACTGCCAAGATGTGTGTAATGGCATTTATATTAAGTACTGTTCCACAAAAACCACAACTAAGAACAGTTGCTATTTTCAAAGGATTCGCTAATTTTTAATGTCTTGAACTACACAATCAGTTTTACAGCATGTTCTGACCAAAGCAGCTACCAGAACATAACGTGACTTTACTTTAAACACTAAAAGCCTCCTACACGCTCACTTTTTTGCCTGGACTGTTAATGGACCTGGAAATAATACAACAAGACCAAATCTCCCACCTTTCCCCTTCTTTGCCTTCTGTGGTCAGAAAGTATTTCAATAGTGCTGCAACCAGGCCATCAGTTTGCTGACTCTTCAAGAAGCTGACTTCAGTAGTTTGACGTATCACTCAAACATGCAAAAAGTTTCTATTAATATTTTATTGCTCATAAAACATCAAAGCTAGCTCCCCTTCTTGTCTGTCAGCAGGCAGCAATTTCCCCCTTTTTAAGCTAAATTAAACTATAGGGAGCCAATTAAAAAAGCAAAACCTAACAACTAAGATTTTCTCTGTATTCAATCTCTCTAAATTTATGATATATCAAGGCCTCTCAGCTCACTTCTAGTGTTACTGGCATAGCCTGAAATTACTGCCAGACATATAATTAGGTGACTAAAAGATCAAAAAAAAAAAAAAAGAAAAAAGAAAAAAACACTACAACACTTAAGTGATAATTAATATTAATATTAGCAGTCATGAATTTGCTAACTATATAGTACTTGTCAAAGTTCTTCAGTGTAAAACAATAAATAATTGGGAAGGTACCTGTGCTGCCACATGCCTTTGTAGCTAAAAGGGCAAAGAGTCCTTATATCTTTATTTTTACCACTTTGGATCTCTTGGTTTTATGGTTGCAGTCACCTCAAGATGAAAGAATGTAACTTTCACAATCTAATTTATCTTAAGAGTTGCAATTCATTCTAACTGGCAGCAAGCAAGCAATTTTTTCTTCTTATCCTTCGATGTCCTTTAAAGTTGTTTTAAAAGAAAAATGGCTGAGGAGGGGGAATCAATGAATCTGAAAACAAATTTCTAACATGTCACTTGAATAAAATATGGAGGAAATCTCAAAAGGGGAAAAAGCATTTTTGGGGGTTTTAAAACTGATTTTCATTTAAGAAACTACTGACTTTAAAGTACTTAAATATATTTTACATCCTATGACTGTAAGTAAAATTCAAAATTAACACTGACAGAAAGATCAGCATTAGCCATTCCTATCTCTCATTTTCTGTATATTAACCCTGTGCAGCTGGCAGAAGTTTGGAGATCTTTCTTTTGTTCATATTACCACACAACAATTTGGGGAACACTACAAACCCTGTAATCATGTGACTATCATATGACAGACGCAAAACAAACAAACAAACAAAAAAAACAACACACACACAAACACTAAAAACCCTCCCAAGCCCAGAGAGAAACTGGCAAAGGAAGCTAATTTATATCATGATCTCTAGCGTAACAGCTTCCACGATAACTGGATCACTTTAGGATACTCCAAGTACTGCTGAACAGTAATTTAATACACAGTAATTGCTTTAACAAAAAGTGACTGTTCTGGTGACAGTCTTGCCGTAAAGAAATCCCAAGAGAAGCAGTGGCTATCGTTCCTGACCTAGAAAGAGCAGGTGTAAAGTATACTACTAACATTTGTAATCACAGAATAGGACTTCTACATTTTCACTCCATATCACGCTCAGACACGATTAGAGTATCACAGAGTTATCACAGTGCATCCTCTATCCAGGGTCTTCTCTGAGAACTGTGATGATACTCCAACTCTTTTTAAAGATGAAAAGAGAATTTAAGCCTGCAATGGCTTCTCTAAGGGCAGCAGCACATTTTGGAGATGGTAAGCATGACTCAAAAATTAGAAGTGCTATTTATGAAGGAGTATTCAATCAATCATTTTTTTTTGAATCATTTTACATACATTGCTAAGCTTAAAGTAATTAATAAATTTAATAATCAGACAACATTGATAATTGCTGATGGACATCCTCTAGGAAGGGAAATGTTCCCCCACCACCATTGCCATGGAATACTAAGGGTTTAGCCATCATTAGAAAAATGCTCAAGTCATATATGAAGTACTGATTATTTCTTTGTACTTCCAGCTTTTGACACGCCGTCTTTGAGCAAAGAATCTCTCTAGAAGTGCGTGAACTGCAGTCAAAGAGCTGAGAAAGGAGTCTTTCAAAGAGTCCACTCCTTAAAACTCAGCAGCCCCAACATGCAACTAGAAGGGATTCCTCATAGGTAGGATGAGGAAATGAAAAGCCATCAGTTACGACAGGTGACAAGATGAATAGATGGGTTCCTCTGCTTCTGGGAGGAAGCGGGAAGGCAGAGCAAGGAGGAGCATACTGCTAGCAGGGGAGCTGGGGAGGTGACAGTGCCCTCGATGCATTCTGCCTTGCGCTGTGCCACAAGCAGCGATTCAGGGCAATGCAATAGGCAAAAAAATGTCATGTTTCTGTCCTGGTCAGAAAGGTAGATACTGAGAACTCCTTTATGGCATCCATGTGTTTTACCTTCAGGCTCTGCTTGTGGTGCAATTTGGGGTGGGGTTATCTATTATGTAAACACGATAAAGTTGAGAATATATTTTACTCTGGATATACAAGCTCAGCTTTAATTCAGGCTGATGGTCAAGTTACAGATCAAAGCTTAAATGTGATTTTTTATTTTTTAAAAAAAAAAGCTCGCAGTTAGGAGAACCATGTCGTCTTCAACCTGTTTTAAATAGCATCCATCTGAGAGGAATATCTACACTAAAACGCACAGAAAATTAGTACACCACTTATTTCTTTACTTTAACATGGAACCTTTGCTCCTTCAGAAATGTTTGAATTGTTTCAGATTTCTCTCATCTCAGTACATCAATTTAGAAAAAAAATTATGCCACTAGCATTCAAAAGAGCTTTAAAGAAACAACCCGGTTTTCCTCATGACACATCACATTTGATCATTTCATGCAAGCTGTGTTCAGTATTTTGTATTACTCATAATATGTTATTGAATATGTGCACAGTATTTATAAATCACGATACACAATTTTTATAACTTATACAAAAGCAAAAAGTGCATAAAACTCAAGTGCTACACTTCTTAACTGCTTCAGAACTAAAAATTAATTACCACTAGGACGAAAAAAAAAAAGCAAAAGTAATTCTTTAAAAATGGGATCATCAATATATATTAAAAAGAAAAAAAAAAGCTGTTTTCTAAAGCTCAAGTTTAAACAGTTCAGGCCACATAATCCTTCCACACCCAATCAAAGGGACATAACTTGCAGATTATTGGAGCACCAATCTCTGACCAGGCACCAGCCAGCCAGAGCACCAGGGGAACTGCTGGGCATCTGAAGAACAAATTATTGTACCAGTTAACAGTGAACCTTTGTGATCTGCGATTTAACCACCATTCTGGTGAAGAGCAGGCTTTAATGTACTCATACATTTCACAGTGTCCAGAACAGTCTGCCTGTCACCACCCTTCACTGCCTGAGATCAAGGCAGCAACAGCCCCCGCTACCTGCTCCCCTCTCCACTCCACTGAGCTGAGGAGGCTTGAAGAGCACATTCAGATAATGTCCTGTTGGCAGCTGAGAAAGAAAGTAGGACCCAGCATGGCCCAGTGACTTAGACGGTCAAAATGATTTCCAAAAAAAAAGCAAATTGATTCAATATTGTGGTTTAATGCATCAAAACACAACCAGAGAATTTGAGCCGTGCTGTAGAGCACAAAGCTGCAAACAGTCTGGTTGCAGCAAAGCGACTGCAGTGCAAGTACAGCAGAGCAGCACTAGTTTTTGTTTCGGCTGTTAGCAATACTCAACTCCAGTGGACTAGAGCTAACCCAAATTTCTCAAGGAAGTTATGACAACAGTCATTATGCATTACAACAACTAGTGTTTCAAAGAAAGACGTGCCAACCTCTCTCAGTATGCAGATAGAGGCCAACAAGTCAGTGTCGAGTCTGATACAGAATATCCAATTTCATTGCCCTTGACTTTCATCTGCTTGTCTCTTCTCCCATGTTAAATCAGATTTCAAACCTGCTTTGTTTTCACCACCTCCTTTTATAAGCACTAGGGGTAAGGATCTCAGATACTGTCTTTATACAGACACTTTGTCTTCCTTCAAGGTATGACTTTTGGGGGATAAAAAACTGCTACAAAGTGAGACTGTGAATAGTAAGGAAGGAAAAATAACTCAGTACAGGAAAATTATATCACTGAGGACAGTAACAACATAGCAAATGTACTATATTTCATTCCAGCATTTTTCTAGCTTCCAACCACATTCAGCTAAAGGGATTTCCTTAGTCTGTAGTGGCTTTTCTATTTGGAGCTCTGTTCCTGAAATTTCTCTGGTCTCCCCTTCAACTCATGTGACTTTTTACATTGACACTATCCTTTGGCAGGGATGTTCACAAAATCTACCACCTTCTGCATAAACAGTCATGACCTTTTGTGTTGAATCTCACACATCTAATGTCATCTGATGGCCCCAAGTTCTTGTGCACATAACAGCACAGTTGGTTTCTTTAAGTCTCACAGTAAACACTGTTTATTCCGGACATCTTTTCCCTTCTGTTAGGCAGCAATAAGCTGCAGGAAACATAGAAAGGAGCAAAGAATAAAAACAAACTGGTTCCAGGGAACAGAAGCAGGTAGGCAAATTACACAGTCACCATCCACCAGTGCACTGATGTGTTTGCTCCCATCTCAGCCCAGTAATACACTATTACCACAGTTATCTGTGACTTCACACACACTTATGGTCAGAAAAAGCTTTATAAAAGATGTTTCATTTTTCCATTTAATTTTATATTTCTTGAAAAGGGGTATAGTAATAATAAAGTGTAACAGCAACTTTCTCCATAAACATAGCACTTCATTGCTAGGTGTCCAATGAAAGCCTCTGCAGCACTGTGCAGGAGGCAATATGCAGCATTTACCAACCTGAACTTGCCCTGGGATTCCTGCCATGAAGGAATCAGTCTCAGCAAAATTCGGAGGCAGAAATTATGCTATTTTCTTCATGGCATTTGAAGTGTATGATTCCTTGGGCAGTCTACAGATTTACATGGCTGTGCTTGCACGTTTTTCCTGTACATGTTAACTGTTACAGCAGAAATAACATGCAAACATATGTCGGAGAAGTTATAAAACTAAATGAGTCTTACAATGAATAACAGTAACAGCTGGTAGGCTCCTACTAGTGTCATCGGGTACACAATGCAAGGAAAAACATTGCTGTTACTATCGGAAATTTTGCAATGACATCATCTTGTTATCCACAGGGATTTGTTAGTGCCTGTTTATAAAGCACAGGTGCCGCATTAGTTTCCTTCAGGATGCTAGCATGAAGCACAAAGACAGCAAGGGAGGATCCAGATGGGGGAATTCATGGACCTTGCTTAATGAAAGAAAGCAGGCAGAGAGAGGGGAAGGAAGAAGTGTTTGGGGGAGGTTAAGTTCCTCACATCTTTCTCTTCAAAGATTTCTGCTTTTTAAGGCACAGAAGAGCAACCAGACAAGCTGAGTGGAGAAACCTAAGAAAGTTATACAGATGCAGGAACCTTTATAAGTATTTTGCATAAAACTACTGCTCAGGAGGCATTTGACTGATACCTCAAAAACTTTGAGTGTGAGAGCCTTCCAAATGGCTAACAAGGTAAACATCATCGGGTTTCTTTCAACCAATCCTAGCTATGTTATGAACAGCTGCTCAAAGGTATCATGACAAAAAAATTAATCAGAAATTCACAGGATGAAGCACTTCATTTTTTATGAAAGCCATTCGGTATCAGAAGTATTTTCTTATGCTATCAAAAAAAAAAAAAAAAAACACCATGTTTAATTCTGTAAGACAGATAATTCATGATGAAAAATCTACAATTTTTGCAAATGACCGATTCCCCAGCTCCAAATACCATTATGAGCAGTGGCTGTGAATGACAGCAGCCTCTCTCCAAGTCTGAGAGGAGGAATTTGCACAAGGGGTGAGGTACTCCTGTCACAGTCTAATTGCCAAGTGTTAACTATACCACAAGTTTAGGAGTGACTTTTCAGCAAACATGAGCAGAACAAATGCTAATTCCTTTGCAAGCTAAAACAGAAATACACTCAATCCACTTCCTGGTATTGACATAGTACATTGTTCTAAATGCATCCATTGTAAATAGAATATAATAGCTTTGCCGTAGGAAAACAGTTAAGAAAGTTATATGTGGATCACGGTGGGGTTTCTTGTTTTAATTTGTTTGTCTACCACTCCTTGAGAGCTACACAAGCTTCTTGAAAAATATTTCTCACGTGTGATGTACATGTTCTTTGCAACAGCAGAACCTTGAGGTACTGCGGGTTTTTTTTTTTCCTTTCCTCTCCCTACAGCACAAAGCAAGCAGTGACATTTATAAATGTAAGTGTTGACTCAAAAGGGTTTGACAGAAGAGGCAGCAGTAAAGCAAATAATCTGTCCGCTCACTGGGGACCCTCAAGTCAAGGACTAAGTTACAGAAACTTAATTACAGGAAACTCATTTCTCAATTGTCTGCTTCTGTGTGCTTCATGGTTTAACCAGAGTATATGGAGCAGTGGGTCAGTGGGTGAGGGGCAGGGAGGGGCACTGCTAGGTTAAAGCAACACTGACTTTTCGAAAATTTCCAGATAATCAGTTATCTTGCCAACATTTTGGTCAACGCAACTTGACCCTTATAAATGTGAAAGGCTAATTGTCAGACATTTGTAGCAACAAATACACCTTTTTTAAAGGCCACTCATAGCATGAATATTTTTTTTTGAAAAAAACAAGCAGCAACAAGATGTCTGAAAAAAAATGAATAAAGTTCATATAAATGTTTATGCACACAAGTAGCAGTGACATTTTAAACTTGAAAAATTAAACACTCACTTCTAATTTCTGACTTAGTCATACTTTGGACCAATGAAATGTTCCTATTTATCAGGAAACTGTGCAAATGCTAAGTAAATATAGAGATGCATATGATCAAAGACTCTGGAAGTTTTTGAAGAATTGCAAGTTTCCTGAAAATTTCCTAAAGAGTTTATCATTGGAATCTATATCGTTTGAGCTTCCAGTGGTAACAGCAAACTTCTTCGTACAAGTCTGCATAAACATAAGTATCAGGGTGTTACATGCAGTATGCATTTTATGTCTTCAGGCTGCAATGATATTACATTTATTTCTTCTTGAGACATATACATGACACAATGTTTCAAGCCTTTATTTTCATAAAGATTTTACAGTTAAAGCTCTGAAACACAGCATCTACCAGAGGGTTTGCATAGGTGCAGACAAATCATCTCCCTTGAAAAGCAGAAGCCTTTTTCACTCTTAAACTGTTCCTGATATGGGCAGCAGATACATGAACCTCTAGTGTGAGAACTTTGTCAATGAGGGTAAAAAAACAAACAAACAAACAAACAAAAAAAAAACATACTTCTTGCAACACGTCCCTCTCGCCCTGAATTCCAAACCCATGGTGAGCTTTGGAAGTAGAGGAAATAATGCTGCTGAAAGGGTTATTTTTCAAGTACGTGAAGGTCACAGAATCACAGAATGTTAGGGATTGGAAGGGACCTTGAAAGATCATCTAGTCCAATCCCCCTGCCGGAGCAGGAACACCTAGATCAGGTCATACAGGAACGCGTCCAGGCGGGTTTTGAATGTCTCCAGAGAAGGAGACTCCACAACCTCTCTGGGTAGCCTGTTCCAGTGTTCTGTCACCCTCACAGAAGCCCATGGCTGAAAAAAAAACTGAAGGCTTTGTGCATATTTTGCAAGACTGACTTCATTTTTACATCTCATTACACCTTTTAAAAGACTCAAATAACCTATAATTGACAAGGTACTGAACAAGATCCTCAGAGAAGTTTCTAGATTTGCTTAATTGCAAAGATGTTTCTGGAATTTTATTTATTTACCTGTTGACACTTCTGGTGAAATGAAACCACATTTACAGAAACGAAAGAGACACAGAAGTTTTCATGAGAGCCTTCCAAAAATGAAATGAAAAACAGCTCCCTGCCTCCCTCTCCTGTACCTAGACGTGAACCATCCCTTGTTCAGTTTCAACCTTGTAATTTGGGGCTGGAGTTCTCAGGAAAATGATTGGCAGCTGGTACCTGGGATGTTCTCCCCAACCTTAAAGACAGTTGTCTTTTCAGTGTCTAACCAATGCACTTGCTAGCTCTCAGTCCTCACCCATCCCTCTTCACAGGGGTCAATCTCTGATTGCCAGCATAAGGAGGAGAATCAGCCTGTGTCTGCTGGCCAGGTGATGCCGTCAATGACTCCACCGTTAATGATGCTCTGCAGGATTCTTTCTGTTCCCTCCCCTTCCTTCCCCCAGACCCTTGCTCCCAAGTCCACCTACAGCTCTACGCTATCACAAGTCCTACCCGCTTAAACTCCTGATGTAAAGCCAAAGCAAACCTTACAAATCACTTACTGGAAGTTGCTTATGTGGTAAATTAAAATGCAACAAGAGAAAATAAAGTTACCTTTCACAAAGAGTCATTTTCCCCCAATTTGATCAGAAGGTTTTACATCATCCCTCACTATATTTACCAGAACTCCTCTCAGAGGCTAGAGGACTGAAACACAGCAGTATCTGCCACCGTGCCACAGCCAGAAAAAAGAATCAATCTACAGTATTTATTACCAGAGTAGATAATTATAACACATCTAGACTTCATTAGTACCTATGAGAGCTATAGATGTGATCACATAATCTGCTTTTAGGGAGCAACCAGCAAGGTACATGACAATTTGTTCCACATCTTAATTCACAGCACGAGTGGAGACCTTGGTTTTAACTGGTTTTTAGCATAAGGATTTATTTAGAAGGTGAGCACACAAAACATGAATCAGAGAGAGCACTCAGTCCTTTGGAAGCCTAGCTGGATTGTTGCTGGACTGTACTGAGAGCTTTCATAGTAACATATATTAAGCTTCAAAATAAATTTTAAAAAGAAATTAATAGAAAGACCTTTTGCATTTAATCATAGCTTAATACCCTTTACAAGGAAGGAAATTTGTTTCTGTACTGTTATTGATGCGCTTTTTAAAGTTATTTTTGCAGTATGTTTGTGATACCTTTCAAAGGTCAACATTAAGATTTAAATACAACTAAAATACTTATGTAAAACTAAATTTTGAGATGTGTATCTTAAGGTCTAAGACAGAAAGCTGTATGAAACTGCCTGAGCTGCAAGTTTTATTCAAAAACAAAGCACATTTGAATTAATACAGTACTTATATGAGGACAGCCATGATATAGAATGCAAGTATACAGAAGAGCTACACAAGTTTTGCCACAAAACTGTCAGAAACACCCCACAAATTTGACGTGAAATAGTAAATAAATTTTTATAAAATATTTTAATGAAATGCAATTCAGCAGTACTTCCGAAGGACTCAAATATGCAAGAGCCTAACTGCTTTTAGATTAAAAAAAATAATCCCTAAAATCAAGTACCAAATTTTCGTATGTGGGATTTTAAAGCTAATGGATGGGGGGGGGNTTCCATGGATTTTAATGGAAGTCACACATATTCACTTCCTCTTTGTATCAGTCATCTCATATTGTAAATGCCAGCTTTGGTTCTGTGAGACTTAAGTGTCCCACACAAAAATCTGACCTCATTCCACAAGATATCCTTGCCTAAATGGGACAAAACATCTTCGCCAAAGGTGAAATCCTAGCAGCCCACTGGTTCTCCCCAGATCTCTTTATGTATTTTAGTATTATCAAGGATAATGAGTTAGGGAGGGGGAGTAAGTTTACACAAAACTTAGTGAAAAGTTACTGCTATTTAGATAAATACGCACGCATAAAGTCAGTTCAGCTCTCCCTTAAGGTTAAGGACAGGAAAGGAAACTCACTTTTTGACTTATTCTTCACAAAAATCATGACACTTCATGAAAACGAAAGATTTCTCAAGGAAAGAAACCTACTCACCTTCATTCCTGGGAACAGGTTCTGTGCCACCAGGAGTTTTATCTGGCATCTCAGCAGAGACAGGCCTAGCAAAACCTAATGGACATAAAGCAAACAAACAAAACAAAAGTATTCTCAATCAAAACCAGTCCATTTCAGAAGGACACTCCCCTGCCCCATGCCCATCTGTGAAGGATGACTTTTCAGCTTTCATCATTTCCGTGTTTAGATGTAAGATAAACAAACAAAACTCCCTGGAGCTTATCTACAATACTGTTCAGTAGAACATAACTTGGATGTGAATAAATACAGTGGTATTCATTTACAGGTAGGCAGGTACAAAAGGATCCTCTAATAAGCCACAATGGTAGATTGAAAGCACTAATTACATCTGGTAGACTTCAGTCTTTGAGCTTGGATATTTTTTTCCCCACAAGGGAGAGTTTCTAGTCAGAGGCCTATGAATTGGGATGGAAGAATTGCTTACACCCATGTACAGCTGAAGTTAATGAAAGAGTGGTCACTCACAGTCACACCAGCCAGCATTAAACACAGAAATAACTTAAAGCTTTACTGTGCTGTGGAGTACCAATGTTTCTTCCATCCCAGCAGTGGGCAGAGAGTAAGGGTTTCTCAGGAAGGCAGCAGGCCCATCTCCTTTTAGCAATGTTATGTAGCTCTGCGGTACTGGCTGGTGGTCAACGTGTGGCCAACACATACTGACTGGGATTTTGTGTCCTCCTTTTTAACATCTTCAAATATTTTCCCATCGCCGGTTGGGCTGACACTCCATTTTATGTAACAGAAAGCTCAAGATCAGACAGGATAAAGTAAGACAAAAATTTAAAAATAAAATAAATGATAATTAAAACAGAAAAGCAGGATTTTCTGCCCAAAGGAGACCATGAGTCACCTGGCAAGAACATTGCCTCAGCTGACAATTCAGGTAGCACACTGCTGTGCAGCACCACAAGTATTAACAGCCCAGCCTTAATTCCTAATGACATTGCTGAACCTTCCTGTTTCTAGTAATGTTGAGACAACAGAATTCAGACACTCATCAGACACAAGGTTCTGGTAGACCTTCCCAGCCCATCCTGCAATAAAATGGAGAATGAACACTAATAAAATAAAAGGCTAACAATTTCTTTCCTATGCAAAATAGCTCTCAAATTCATAGGGCTTGTTTTGAAACCTATCAACAGACCTAGAATTAAAACATTTCTTCACTAGCATCCAATAAAGGGCTTGGGTTTACAATAAATGCAAACTACACAAAATATGTAGGATTTCTTAAGCAATTTAAGTCACGAAAAGTATTTCAGGTGTGCTACCCAGGACAATTATATTTGTCATATTTAATTCATGTATTTTTAAAATCTTAGAAATACTTCAGGCACATCTGAGGCTGTGATCCACTAACGCATCCTAAGGTTTCATTCATTCAGCTAATTCATATTTAGCTGATGGAAACTCCAGTGCATTATGACTTTCTACATCAGCCAGTTCATCTCCACTCAAGATAAAATCTGGGAGCTAAATAGAAGCAAAAAAAAAAAAAAAGTAATTTATTTTTTCTGGTCTCTTCTGCCCCAGTTTTTATTTATGTAAGTAAAAGTTTCCTTTTCTAACATAGACCAATGTTTCTTTCTATTTGACCTTCCAAAGAAGTTACCCCCTTGCTTTTGTGTCATCCAAAGTCAGTACCAGAAAGCATTACACTTAATTTAAGACACCTACCAACACTCACTTCTCAGGAATTCAATGGAGTGACTGTGCTCATCTCTCTGTTGAGCATGACCTACCATTTCCTGCACAAAAAACAACAGGATTCAAATAGGCATTGAATGACCTTGGCATTTTCAATAACTGATGGTAAATTGAAAGCTGGATCATTCAATTACTGCACAAAAAGGGTATTTATTGAACAGGTTCAGACTTCCCATAGCTACAGCAGCGCTCTGTTTCAAGAACTCATCCAGACAATTCAAGGCAATTTACAAATTCCTATCCTACAAACTGCTTTCACAGTTTACCATTTTAGCAATTCCACATTACAATAAGAGATAGCAAGAGAGGCTCAACATAGGTACACCAGTTTGAAGAAAGTCAACCTCTGTGCCTCGAAAAAACTCATCTTCAGAACACCACCTAGAAACACTTGTCACTGTAATGATTTTTCAGCAAGGAAACAGTCTGTGAAACGTGTTGCCATTCTCCAGCTTTTTCTAAATTGCACAGGAGATTAGCAGTACCAGAACAGTTCAACGGGGTGCAAACTTGATACTATCAGTATATAGCCTTCAACATTTTCCCACAACATTGTCACCAATTTTAAAAGTTCCATCTATAAACTGAGGTCCAGTTATGTGACACAGAATAGTATTTTAAGTGAATTCTTTAGAAAGCATGGAAATCTGTGTATTTTAAATTCTACAGTCTGTTTTCCTCCCTGCTCTCTCATTAATGCAAATTGGTTCCATACTGTTGCTAGAAATTGCAGAATACACTAAACAACTTAAAAAATCCACTTTTTTTCCTCCCTTTTGAGGAAAAAAAAAAAAAAAGCCAATGTTATCACTCCTAGCCATATTACCAATTGACCAAATTTTCTCTTCATGTAATCCAGGTAAACTTATTTATTTTAAGATTTGTTTTGCTTTAGTTTTCTTCTCTGAGAGGTATAGCAAATCTAGGAGGAGGAGGAAAATTTAAATAAAAGAAATACAGAACTCCATTCTCATTTCCTGTAACATGCCAAGTTCTCAATAACTCGAAAACCAGAAGTTTATAAATAAATCAATAAAAAATGCTAAAGTTCATAGTTTTAATCTAGGAAGGAAATCTTTGATAAATACTATTCACCAGACCAAGAAAGTAAGTCTCTCTTTCTGCAATGAGTGTAAGTAGCACTTGTAAAAATGCAGCAGAGAACCAGCATTTGGAGCATAAGCTTCCTAGCAAGATGCAAAAGAATGTAATTCTTGCTCACTTTCTAAATAATCAAGCTCTACTTAGTCAAACAATCTTACCGCAATCTTTGGGTTATTACTACTAATTTCAAGATCAATCATATAAAGGCCCTTAAAAAAACACTCCTATTAGACCCTTCCAAATACTCTTGCAATATAATTATTGTTACTTCTTCAATTGTCCCTACACCTTTGGTCCAGCTATTCTAGTCATCCATGAGGTCCTTCATATTTCTGAATTTATCACTCAAAGCACTGCTACCTATTGCTAGCTCCTCTAAGGAGTTTTTCACAGAACATCCCAGTCAGAGAATTTGAAATATGTATGCATTCATAACTTATGAATAAACACAGCTATACTGTTTACATTTCTTAATTAGGCAAAACTCTTAAGAGTAACCAAAAACATTCAGATGTATGACCATGCATTTTCACAGGCCATAATCAGCCAGGGCCACCCAAATGGGCATACTGGGAGGTCCTAGTTCAAGAGATTTCTTGTTCCTTATAGTAAATTGTTTTGCCTTTAAAATCCTGCTAAAAATTGTAGATCACCTTTGTTTTTATGAAAAAAAAAAAAAAAAATAAGATCTCAATTCATTTAAACACAGGGTCCAAATCAATAGCATGTGTTAGCTGAATTCATGGGAAAACATTCAAACTTATAGCACACCAGTGACTAAAAAAATACTTCTAGAAAAGCATGCTAAGGACAAACATGCAATACCTGCGTTTCATAGACACAGTCTCTTAAATTAACTGTACCTTGCTAAAAATACATTGTTTCCTAATTATTCAAAATAACTGTTAACTGAAGTATTACAATTTTCAAGTTTCATGGAGAAATTCTCATTAGAGGGAAGATTTCTCTTCTATTTTTGTTCTCTCAGCAACTTATTGCTGTACTCCAAAAAAGCATCTAGCAGCTTGAAAGAAACCATTGTTAATCTCAGCACTGTTTGCAGTTGTAACTATGGAGCCCAGCTATGTATTTATGTTGAACAACTAACATCACTAACCAAAATCTAACCTGAACCTCCTCCTTTGTGTCACATCACCAGCCCCTAGACTGCATCTGTTCCAAAGAGCTGGAAGTGATCACATTCAAGGAATTTGATTAGATTTCTTCAAAAACTTCTCAACATACAGAGCCTTAAACAGGCACTGCATTTCTTTCCAATCTTCCAGAGGCACAATCAGCATTACTAACATTAAGATCTGCTCCTGCTGTAGCCACTTTATTTATGATCAACAGGGGTATTCCTTTAAAATACTGTATTTAATTTTTAAATGCAGCTTTTTACAGCATAAACAGCCATGAATACAGATCAATATATATGAAACAACTGAAGCCCTGATGTTCCACATTATGCGTCGTGCTGTTAATGGTAAAGCCATCTGCTGGGTTATTTTTAAAGAATATTTGGATGAGTTCTTCCTGCTACAACTTAAAAAAAAAAAGTGCAAGAGTGGGTGGGGAGAAAAGGGTTATTAGTGGTTTTCTTGACACAAAATATTCTGTAAACCAACAAGAAAACTTGGATGCCTACGCACAGCCTGCACAGTACCACTCACAGACCCCCCAAAACCAGCATTCAGAAAGTCTCAGGCCACAGGATAAACTCCATGTTCTGAGGAAGGCTATGGCCAAATTCTCACCCACATTAACGCAACCTGAATTTGACATTTGGCTGTTAAAGGCTGCATATATCTTTGTTAGAGAATAAGAACATCCATTCCAGATTTAGTTTTTAGCAATTTGTTTGCCTACAAAATCCCTTCTGGACCAGAGGCATTGCTGCTCTGAACCTCATGAGAATAGCTTTGATCCTAGGTCACATAAACCACAAAAGCTAGTTTACATGCAAACACTAACACAGTTCTTTCACATGAACCATGAGGTGACACCAAAGAAAACTCTAAATAACATGGACAGAAAGGATAGAAATTATGAGGACACAAAAACACTGTATGCCATCAAGCCTCTTTGCTGCTCCTATTCACCAGTACCCCTCAGTCTTTCTAAGTAACATAGCAGTACCTGTCTAAGATTAAAGTGTTATTTCAAGTTAGTATTTATTTCTTCAAAACTGCACAGAATTCTAATGGCTCCTTTCATTCCCTTCCAGCAGAGCTCTGGATGTGGGTGTGAATTACTGCTTCCCTTCTCCAACAGTCCTCTCCCACAAAAATCTCTCAGCCTTTTTTCCCTGCGCCACAACACACACTGAAACGTTCCAAGCCCCTTTTTTGGGGGTGGGGAGAGGTGGGTAAGATGCCTCATTTGCAAACCTGGTCACCCTTGCACCTCATTTTCCACAGAAAGGCTGGCAACAGTGACACTGTGGAGGTGAGCTGGTTCGAACAAGACCATCTGAGCTACATTGGTAAGAAGGAACAAAATGTCCTTTGCGTGTCATTTGCCCTATCAATGAAACCATGTTATCACCTCTCTCTCCTCTGCCCTTCTTCAAAACAGCAGAAGGCTACAGCATCCTCTGACTAGTTTCTGGAGCTAATCGTTCATACTGCAGCTGCAACCAGAAAAACCAATCCTTTCCCCTCAAGCAAAGACCAAATCACAGAATTCGCTTTGTCACTTTCATTTTGGTTTACTGTAATCCACTGGTTTTGAATCTGAAAAACATCACAAATGTTCTAGTATAAGGAATGAGCTGGCTGGCTCCTCTGTGGTTTAACTGCTACGCACACATCTCCCTCCTCCAGTCTCCCCAACAGCTCTGAATCCATTCCCAGTGCTACTCAAAGGCTTTGGCCATGGTTTTTCAAACCCACTAAAAGATCAAGTTCAGCAACTAATCACTGTGTTTCAGTCTACAAGTCAAGACAGTGAAGTAACACAGGATATGAGGCCTAGGAGGGAACACAACACAGGATCTTCTCCTTCAAATTTTGTATAGAATGAACTGCTTGAAAAGATGAGACTTATTCAACATTTGGTCAGTGTCCAACCACATTGCAAGACTCCTTGCTTAACACCGTTTGTTGCCACTATGCCAAGTGAAACAAAGAGGAAGCCTTCCCTGCAGGGTCTTCTATGAGGAGGAAGAGGGATCAAAACCTCCACTGACACTCCATCAAATAAGCTGTACATTCCCAAATACCCTTGTGGAGTGTCAGTTCAAAGTCTACACAGAAAGATGTCAGTTTTTAATGGTGAAATACATGTATTTACTTCTGAAGTAACTCAGTGTAGAACACAGCTGTTTATCAACTCAGCAGAAGCAATAGATTTTAAACTCAAGTCATTTCAGTGCAGATTGTATGAAATTATATTAGTATAATTAACCACTAGCATTTTTCTCTCCGTAAAGATCAACTGTTAATGAGTATTTTTTGAAAAATATCACCTTTTAAGCATGTAACCTTGCTTAGAGATCAGACCTACACTGCATGTAATCATGCTGTACTACAGAAAACTGAGAAAATAACCTAATGCTTCTCCTGCAGCAACACAAAATTGTGATAGCACCTTCCCATCTGGCTTTCTAATGATGTTGCATCTCTGAATGATCAAACCACCTGTTCCAGCAAAGCTCCCGCAGGTGGCACTAGCTACTGCTTAGAATGCAGCACAGACAAAGCCAAGTGTTTGCAGCTGAAACTGCCTGTCCCTTCTGGCCAGTATGCCAAGCAAGTGCTACAAATCCTCACAGCTTTCTGGTATCTGATGCATCCTGCTTAGTGCCCAAGTCTGGATCTGGGTTTAGATAGCCTGCTAGTTGAGCCATTCTATCACCTTCTGCTTATTTCAAAGCTTTCTATCATCATAAACTAGAGTTATTTTCTAAGCACTGTGCATTTTTCAAAATACATACACATACATTGCTTCTCTCATGCATTTGTACAGTGCAATTACATACAAACAACTAAAAAATCCATCGAAAGATCGTATTTCACTTGCATACAGTAGGTCTGTCTCTATGGTCACCTTCTTTTGAATTTAAGCTTGAGAAAGTAGACAGACTTGAGTGAGATAGCTTAGCACAGGACATTCCTGAAACACACTTTGAAGAAAAACAATGAAGAATGGGACAAGTAGGTCAGTCCCAAAATATTTAGGGACTTGTAAGCAAGCCCTAGCACAGGCTGTACAAGTAGAGCAGTAGCAGTCATAACTACCAAGTACTGCTGTCACGTACTCAAAGAAATCTGCTCTTCAATACATATGTAATGTAGGACTTTTAGCAACATGAAATTTTTTCCTTGATAAAGTTTCCAATATTGTAAGCACTTGCACAGCCACTTTATACTGCCACCTGAGGGAGTTACAACCAAATATGGTCTCTAGCCATTAGCTCTGCACTTCTACCTTGCTCACTTTTCACCCCTCTAACATATGCAGCTAGATCTTGACTTTAATTTAAAAAAAAAAAAAAAGTTTTAAAATCTACATTTGGTATTTTCATTAGTCACTATCATCTCCCCTTCTTAGAAGGTGTATTTTCTCATAAGAAAAATTTCGAGAAAAACAACTACAGATGCACAAGGTCTCTGTTTCCAATAGATTTCCTTCTAGTGAGGTACATGACATAAAACTCACTATGGGGCTAATAATTCTGGTTTAATAAATGGAAAAGAGAAGACGGGAGAAGAGAAAAGAAAACACACTTCCATATCTAGATACAAACCCATCAAACTCCAGCAATAATAATAGTTCCTTTACAGTGCATGTGGTTATGGAAACTGAAGGGAAAGATTTGCAGCAGCGTTTATCTCAGACTTGCTCAAACTCCTTTTCAAAGCCTAATTGCTACAACTAGGAGAGATGCTGATTTGGCTAATACCTGGTACCTGCTTTCCCAGGCTTTAAGTGTCCTGCAAATTGCTTTGCTATTACAGAAGCTGTGTGGTATCACTTAAGACATAATTCTCTTTCTGCTTGATTCCTGTGCTTAGGACATCACTACATACAGTCTTGGAAAAGACCACTGTTGTGCAAATTCATCATTTCACCACCCGCTCAAGTAGTGGAGGAAATGAAATCAAAACAGGCTGCAAGGAATGTAGGGTGTCATTGCAGCACAAAGAATCTAATCTCAGCAAGAAAGTCAAACAACAGTGAAAGTAAATTATAATACACAAAGCATTAAATGAACTTGAATCCATTCCTATGTGCTCAATAAATATTACAGTGATAGGTAACATACAGATTCCAACATATCTGAAGAATTTTGTTTCTCCCAGAGCAACACACTTCGCATGTCTGCATGCTATTCACCCTCTGATATTTCATTTTCATACATCCATTTCTGTTACAAAAAGTTTCCTGACAACCAGCTAAAGTTCACTTTACACACTTATTTTATAGAAAAAGGCAAATAACATTGCTGTCAGCTTATTGAGGACACCCGACTACGTATATTATGTAGGGTAGCCTCTCCTGAAATCACAGGACTATGAAAATAATTAAGGTTTTTCTGTTGTTTGTTTTGCTTTGTTTTATATGAAAGTTTTATAGCCCTCTTACAGAGAAACTTTGATATTTTAAAGGTCAGTAGAAAAGACGAGGCAAATAAAATTCATAACTATTTTAATTGTGAGTAGGGCCAGAGTCAAAACACTGAGATAGGAACAAAGTCTTCCTAAACTCATATAACCTTGAAACTGCAGTCATGGACAGCTTACGAAATAGAGAAGGTGCATCCAAAAGTAAGTACTGAAAGTCTACCAAACAGCTCAATGCTTTTTAAGAATATAAATATAGATGCATCCACTTCAGAGTCGGTCATTTTAGGGGTCTCCTCTCCCCACTTAAATACATTTTCCTGAAAGAACCCTAAAAAGAAAAGGGGAGAAAAAAAAAAGAAAAAAAGAAAAACCACAAAATACTGCTCTGCACCAAATCAAAATCACAACTTCATTCTCTCATGCACATTTTTCAAGTTACAGCTATTTTTCTTTAATTTTGCTAACAACAGATTGATTAGTATGCAACAACTCTAATTATGCTGTTTTACCTCTTAAATAAAATGCTTGTAATATATTTGGCTTCACTATACAGTTTTAAAGAAATAACTTCATACCTTATTGTAGGGATAAAAAACAAAAACAAAAACTTCCAGAAGTAGATCATACTAACAAAAGACAAAATGTCAGCACTGTCCTAATGGTTCATTCACTTTGTTAAAAATTTTCCTAAACAAAGTTAATTCCAAGTAAACAAGAGGGAAAGATATTTTTCCCCTCAACTGTAAACTTTTGGAAAGCCAGAGGAAAAAAAAAATACAAAAGAATGTTTGGTTTGGCATTGCTGCCGCTTATTCACAAAAGGGAAGCCTACTTCAAACCATGATAATGGATAACTATCACTTACACTTGGATCCTTCACTGAGTTCTTTTCTCTCCTTAACAAATGGTGACTCCATTATGTTTTGCATGGAAAGGAACAGACACAGTCTGACAGACCCACTGTCAGGAAAAGGGCTCCTTGAAAGCCGTTTGTGTGTTTCCTGCAATTGCGATGGGCTTGTATAACTGAGCACGGTATTACTGCTGAAATGGGAGGTTGAGGTATGGGCTTTAGAATTATTAGAAAAGGAATATTCAAGCTGGCTTTTCCAAAAAGTGTCATTTTAACTGCTAGCCAAAGTACAGTCATGCATAACAAAGTTACTCACATGTACCCTGTAAAACACATTTTTCTCCTTGCAGCCGTCAGAAAAAGACCATCTAACTTTTTGCTTAGGGTGAAATGGGATTAATGAAAATTTCTGGGGTTTTGTTTTCGTCACAGAGTACATAAAATTAGGAAAACAACAGACCAAAGATCATAAAACATTCAACAGTTAAAGCTTTCTAAACTCTGACATGTTCCAGTTATCCAAATGCTGATGCTGGCTGCCCCCCAGACCTGGTGCAGGCAGTTGATGGAAGGACCACTGCACGCTTCTTCAACTTTTCCTTCCTCCTACTTGTGGAATACGTATGTCTGGGTGCACACATTTATTTATATACACACTGCACACACATGGAAAAAAGAGGAAATTAATAACAGACAAACTAACAGCCCTGTGCACATTCACTTGTAATTTGTCAGAATGAATGGCCTCATAACTCAGATTGGGACATTTCCTGTAGAAACACTACATTATTTATCAAACCACTCCAGAGCACAACTGTTGAAGTGTGGCTTGAAAATGATATATTTTCTAGAGCCAAATTTTGCAGTTATCTACAGAACACTCGGACTAATTGCTACGGTGAGCCAAGGCCCTCTCCCCATGTATGAGCTTGGAATATCATGTCCCAGGTTCAGCAGTTCTGTAATTGCAAGCTTAGCCCTATTTATTTCTGAGGCATTTAAACACATATGCCTAGTGCAGAGCACAGAGAAACTATTTAGTTTAAAATTACATTCATGCTTAATCTCTGGCTAATCGGAGTTTTTGTATGTACATAAATATATAAATACAGGCATACATGCACTATAAAATTACATATGTAATACTAAAATAAATATGAATAGAAAGAGAAAGGAAATATGATTTCACCCACTTACGATCAACACAAGTAGTGCCTAAGAGACTAACACTGGTGAAAGCAACAGCACACACAGCAACCATCTTTAACCTGCCACAATTTGCAAGGGATTCTGAATGATCATTTTGACAGAACAAGTTGACAAACTGCTGAATAAACATTTCTTCTGGGTTAAAATGAAGTATTCTCTAGATGGGGAAACTCCCTCTGTAATGCCATAAATGTACAAAGCTTCTTATCTCCAACATGCTTTCCTAGAAAAGCTGGATTTATTACTGTACATTGCATGGCCACATGCAGACCTTCACTGGCCCCATACGAGAACACTAGTTCCATTCAGAAATATACATGGGCAAAAAAATAACATTGCTTACAAATGTTATAGTTGGAAAGGTGATTTCCTTCAGCTGTACACTTTCTTTTTCCTCCTTTCTACATCAGTCAGAAAGACACAGTTTGAACAAATCAGTTGTTTGTAAGTAATTCGCAACAACTGCAAACAGTCTGAGCCATTCCGCGTTTTGACAGAACTTCCATTCACCTTCTCAAACAAACAAATAATTTGACTTAGCTTTCAAACAGAAACAAGGAAATACTATTATGAACTAATAATCATCTGACATTACTTCATGGACAGCTTATAAAAGAGTATGCAAGTGTTGAGAGTCTTTCAGAGATTTGTAAGATTCTTGAAACAACTGACGTATTCATGGCTGGTGCCAAGTGACACTTCTTCTGTGAACCGCATGTTGCTTTGTAGCTTTCCATTAGACAGGAAAAAAATCATTCAAAATCCTTTAATGCTTTAGATTGAAAATTATTTGAAGTATATAGTGATCATGATGAAACATCATGTTTGAATACAGATTATTCAGGGGTAGTCAATAAAGCGTTTCCATTAATTTTACCTTACAGTTTTAGAAGGTGTTAAATATATACACCTTTTTTAATTTCTATATTAACAGACACTTTTCACCTAGAAAAGGAGTCGAAGTTATCCTCTCTTCACCCCAAAATTCACACCAGTGCTGAAGGTCACCTTCCTTAACTTTGCATTTCAACCACACTGAACATTGAAGCTTTTTCTCCCTTTTATACCGCTACTGGAGAATCAGAAACGAGCCACATGTTGAACAGTCAGCCTTCCCTGCTCTCACTGGGTTGTCAGAATTGCTATCACCGACCCAGGGATATCTCACTTCCTATCTCCTCCCACTGAGTGAAGTTTTACTAGAGTGAAAGATGCATCACATTCGTACTTTAACAACGGAGAGCAACCAGGTATTTCATTTCTGTCCTCAGAAAGAGAAGATGATGAAAAAGAACAAACAGCTACATAAAGGAATTCACTTTTCCTTAACTAAGCTAAAACGAATACAAGTCCCAAAACTATGTCAAAAAGTTTCAGACATGTAAATATTATGCACTACATTGGAAGTGTGGATGGATACAAATAAGTACAAATCACTGTACATTAAATCCTATAGCAACACCAGCAATAAGAAACTGTCAGACATACTTCCTGGGTCATTTTTTGTAACACGTATATCAACATATACAACATGCAGTTCCAGAGACAGCTAAAATTCATGAGTTACATTGTTTTCCCACTGGCAATGCAATTCCACTGACAGTGCAAGATCTGCAGTACGAATCCCAGCCTTTCCAGTTACTTCAATTTATGTAAACACAGAACACAAAGTCAGGCCACAGGAATAAGACAACTGCTGGAGAACCCATCTGTAAGAGGCAAGGCTTTGCATTTCTTTGGTCATTTGATCTAGTACTGGAAATCAATACAAGTAAGGATGGGGGCGGGGAGGATCTCTGAATAGACTCGACTAAAGTAAATATTCAAGGGGATATTACTCAATTCAGTATCAAGAACTTCAGCCAGTTTCCAAAGCCTTTTTAATTCTTAGAGTTAAGCCCCATGAATTCAGATGAAAGTTCCTTTTCATCCACTTTTAAGGGAAGAAATAACTTAAGTGAACCTTTTGCAAAACAGCCTCCTGTCTGCAGTAATAGGGGAACAAACCTTTTGCAAAACAGCCTCCTGTATGCAGTAATAGGGGAACAAACCTAAAGCACTGCCAAGATATACAACTAATTATGCATACAGTTATAAGCCTTAATGGTTTATTCAAATATTAAACACTGATTTACTGATGCAAAAACACAAAGGTATTCTCGTAAATGCTGTTTCAAATTAAGTAATTCAGTCCTTGGTACATAAAAATCCCTGTTCCTCTACTCTTGCTGTCTATTCCACATTCTGAAGGACGCCGGTGCACCAAGTGCATACTAATGAGCCCAAGTTTCAGCTGGATCCAGCAAGAGGCACAGCTAAGCAAGACCACCACCTGGTCCTGCCTGCGCTCCCAGATGATGTCAGCATATTCAGCAGGACAAAATTAAAACAAACAACCAAAAAGTCCCTGCTGTAATTCAAACGCACAAAGGACTGCGTATATTACCACTGAAAGCAGGAAACCATTCTATCTCACGAGCAAATGAGATTCTGCAGCCCTCTGAGCCTTACTGCACTAAGCAATAGGAGTAGGTGGAGAAAGAAGCATTTGTTTCCTCTAGATTTGATTACAGTCATTCCATCTCCGCCTCATCCCCATCTCCTTCTCCCTGCCACCGCCCCCAACCCGCGCAGTGTCCCCAGGGCTATCACCAAGCCACTGGCACTTTTTGCCCAGCGAGGGTTCTCATTCCGCACTGAGTGCTGACCCCTCATGGCACATCAATCTAACAAGTGCCAAGCCAGTCTCAAATTCATCTGTTTCTTTATAAAATTTTTCTTATCCTTGGTCCCTACCTCCCCCGTTTTTCCCAGCTCTCTTGTACTGAGAGGACATTTCCAGATATCATCTCAGGGAACGCACAAGTCTAAAGTCTGGGCCATCCTTCTGACACTAGCAGGGTAATGCTAGCAAGAAATGGAAAGCAGACCCTTAACGGAAGTAAGAGTTTTGTGGTTTGGGTTTTGTTGTTGTTGTTCGCTTAACTCCAACTCCAGTACAGTTTGAGCAAAAGCCATTAAAGTGAGGGAAGAAGCTGCAAGGCACCATAAGTATTAAAAAACAAAGTCCAAACATTTCAAAACTGACTAGTCACTTTGGCATCTGCCCTAATTTGTGGAAAACAGGAGCCTGGCATACTTCTAAACAATCACGTCGGTTCAGGTTGAAGTAACTACCAAATTTAAAAAAACTACCAGTTATTTCTAAAAGCCTTGGAAGTCTTAGATCTAAATGTAAGAAAAGTTTTATCTATTTTAAAACATGTATCTACGTGGTGCTTCTGTTGAACCGTTCTTATTACTTGGCTTTATTTTCAAAGTAGGTGTAAAATAAAACAAGCAAAAAACAAGGAACAAGATTTGGATAATGTAAGCCCCAGAGGGTTAAAGTAACGTAACTTTTATAGCGCTTCTAGAGCTATTTTGTCTTTTTCCAAAGTTAGCCAAGGGCAAAATTTACACACAAACTCAACTATTTAATTTATTTATCATAAATTAGTATTACTGGTTAAAACAGATCACCTGTAACTACCAACTTCAAATCTCTCGGGCTGAAGATTCAACAATTTCTCTAAGGAATTACGTGAGCCTATACCGCTTCTCAGAGAAGCAATTATAAAAATATTACTTGTATTTTCCAATTTAAGCATACATTAAAACTGAAGTAGATAAAGTTCATTTCAACCACACACGTCTTGTGGGGTTTAATTGCAGTTTTGCTCTTTTTAGCTCCTGCTAGGAGTCTATCAAAGATCTACTTTAATTAATACTTACATCAGAATGCTTACTTGGCAAGGTTATAAGCAGATACCAGGAAAAATAAAGCTTTTCAACCTTTCAACTGACATATACATATAAATTTTTAAAAATGTAAAAAAGATGTATCAGGAAGACCATTACAAAGCCCTACAGAGTTAGAAGTGGAAGGAGGTAGCATACGCGTTCCCCAGTGCCTGAGTGCCTGACAGAGTTTTACATCCCAGTTTTCCTCAGGGGTGCCTTCACCTGGGCCAGGAGGGCTGCACCCCACAGAAACTGCATGCAGGCGCTATTGCTTGTATGACACTTTCAAGGCTCTTCAGGATTAGAAGTGCTACATGCAAAACTGAATGGTGTCCTAGAAGTCACGTGTATCTATTTCTGCCCACACCTAAGCAGCTTTTATGGTAAGACTAAAAACAGTCACAGAATGAATTCAATATCTTAAGCTTTGCAAAGACAAACAGGATGATCTTTACGTAAAAATAAGCTTACATAAAAGTCTTTTCCACACTCCAAATTTTCTGTGTTTGATGATATACAGCCAGTCACAGAACATACAGCTCCTCTGTTTTTCACCTAGCAGAGCTCCTAGCCACCTATGTCCTTCTCATCACTTACCTCTGCTTTTGTTCCCTCACACAAATCTTATTTATATGTATAAAACAGTGGCTTTATTCCCAGACAAATTTAAATTTTTGTTCTGCTTTTTTTCATATTCTTGTCAACTTCTGCAATCTGATTTCGGGCCCCACTAAAACCATTCTGGCTCATGAGAGCAGCACCAACCTCTGTGTGTGGTTGTCTTTCTCCTGTGCTACCCTGCTCTGTTTCTGGGAACTAAAAGCTGCTAGAGCTGCTGCAAAAGGCACTATTTTTCCTCTCCTCTCTTCCCTGCCACTAGCAGAACCTCTCCAGCAAAGTAGTAAAACGAAGAAGAAAGCAACAGGGCTGAAATGGCATTACTCACAAATTCAGAAGGCAAACCACAGACTGTGACAGCTTCCTTAAAAGTCACCAGAACTTCAGATTGATAGACATGAATTGTTAAAATATTTGAGCCAGTAAAATTAATTTTAGGGTATATGTATTTTTGTATGTATCTTATTTTAAAGTGTAAGCCTGCTACTGTAAACTGCAGCAAAGACCCTATATCCAAACAGTACAAATTAAACAGTAATACTATACATAGGGTATGAAGTATACTTAGGAAATCTTCCATCTTTTAATTCATTCTGTCATAGTGAAACACCAGAGGACACTGGCATCTCCAATATGTCTACCATGAACAGCATCTTTAAAAATACAGGTTTGCAATCCTGGATTAACACACAAGAACCATCAAGGCAAAATGATTTGTTTACTTTCAGCGATAAAGATCAACTGCAGGAAATACAATACTATAGACATGCTAAAACATTTACATTATGCCTATTTATATATAAATGTATATTTACATTATGCTTTCCACATACACAGAATTAAGTATGCATTTTTCTATCAGTACTGCCAATTTCATTTTAAGGAAAAGCCCAAGCTACTAATCTCATTCCCAGCAAGCACACAACAGGCTTATGTCACTCACCTTTGAAGACCAATATCCAGGCAACCAGGGAAGGAAATTGCTCGTGCAGGGGAATTTCATGCCTCCCTCATTTAAACAGTTATTTACACTAAAGAATTTGTTCAAGTATCTATATCCTTGCACTTGATAAGGGTACAGATAAGGCAAAATATGCTTTGACAATATCAAGAAATGTACATTACTCTCAGTGTTGAAAAGGCTGTAAAAAAGCTTTATGAGAATTACTATTTCAGGCATTTAAACTACAACATGGGTTGCAACCTAGGTGCATGGAATGAGTGACAACAGAGACAAAGAGTTGGGGAATCATCTGATTTTCATACATTCCCTGTGGCACCACAACAGATAAAGCACTTGTGTGGGACTCATCTAGATCCCAGAGTGAGAAACATTTTGGTTTTGTGTCTCTCATCTCTCCCGGGGGCTGGAGGAAATCAATCAGCTGTTCTCAGGACTAGAGAATAACTGGAAAACAGAAAATAACACTGAATGGTAAATTTGCTTGCTAGGATTCTCTTCTTTTTGGCAAAGCAGTCACCGAGCACTCTCACTCCAGTGGCAGAGCAGTAAACTTCCACCTCTACATTATTCAGGGCAAGTTTGAGGCCAGTGCATCTACCACTTAAATGACTATTGTTTCAAGGAAAAACAAGAAAAACATGACAAAGGCAAGGAAGACAGTCCTCTTGCAAAAAAAAATTATCTGAATTTTATACTTTCATCCAGCTTTTACTTCTTTGTTCTACATGGATATTATGCTTAGTGCAAGTGTCACAGCATCTCTTGAAGTCTACTGGACTACAGCAACACAACAGCACAACAGCAGGTGGTCATTACTTCAGACTCCCAACCCTTGATCATCACTAATTCCGAAGCAAACTAATTTAAATGAGCTAGTGCCAATTCATAAAGAACTCATTGTTCTACCCAAACTAATAGCTTTAGATCTTGTGTTACCGGATGTGCTTCAGAGAGACAATAAATTTCGAAATTATAGTGTCCTGTTTAAAGTCCACTTTAATGTCACTTCTCATAAATATTGGCGTATGAGGCAAATTTTAAAACTATGAATTTACTCCCAAAATAAACACAGATCATAACAAACTCTGATCATAGTTTTGGTTTAGATTCTAGACAGATCTGGCACAAATGTCTTCAATTATCCTCTAACCCATCTGACGGAAAACTCTCTACTCTGAGACTCTAAGCGGCACACAGTCTTTTGAAAGGCTTCACTTCACCCTAAAGATTAATAAACCCTCAACATTGGCACATCCAATAAATAGAGGCAGGCAGTTACGGCGCCCATTACATAAGCAATGCAACTTAGACCTAAAATATTATCAGGTAGTAACATAAGGACAAATCAAATTTGTAAGAATTTAAAGTAGATCTTAATTTCTTTGATAAGTCATCAGTAACAGTCTTAATACATGTCAAGTGGGGAACAAAAGGGAATAGAGTGAATCATTTGACATGACTCCAGTCATGTCATGTCCGACATTTGTCAGACTGTTCACATTAAAATAAAGAATCTTTTCTATGGGAACAAATTCCAGAAATGAACATCAGTACACTAGATGCAACTAGAAAGCTATTTTTCTAACTTATAGAAAAATAAAAAGTAGAATTTTGAAAATATCTATGTTCTTTGAGAGGAAGAGGTAGAGATCATCAGAAGACTGTAATCCACATAAAAATGGTTAAAAAAAAAAAAAAAAAGCACCAACGGAACTTTCCGGAGAATATAAGCTTCAGTTTTAAATTACACTGTTATTTTTGCAAGAAAATGTGGACCAGTGCTGTGGAATCCTATATCTGAAAAATTTCTCTTGCTGGTAGTTTTGTTGAAACTTGCCTGTTTGTGTGAAACATTCTGTTTTCAACAAATTGCTATTTTCCAGCAAAATATTTGTGGCTGAAAAAAAATCCTAGCTGGCTTCACTTTTAAAATCATTTCTCAAGTGTAATATTTCATAAAGTCCAATGCCTTTTCTTACTTAAAAGGCTACATTGTGTATTTTAAAGATATACACCCACTCACTCTCATACTCCCACAAAACAAGCAACCCTAGTGTTTAAGTAAGTGTGTGGAGGGTATTTTTTTCCAGGGCAGTCTTTTTCTACATGGAGGAAACAAATACAACAATTATGACCTTAAGGTCTTTTCTATTCTACCTTGAAAACAAGATTAGAAGCCACATCTCTGACAATCTTTGTCATCCATTTGATCACAGAAGACTGGGATATCCAAATACAAAATATACCATCTTTACTAAGCAACTTCACATATCTAAATTGTTATGTACTAAACAAATACAATCCAGGATGGATTTATCCTTGAAGCAAAGTTTATAGTAATAGCCGAAGGAAAGAAGTTAAAGTTGAAATGTCTGTGGGGTGACAAACACACTCTTGGGATGTGACAAGGGTGTGATGGAAAAGAGGAATGTTTTATTGAAAAAAAAAAAAAAGAAAGAAAGAAAGAAAAAAGAAAACAAAGAAAGAAAGGAAAAACACAGTTATGTCTCCCGTCAGATTCCATACTGGTATTATTCTGAATAACAAAAGAAACTCATGAATAGAAAACAAAACAGTATTTGATGTACTGTACTTACGCCACTCTAGCTAAGTATGCAAAGTAGGTTTTTTTTTCCCATGTATTAAATATTTCTTCAAATTCCTACAAAATGTAACTAATATAAATATTTACTTTTACAAAGGGTCAAGTGGACAAAACGTAATTCTCCCAGAAGGAAACCAGATGTTTAGTATCTTCAAAGTGATGTCCGTGCTGATAAAAGCAGTAGCTAATCTTTCTTTCAGGGGTTGAAGTTCAGTCTACAGTTTCTTTTACTGAACAGCTATGTATCAAAATGCTCTGATGAGTATCTGCCTCAACAGAAAAAGTATTTTCATGTTTTTGAAAGGCTTTTGTTTTGTGTGTATAGTTATCAATGCTCAAACTGAAGAGCCTTCTTTGAGCATTCTGTAAAACAATCTGCAGTCCTGCTACAAGTCACTTACTGCATCTTTAGCTCAGGATGAAAGATGTCACATCCATTTCCAAAGCCAGGATTCCATAATACAAACATTTTAGCAAACTTCCGTACAGCAAATGGAATATACTAAGTCTCACAAATATTCAAGTGATTATCATGAGTCATGCAAGAGGTGCAATTCTGTGCACTACACTGATGCACTACTACGTTTCTTAAAACTTACTATACACATTAACAATGTCCCTTTAACAGAATTTAAAAATAATAATAATAATAATGAGCAAATATTTTTAAACAGATTCTATGGGGTTTTCCTGTATTACTTGGCTGGTGCCATGACTAATATTTAGCTACAACTTAATGCTTGCCAACAGATGCAAGATAAGACTGAAATCCTGTGAGAATAGGCTAAAAGGCTTTGGAGGCATGAACAGGGTCTCTGTATCTCATTCAGAAAGCAAAAGGATTATTTAATTGCTCAAATTACCCTTAGACAGCCTAAAAAAAAAAAAAAA
>VXAA01007382.1:370149-380390 GCA_013399115.1 Anseranas semipalmata
CAAGCTAAAGAGACCCAGCTCCCTCAGCCTTTCCTCGTAAGGGAGATGCTCCACTCCCTTAATCATCTCTGTGGCTCTGCGCTGGACTCTCTCAAGCAGTTCCCTGTCCCTCTTGAACTGAGGGGCCCAGAACTGGACACAATATTCCAGATGCGGTCTCACCAGGGCAGAGTAGAGGGGGAGGAGAACCTCTCTTGAACCAGAAACCGAACATGGATACCTTTATTATTATTATTTTCATTTCTCTAAACCATTGGCTGACGTTTGACTCTTCTGGAGTCAAGATTAATTTGCCTCACTTCTCCTTCATAGCTATTTCTGTGCTACAGACTCAGCCAGACATGACAGGGAAGAACCCACAGAAACAGAACATCGAATGTTCTCACTCTGAACTTTCAGGTAGCTATTGAATGTAAGACTGGATTTAAAATAATAATTTTTTTTTTTTTTTTTTTAATATCACCATAAGGCATGTTTATATACTTGGAGTGCAAACAGTGCACATTCAGCTGCAACTGGTTTCCTGTATGGCAAAATACTTCAGGCATTCAGCTGGCTGGGAACATTACAGAGGCCTCTCACCATTACCAGGTTTTTGGGACCAAGAAGCTCTGCCCAATGCCTGTTCTTATGCCAGAATAAATAGAATCCCAGCCGAGTGTCCAAGTTAATTTGGTCTAGGGGAACCAAACCATAAACAGGCAAGATTTTAAACTAAAAAATCCATTTTAAAAAATATTGGTCTACTTTCAACTTAAACAGTAATACAATCAATTCAATCTTGGTAATGTGGCATGATGTTCATCTGTACTACTTTTTTTTTTTTAAGTATGAAAACACTACTCCATTTGATTTTTTTTTTTTTTTAATGAAATATCAACACACTTTTCCCCCATCCAGTTGCTAAATTTACAGCAATAAATCAACACTACATGGAAACTTCACAGATTTAAAAGGAGTATTTTTTTTGCCCTTTTGGTATCACTGACAATTATATTTACAGTTTTATTTACAGCATTTAGTTTTACTCCATTCATAACTGAATACATACAACAGCCTCCACTAACACCTCTATGAATCTGAAGACGGAAATATATGACTAGTCTTACTAGGTTCCTGTGATTAGATTGCAACAGTTGTAACATTCAAATGCCCAACTACCTTACTGTGCCTCAGACTGTAAATTAAGCGAAACCAAAATACAGCATGAGCTGTAATTACCATCCTACTTTCCATTTAGTCTGTGCAAGTTCCCTTATTCTCAAACCCTCCAGAGGCAAAGGACCCCATTTCAATTGCTAGAGAAAGTAGTTTCTTTAAGAACCTTAGAAAGAGCCAGATTGTCAACACATAAGAAGTAGGAATAACCATGACCATTTAAATACACACAAGCGTGCACACGGATCAGGAAACCAGGCAAACCTAGAAGAAACCTGAACTTTCTATAGGGGCACTGCGGTCTGATAAAAGTTTCATCCACAACAGCTTCTTAGTTCCCAAGTAAAATAATTGGCCCAAAGCAAAGAGATGTTATCTAAACTCCAGAGCACCCGATGGCCTTTCAAAGCCTTTGGATTGATGACTTCTGGCAGAGGCCTACAGTTACTTGAAGCACAAGCTTTTGGACACTGTGGAGCGATCTATTGACCTTCTTTAAGTTTTTCAAGAATGTTTTCTACAAATCTTGGCTTTATCTTACTATATGACAGAAAAATCTGAAAGAAAAATTTCTCATCCTGTGAAATTTTTGACCAATTAGGTTTTATTTCTCAAACATCTGTGTAAAAATATTGCACACTTTTGCACTAGAAACACTATCACAAGGAAAACGTGCACGTCCACTTAAAGATATTAACCAAATATATTTTCATTTGTCCTACAATTTCTATTTTATTTAGAAAAAAAAATGTTTGCATGCTTTAAAATTGCCTTAGTTGCTCTAGAAATATATCATAATTATTAATAAAAAGCTTTGCATTCCTAATCACTTTTAGAAATAGGACTTGAGTGCTGACTAACAGATATATCTAGCATAGCATACAAGTATCAGCTTAAGCTAAACATCTTACTAGAGTATTAAAAATGTAAAATAAGCCTTCTGCAGGACCAAGTTAAGCAAAACCTACATTCAGATATAGAAACCCAAAGAAACTTACATTCAGACATAGTCATAAGCTGGTGAGGGGTCTGGAGAACAAGTCTTAGGAGCAGCTGAGGGAGCTGGGATTGTTTAGCCTGGAGAAGAGGAGGCTCAGGGGCGACCTGATCACCCTCTACACGTACCTTAAAGGAGGCTGTAGCGAGGTGGGGATTGGTCTCTTCTCCCAAGCACCAAGTGATAGGACAAGAGGTCTCAAGTTGCGCCAGGGGAGGTTTAGGTTAGATATTAGGAAAAATTTCTTCACTGAAAGGGTTGTGAGGCATTGGAACAGGCTGCCCAGGAAAGTAATTGAGTCACCATCCCTGGAGGTCTTCAAAAAACGTGTTGATATAGAGTTTAGTGACACGGTTTAATGGTAGACTTAGCAGTGCTAGGTTAAAGGTTGGACTAGATGATCTTAGAGGTCTCTTCCAACCTAAATGATTCTGTGATTCTATGATATTTAAGCTGATTTGAATGATTTGACTGTAAAACATTCTGGCACCTGGAGATTTCACTGTAACATTAAATGAAAAGTCCAGAAATTAGAGAACTATCTTTCAAAACCCAGTTAAATGAAACTTCTCTTTCTGGGTATACTCCGTAGTATAACTTTCAGTAACAGGATAGGTGGCTTATCGTTTTTCTCTTGGGAGACTTTAGGAAAACTGAGGTGAAGATCTCAAAAAGCGACACTCAACCCCTTCATGCTACACACTAATGGTCCAGGACTGAGGTGCTGACTAAAAGGCTAATATTATCACTGCACTCCAACAAACTCCAACTCCCTCAAACAAATAAATATGGTTTTGAGTTTTGAAATCTCTGCTCTTCAAGAACTTCCCTATCCTGTTTCTGCTAGGGAAAACGACCAAAACAAGCCAAAGCCACCCGACTACGTATCATTGCATTCCACAAACTTACAAGTAGGAGTGACTCAGATCTGCTTAAATTACAAGTATTAAGTCATCCCTGCTCTCACCTGGTCCCCAACCATACTAAATTGTATCTCATTCAGATAATTCTATCCTTACTGCCTGGATCATATTCTGTATTCAACATAATAAACCGTTGTCAATATATACTGTACAATTTTAAAACAAGTACTCATGCCAAACAATTCCACACAAACCTGACAAGAAAATTACTTGCAGAAGTTCACATTTGTTAGACAGCAAACCACTGCGTAGGTTTCATCACCAGCAACTACAACTAAACTAAGAATTTATTGGGCATGATTATTACTGTTACATGCTAGTACTTATAGCCCAACTTTCCTAGCCAAGGAAAGCAGTTTGCCTATTACAGCATCAAGGGAAGGCCACATACTGTAGCACCTTCTTGTTGCATGATGTAACTCTGATGAATGGACAAAAGTCCTGCTGCTTCCCAAGGAACCAGATTTATTCCACATGCAATTACCTGAGCGCTTTCCCAGATGTATTAAGCTAATTGCATGAGCTAAGTATATGCAGCACTCCTACCACTCACAACAGTGAGCAACACAAAGGTGGAGTTGCATGAGAATGTCAACAGCTAAGAGTGAACCCTTGCCAGAACTCCTCCAGACCATTTCTTGTATGATCTCAAACTGTCCCAAGCAAAGAAGTCAGTGTTCGACAGGTACTGGCATACACAAGTAACTCTGAGCCAACTACCAAAACTAATCATCTGCTGATATGATTCAATGTTTGTAACTAACAAGAGAAACCAACCCAGTACAAGTTTCTGAAATTGTCAGAGAAGAGGCATCACCAATCCTCTATTAAAAACAAAAAGGACTCTTCATGCAGCACAGTCATCAATTTAAAGAAGAACAAAAGGAAAAAAAAGAACCACACAGTGAGCAGACCCCTGATCACTGTGAGACAGAAGCCATGAGGAGGCATTCAGTTGGCCCTGGCACCCTTACCTCTCTGAAAGCTTGAATAGCTTCATGACGCACACAGCCAGGGTGCACAGATGCATCTGTCGGTATGTATGGAAAAGCTGTCCCCCAGAGATGAAATACACTACAAAACAGCAGATCTTCAGTGACAGAGGCTGACAACCATTTTTTCTTATGAAGACGGCAAACAAGACATCTGTGGTTTCGTTTTCCAGAATTCTTCCTTGCAAAGCAGACACAGCACGTACCCTATCCATGCAGTGCCACGTGGAAGAAATCCCTTCTCCATGCCCCAGCAGTGTGCAACATGGGTCCCATCATGTCAAATCTTCACTAGCAAAAGGCAGAAGAAAAATGTCTACTCTGCTTTGCTTTGACCTTGTGGTATTCACAGTCATTGTCTGTGCTGTGCTTTGGATGAACAAACAGCTTTGGAGGGGCCTGATGTTTCAGGTAAACATTCAGAAGAGAAATTAATGGGCTTCCCCCAAGAAATCTGAGAAAAACTCTCAAGGTTAAGTAAGTTCAATGCTTGGAGGAGGAGATAGTGGAGAAGATACCATCCTACCACAAAAGAGAATAGACTTCAAAGCATAACCAACCTGATAAGGCAAGGATCGTAAAAGGATAATTCAGTGAGGAGTATGGCAAGTTAGCCTGTCTGCCTGCAGGACAGACAGCAACCTTCTCAGGCGGCAGGAACACAAAATGACCAACATAGATCACATCGGAGATTTATGACTTGAGTCTCAGCTAACATGAGGGAGACTGACAATTATCAGAGAAGACTGACTGAAAGGAAAGATTACAAACATCATACGCTGCATGACTCATCATTAAAAACACCTTTTCCTACCATTCCAATAGTCTAAGTTTGATGATTCTTCAGAGAAATTAGTGTTTCTGTAACAGACTGAAGTCTATGATGACATCATTCAGGTACTAAGATATGACAGCTCTCTGAACAACACCACAAGGTATGTTATCAGGATAATGAAAAGGAACTGTGAAGTAAACAGTGACGAAGCTTCATAACCACTTGAGTTGCAGCATGCTAATCTTGGCAGCACCAAACTTGTTTGCAAGCTAAAATGATGTTTCCGCTGATATTAACTTGGTTACAGTTTAAATAGCAAGTAGAAAACTTTGTGCATACTGAAGTGATAGAGAAGATAACAGACTTGCATAATCACTAGTTCTATATTTCCCTCATTTATTTTCAAAATAATTCACAAAGAATGAACTGTAATTTTTCCTTTTTATCAATACCTGTGTTAAGGAACCAAAGCACAACGTTACTCTAGATTGAAGTACCACAGATCCATGACAGCAGCAGAAATCAAGCAGTTCTGCCACTGTTTACTTTTTATTTCTGAAATGCTTTGGATCCCCATCTGTGAACCTGGCCTCCCTGTGATATGCAAAACAAATACAAAAGAAAAAAAAAGAAAGAAAGAAAGAAAAACAGCAAGTTGATACCAGTAGGTAAAAACCACAACAATGCTGCAGCAGACACAGTAGCTAATTTTAGGGGACACAGGGGGGGTGTATTGGTAAATACTTTAAGAAAACAGAGTTTATAGGAGGTTAGCAAAGACAACTTGCCTGTGTTTACAGATAACTCCACATAACACAACTGGGAGCATGGGAGAAAGTACAAACGACACAGATTATGTACAAAATCTAGGAGATAGGGACTATTAATGTGGGCTGATTAAAGGCAGAGGTTGACCTCGAAGCCCACACCCAGATGACAATGCTGAAAAGTTGTCAGCCGTGAGGGTGAAAGGAAGCTGGCTGGTACGCTGTCCCTGACTGTGTTCCTTAGAGCAATCTAAACAACCTTCTCTTTCCTGATCTAAGTATCAAGGTTTTATCTACAACGGCTGTGAGTAAGCAACTGAGCAGGTGATTCAACAATTGTTCCTGCGACACCCTTTTTACCTCTGCTCAGTGCTTCCAGTGAGAGGATGCACACATCCCATCAGCAGAAAACATTAGCTGCATGATGCTAACGCCTGAGGCATGATCCTGAAATGTCTGAATGGATAAAAATGCTCAAATACTTCGACGTTAACATTCATTAAGTTAGATTTTAAAACATCTGGGCAGGGCTCACATGCAAGTTTCTACAGAATGCATGCTTACAGGAAGAGGCTTGGCACCACTTGTAGTCTAAAATTCAATGACAGAGCAGGCGAGCAAGACTTATAGGATTCAAAGATAATTAGTACTGTTTAGGAGTCACAAGTTTGCAAGGGAAACGGCTGCCAGCCCAAGATATACCTGTTCATTACGCCTATAAAACATACGTGCAGCTTCCACTAGCATAACCACCCACGGTCCTGTAGAGGACTAGGAAGCAGGACTACTGGAGCGCATGCTGTGGAAGTAAGAAAACCAAGTCATGGGCATCAAGTTTCTGTTCTAGATAGGTTTTTGAACTGACACCTTGCCCTGTATTTTCACGGCAAGTCTCTGCATTGTGATCAGCGAGAACACAGGCAGTGACCACCCCAAACTCAGGTCTCTCAAAACGTGCTCCAGCCAGCAGCTGCCAGTGGTTTGAAGCAGCCTGTAACCGCGTGGACAGCTGCTTCTTTCAGGCCTCCTCAGCAACTATCAGCAGCTTTTCCCTCAATTTCCTTCCCCTGTCCACCCTGACTAGGCCCCTCTTTTCCTGCACCTGCAATCATATTTGCAGTTGAATCTATTTTAGGCCAAGTTCATTCAAGCTCAACTTGGTGAATCGGACAAGACAGCCCTATTTGATACAACAGCCATACATAGAAAAATGTTTTATATCCTTAAGGCGACCTGAGAAACTTTTAGTGCTATGAGATAGTTTGTAACATGCACTCGTTTGGAAATGGAATTATCACAAATAGCCTTTGCTGAAATGTCAAGTTATTATTTAATCTGTTCACATTCATCTCTTGTACTCTTAACCACACACGTAGAAGGCTCCAGTATTTCCGATCATAACTGTTGCCACTGCACTGCTGATATGACCAAGGCTGACTTTTCCTCTTCACTCACTCCGCTCCCATTCTCCCCCTCAGTTCTGTGGTTCCACCTGCTTGTTCTGATCTGTGATGTTTTTCTTAAAGCCCCAAGTCTTGGAGTCACAACCTCTCATGGGAGTTTCAGTTGTTCTTTCAAAGAGAAGTTCCTGTGCATTTCAGTTAAAACAAAAGAAAACGAAAGTATGACTTTATTAGGCTTAAAACACAAGAAGAACTGAAAAATATTACAAGATTAATAGCTAATAAACCAAATGCACAAGTTTGGGAAGTCTGAGCCATGACTGGGGTTGGGGGAGGGAAGGACACTGCTTGGGATTGGTGATGCTGCACAGCTCTTCCAAAGGTTTTGGTTAGTTTCCCAGAATGAGAGGCTTAATCAACAAGTAAATGAGCATCTATTAGAAATGCTTTGAAAAGCATATTTTATAAAGGGGTGAAAAAAAAAAAAACCTGTAAGTTCCATGTCATCCTCTGCATTCTCAGTTTACAAGAATAACGCCTTTTTCCACTTTTTTCCTCACTGCCAGTTCTACAAACTAAAGCTCTGTGTAACCACAGCAATGCAGGTTCTCAAAGCTAAGCATTCAGCAACACCCCTGCAAGTCCTTCTGCTACTCCAGACTTTGCTGAGAGCTGCAATAATTCTCTGTTTTGTTTTTTTTTCCCCTCCTAACACTGTAAAATGGAAATGCCATTTAGAATAAGTACTGGTAAGACATCTTTGTCATCCCCATGAGCAAAAATTATAGATCATTCTGAGAGGACTGCCACAGATAATCACAACTACTCCATATGTCTTCAATAGACATTATTAATTTTTTTTTATATACCATTACTGCATCTTTTCTAGTTAAGATAACTGTGTGCTGTATTTGGCCTCTAAGAAATTTAAGGCAATGTAACTTAAAGCCATAACTAATTTAATTTGTCAATAAAATGTTTGTTTGTTTTTACCACAACAATCATCCTTCTCAACACGACTCAATACAAAAGGGAATGGACATCAGAAAAATTCCTTTGTACTAACTTAGAACTGCCATGGCTTTATAGATGTCAAATCCGATAAATGCTTCTCGGAGTCCTTTAAGTGGCTCCATCACCAAACTGGATGTTTTGATTATTTCCTGACCCAGTGTATCTGACCCTATGGACATGGGGTATGCGAAAGAGCCATGCTGAGCGTCATCAACTGCCACCCAGCAGCGCGGCCTCTCTCCACATCACCACCATGAAGATGGCCAAGAACTGCAGCTCTGGCTTGGCAGGGGAGAGATTTGGCACTGCTGAGCAATCACTGGAGTGGCAACAAGCTTGAGGGAAATAAATAAATAAGTACAAATCAGCTGTTCAAGGAGTCTTTGGCATACTTTGATACTTCTAGCTTTAACCTTTTAGATCATCATAAATATATACATATTACAAAAAAAGGACACACGGGAAGGGTACCGAGAACTCAGTCAGTTTGCTGGTTAGTTCCAAACCTTTTCCGCTAAGCACAGTTCATACCGAGGCCTCACAACCAACTACTTCAGACCCAAACTATACCACCGGACAGTTAGCTTGTATTCTCACATCCTGCCCAAGGAAGAGGGAAAACACATTAGCAGATGTTCTGAAATCATGAGAGCTTCCAACAAATGAAGTTCACTATTTGAAGATTTCCAAAGCCGTGCGTTGTTAACATTCACCCTTCACTGAAAAGTTACACTTAAAAATTAAGTCAAGACTCGTCTTTACAAGATGTTATCAAATAAGACTACAGCTTACAAAACAATTTGACTACGCACTTATATTTTCTATTTTTGAAAATCGTGAAGTAAAACAACAAGAAAAATGTCACATTAACACCTAGTGCGAGAATCACAACCTGCTTTTGCACGGATGCACTCGGTCATATGGGCACAGGTCAACATCGCTGAAAAAGCCAGCATTCCAGTAAATGAACACATTCAAAACTGAACCATTTTATCAGAGCATTTTGCATCATTCCAGTTTGTCAACTTTAGAACATAGAGAAGTAGAGAGTCAAAGGTGAATAGCTAAGCATCTGAACGAAGCAGAGAACAATACCAATATTCACTAAGAGGCGGATCTCAAACTGCCTTCTCATATTTTCAAGACAAGCACCCTATTAATAAATTTTCTAACCTTAGCATAACTCTTATGTTTTCATCTCAAAGCACCCCCACGCGTATTGGTGAAGAGCTCTCAAAATTAAGACAACTGCATGTCACACACACCAGAAAAAGTTTTAAGTAAATCTCAAGGAAGTTATATATTGTGCCTTGCCAACCACAGTGAATTACATAGCCAGGAGTTGCTGCTGCCAGATTTAGCTTTGTACAAGCTAACAGGATTCCTTTATAAATTTAGCTAGAGGCATGGGCAACAAACGCTTGTGGAAATTCGAACCGCAATTCTCAGGCAGCAAAGATTGTTCCCTCCAAGAATGAAACAGTAGCAAAGGAAGACTATTAGTAGGATCTCATTACACAGCTTTCAAAACACCTATAAGTCGCCGGGTTCTCTAGGCAGCATTATAAATACCTAAATTATCGGCAAACAACATGAAAAGAAAAAAGCAAGGCCACAGCTGTTTTTGTGTCTCAATTAATAATTACGGAGGGGAGGGAAGCCAACCACAGAGGACCATATTAGCTGTACATTCAGCTGGCTTCTAAGTTTGTTTCACGTCCTTTTCCCTCTCGCTTGAAGCACTGGGGCTTGTGAAGAGAAGGAAATGAGTGCCTCGGGTTTGTCAGCACTGACCGAGGGATGAGGTCCAACGGGCTTCTCATTCAGCAAGAAGGACAAGGGCTGTGACACACAACCTGCAGAAGCAGGGAAAAGACATGGATGGGAGACGGAGAAACACATCCATGGTTCCACTGGACAACGGGACACTGCTCTGCCTGCCTCTCTTCTTCCCACCCCTGAATAAACACCCTGCTACTTAACGATAAAACCAATCATATATTTAACCCCCGCTGGGCCACAGTTATCACGATCCGATGAACATTACTTTAAAGCATCAAAATTCTTTGAAATGAAGTTGCTCAAAAGACACCGGCTTGGTAAAACACCTGTGTAAGACCAGTTTCATCGTACATTAAGAGGAGCACCTCCTGCTTCCCCCCGAAATAAAGCCTGAAGACCTCGGCCAAGCCCGGAGCACAGCAGGCACAGC
>VXAA01007382.1:380604-507792 GCA_013399115.1 Anseranas semipalmata
GGGTGGGGGTCTCCCCCTCGGGGTCTGCCCCTCGCAGCGCTCCGCGCCTCGGCTCCTTCCGTGCGCTCCGGCTGCGGGCAGCGGCTTAATCCCCAAACTTCCTCCTCCTCCTCCTCCTCCTCCTCCTCCCGTCCGGGCAGGGGACTCTGCGAAACTCCCCTCCTCCATGCAGCTCCCGCAGCCGAGCCGCTGCCTCGGCCCCTCCCCAGGGAGGCCCGGCCCGGCCCGGCCCTGGGCTGCAGCTGACTCCGCTCCCCTTTTCCTCCTCCCCCGGAGGCTGGGAAGGGGGGGAAGGAAGATTAACCACTTGGACTTCTCCCTGGAGCCGAGCCAAAGCGAGCAGTCAAATTACAGCCCCGGGAAGAAGAAGGGAGAAAAAAAAAAAAAATCAGCTACCGTTTTCACGCACGGAACAAGCGCTCTGCTTTCAGCCTTTCCAGCCTCCCCGGGCGCTCAGGGCACCGCCTCGCCGCCCCTCACCGTGGCTGGGAGCCGCGCCGGCTCCTCTCCGGTAGCGCGGGTTTTGCGTTCGCTGCTCTACCGCCCGGTGTCGTTACCGAAGGGTTGGAGCTCCCGTAAATGAGTGTAAACGGCCAAAAGGGGAAAGGGGCAGGTCAGCGCTGAAACACGGTCCGCAAAAAGCAAATTTAGAGAGGTTTTAGAGATTACATCTGCCCCCCGGCAGTCTGTCTGGCCATCTTCTTTGAAAAGGTAAGCTTAAGGGTACTTTTAAATTATTATTTGTATAAGACGTGCACTAAGAAAGAAGCTCCTTAAATAAATCCTGAATTTTTCATACATGCTCGGCAGTCCTCATTCTTCTGACCCCTACCAAAATACATGGTTTCCTGTAAAACCTTGCTCTATACTTTGTAGTCTGTAAAGCTCTATTGCTTTTGTTCTATAATGCAGTCCCTCCCTCTACTCGTGCTAATATAGAGCGCATGGAATACGCTCTGTGAGGCAATTTGGGAGGTTAGAATACCTCAGAGTTTTAAGATGTCACAACAAGTAATTAGAGCGGTAACTCAGTAAACCAGGAAGTTTCAGTGTTTGCCCTCATCTTACCTGTTCTCATTAGAATCCTTCAAAAAAATCTCTGGCAAGGTCTGTTCCTGTATCATCAATTTAAAAGCTCAGAGCTGCTTCCCAACATCCACATGGCATATGTTTCAGACCAGTGCTGAATTTTAAAAGATCAACACATTTATAAATTCATTTTGGCTGCATTTCAAACCAAGGGTTTGCATTAAATAAAGTGGGAATAAATCAGCCTATCAACTGAAGAAGAAAAAAACCTCAAGGGTCTTAATGGCAGCCATTCTTAGAAATAATATTTATTCACATTGCAGAATGAGAGCACGGTTATGACTAAGGGGTAAGTCCCGCTCCACCCCTCCTTCCTTGTGAACTGTCCCTGTCGTATCAGACAGGAAAGGCAAATCACGGGAGCCCGGACTCCACCGTGAACGTTCTGGAATAACGCTCCACAAAACCCCCCCAGGGGACTAATGCAGAAAGGGCAAGTCAGCCTGGATGTGATGGGTACCCCCACTAACCCCAGCCCATTGCTCTGACCTCCTGCACTGCGTCGCTGCTCCGTGTCCGAATACAGCATCCGGCTGAGACGTCCTTAGCGCACCATGCTCTGGCCTTGTGCTGGAGACAAAAATTTGGCCTTCGTTTGCACACCAATTCAAAAAGAAAAAAAAAAAAAAAGGCAGCAAAAACCTCTCTAATGAAATAACTGGGAGAGAAATATTTGAAACTCTTCCCCTTTGGGGGAATCAGGGAGTGTTTTTCCTTTATGAATAGATCTTTCAAAGATGATAATAAAACAAACTACTAGTTGATGCACTTAACTTGGGCCAAATTAAAACAAATGAAAATGCACGCACATCCCCAAATGGGAAATAGAAGAACAAAAACCCAAAACCACACAGTATTCCAAGTTCCTTTAAGAAACTGTACAGCCTCTGCAACTATGTTTTAAAAGCCTGACATGATCTGTTCCATATGGAGTTTGTTTTCTCTCGGCACTGTGACTAACAGGAAAAATCTTCAAGAAGAGAAGTCTCTTCCTCTCTCTTCATCCTTTTGCCTCCCTCTCCCCAAAGGACTGATCATGAGCCAGTCTGGTTTCTGTTTGCTTGTGCTAAAAATAGTGCTCCAGCGGCCTGACCGAATACCTCCAGTTTTATGTTGACTGACTGACAGAATATGACCATTGTTGCAAAAAGAATGATACAGGTTTAAAGGTCAAGCTTTACAACACTGTAATGCAAAACGGCACACTTGGAGAACCACCCCTTTTTGGAGGAATTACTCAGATGGACAGACCGTGAGAGCTCTTATCTCTGAAGGTAAGCCTATTGTTAAGTGGTGACTATTAAGTGGTGTTGTTGGTGACTATTGTTAAAAGGTCCAAACGAGCTGGGCATGAGTAACAAAGGGGCTGCAGGCAGGTGAACCTTTCGCCCAGGTATTTCCCGTGTAACTGGACGCACGTGGCACATGGGAGGGAGAGCAGCGCGATCGCGGGGGCTGCTGACCAGTTTGCCCAGTTACCCTCGGCTGCGATCCTGCGCACGGGCCTTCGCTCCCCGCTCCTGCGGCTTTTTCGGCGTGCAAGGGCATCCCTCGCTCATACCACTCCCTCACGCTGTAGGACCTCTGCCTTCCCATCCTTGCAAAACATGGTATCCAGTTCCATCACCCAGCTCCTCAGCCCTGTCCCTCCTGCTGCCCCCAGGGGGAATTGCCTCTGTTCAGGAACCTGTGCCAATGATATCTGCCACACAGGTGGTCAGGACTTGCCTTTGCATACCACCTGAAAGTGGTTTGCTTACTACAGCTGGGGATTTGTAACCTAATTTTTTTCCCCTGTTTGGGATTTCCTTTCTTCTAAAAGGTCTGCTTGTATCAACTAGTCTACCAGTAGGTTTATATATGTATGTATGATGTCAAACACAGCATTTCCTTACATCATCAGCACTGAACTGCACTAATCATTGTGCTACCGTTCTTCTCATTTTGGCTGTGACTCAGCAAAACTCTAAGCAGCGCTTTTAAACATACGGAAATCTGTGTCACTTCAGCTTTGCTGACTGATGATGAATTTCAACATTCACTTGAGGAGAAGCCCAAGTTTATATATTCTGAGTTAGAATTTGGGGGAGAAAATCCTTCCCTACAAAAGTAGAAAACTGCTACTTGTTAAGGCACCCCTCAAGAAGAGGACAAAAAGACACACCACAGATTGCACAGTCATGGGAGGATCTGCAGAAGCAAGCAGCTGCATCCATGCCGTGCACAAAGGCGTAAGACAGGAAAATGGATATAGTCTTAAACTGGGCGCTCCCCAGGCAGCCTAAATCAAAAAAACATCTGCAACGTGCTCCTTGCCTAGCATCCAAATTAATTATTCCACCCACAGTACAATTTAATTGGCAGGCACAGGTACACTTGTTTGCTTTGCAAAGCAATATTATTGTGTGGGTTTTTTTTTTTTTTTTTAGAGCTGTGCCCCTACTTAATAGAACACACTCTTTCATGTATACTAATGCCAAGGAGCACTCAACAATTCCAGTAATCAAATGTTCCAGTCAAATCATTAATATCAAATAAAATGCTGTCATGCCTACTTTATGCCTGGGTCCTGCAGGTATTTAAGTACCTCCAAGTTGATGACATACCTGTGTGGAAAAAAAAAAAATTGGAAGCATATTTAAGTCTTTACAGTAACAGCTGCTAAAGCTTTTAATCAGAGACTACAAAGTTCAGAATTTCTTACTCCCAATCTTAGTAAGAAATTTAAATGCAAGTACTTTAAATACAAGACTGCTCTGCATGACACTTGCTTTGGGACACAGTGCACGTAAAGAGTGGGAGTGAGATGATGGAGTTTAGGGGTTACAAGTATGAAGACTGTCAACATAAGAAAATAAGAAGATATTGTACAGAAGGAATTAACTGAACTTAATCTTTCTAGGGAGAGGGTTTGGTTCCTTCTTTGGGAACATTTCCATGAAGAAGTAAACATCTTTGAGATCACTTGCTTTTCCATGTAGCAGTACAGCTTAGATCCTCCACAAATGCAATTGTATTTCATAAAAAGGCACGCAATGCAGCTGCAGCTTTCACAAAATATACTTCTGGTAAACTCACAAGCTAGCACAATTATGTTGGCAGCTCAGGCCTCAAATTCTTAGAAGTCCCGGTCCTTAAGCACAACCTCCACTTTAATATGCTTTCCCAAGCATTTTGCTAGACAAAACTTTCTAAATTTCCCATCTGTTCTCCTCCAGAAAGCCATTCTGCTGGCTTGTTCCTGAAAACATTTTCATCTACAGCCTTATAAACAAAAAACATGTTTCAGTCTTACAAGGACTTATCTCCCTCCCAATGCAATTTTCTTTGGAACATTTTAGGTTGAGGCTAGAACTGAGCAGTTAGTTTTGGCCTCATGGACAAGGTCAGCCTTCAGTCACCCCGCTCTGAAAGAAAGTGACCATTAGCTCCATGCTCCTCATATCAAAGCCACCAGATAAGGATGAGCCATGGCGTCCCCTCCAGGAAGCAGGATGCTTCCCCCTTTTGCCTCAACAAGGCACTCAAAGTAAGGCTGGACCAGGACCCCAATCATTCCCTCTTCTCTGTTCAGACAGGCTTTCTGGGCATGTAGGAGGTGTTTGTTTCTCAAAACTCAGCTGCCTCTTTTTATGCTTAAATAGATTATTCAGGAAGAGTATTAAGAGATGTCACAAGAAAGCTTCTGGTTTGTGTGTTTGATTTAGGGGCTGCAAGGTCATGCCCTATAAAAGTTTTTTTTTTTTCATGCTGCATGCTTTGTGGTGAGTCCACATGCACAAAAAGCAGGATCAAGTCTGAGGCCTTAAGAACACAACAAAGAGTACATTAGAATCGCTTCAAGCAGCAACTAGGAGCTACTTTTCAACATTGCTAACGCAGGTTGCTCAGATGGCAGATGGGCTCATCTGATTACAGGAATCCGCTTCAACTTAAAGGAAAGTCCTTAAAACACATAACCACCAGTGTCTTCTGGCTCATCTAGGTTATTAAAAGAACTTTTACCACTTAAATGAATGTCTTGCGGTTCTCTACTTTCAGCTGCGCCTTTTAAAGCACAATGCTCCACAATAATTAGACTAATTGTTTTAAACTACCATCTGAGTAATGAGTAACAGCCATGCTTTTTCTTTTTCTTTTTTTTAAAGCAATAAACTAAATTCAACCTCTGGCTAACTTCTCAGAGATCTCCTGCTGTATTTCTTCTCTTAAGCACAAGTGGCCTGAGGTTCTCCCTCGCATTTAGCCTGGTTTGCTCCCGTCAGAGCGACCCTGGAGCAGGCAGTCTGTGAGCTGACCCAACGCAGGGCAGTTCTCTGGGCACAGATGGGAGAGGATCCCAAGGGGCAGGTTTGCAAGACGGAGCAGAGAGGACTGTAATCTCCTTTCCTGTATCACTCCCTAATGCAGCACACATTCCCAATCCCATATCAGCTAACTGCTGTCCCACTGATTAGCCATCCCAATCCTCACCAAGGCTGCATGCCATGCTGTCCTAAGCTACTAGTGCAGGAAAAAGCCTTCTTGAGGAAAGACTTTCCCATGTCTTGGTGAGTTCTAGGAGCGGCAAAAGCCAATCAGGTCACTGGCAGCTGGCATAATTTATCACAACCCTTAGGCAAGTCGAAATTACACTGAGCAACTCATGCTCAGCCACTGCAGACAGGTCAGAGGAAGGTGATATATCAGATGCTATCAAGCCAGAACAAAGATTTAACAAACCTGCTCTGGTTTTACTCTGCACATATATACACAAGTACAGACAAGGCAGCGAAAAAGGAAATCCCAAAGCTTTATCAGAAGTTGTAATGACCATGGCTGTTAACCCCCAAATGAGAACTTGCATTGACCTCAGTCAGTAGCTATCCAAAGAAGAATGTAAGCTCTGAAATGAAGGGCTGTCTTTGATAAAAAGCCAGAGTATCTCTTAGTTTTTACAGATCTTGCTACATACAGTACAGATAGATGCTTTTGATTCATTAATAGTTGCATACGGCAAAATAAAAAATGCAAAGTACTTTAAACAGAAGGGAGAAAAAAGACTGTATCTCAACCTCAGGTATGGGGGGGTTGAGTGCAGGAGACCACAGTGAAATAATGAATTAAGGAAGAAAAACAGAAAAAAGTGGGAAGAAAAAACATACAACAACAACAAAAACAAACAAACAACAACAACAACAACAAACCACCAGAAAACACATCATTTAGAAAAGGCAACATATTGCAGCATCTTCTGAATATCTCTTTATATGATGTGGTCCATATTGTTTATTCTATCTCTGGTCATGAAGCAATTAACTGTATGAAAGAGTACGAAATTCATCAAAGAAACAGAAATAGTTCCCAATAATTCTCAAGCAGAACAAAGTATGAATTTTCAGTATTTTGAAGGCAGAATTCCTCTAGTCAAGCAGCCAGCTGATACACCAGTCAGGCAGCCAGTACACTGTATTATTATTGCAAAGGCAAGAGTTACTAAATAAAGTCACATTGAAAACTGTAGTCTTTGGAAATAGCAGATCAGAGACTCCCAGAGTTTTCAGAGTGTCCCAGAGTAAATGATGACCAACTTTTACTGACTACTGTTAGTAGATTACTGTGAGAACTATCTCAAGATATGGCGATGAAATCACCTTCCGAATAGCTTTCTCTAGTCACACACAGAGCAACTGATGTAAGAAGGAGGCAAAAGTCTGTTCCGTTTCCTCAAGCCTTCAACTTTATGATACATCCGGCCCAAGACAGTGTCCCGCTACACCACTTTGACTGGACAAAGAAGCCAGCAAACGCTTACATCTGTTAACTGCCTGTAAATGTAAGCAGCTGTGTTGTGAGTCATTTCGGGACTGGCTAATTGAATAAACAATTGCAATTGTGCTCGATGGAACTCCTGTGTTTTCTTTCAGTCTTGGCATCTCTTCTCATGAAAGCTGTACAAGTTAGGGTGCAGCCACCTATGACAATGCTTACCTAATACCTCTAGTCTTTACAACCATCGTGAAGCAGATCCTCCTGCTGGGCAACTAACAATTTCCAAATTTTCAAAATCCAGTGATCAGAAACTTACAGAGTGATAATTTTTGAAGGCCCTCAGATAACAGTGCCATTTATTATTGATACCACAATAATGCTCACAAGGCACAATGACCACTGTACTGAATGTAGCACTTGTAGAGGATACAGTAGTGTTCCCTACACCAGAGGATTTACAGTCCAAGTGTTACTGAGTGTGTCCTGAACAGTTAAGTAAATGTACCTTAAAATTCAGGAAAGGAGGTCTTTTTTTCCAGATCAGTGGTTCTCAACGTATGGTCTACTTTAAGGAGACCATGAAAGATAACTGAGAAAAGAGGGTTTATTTTGGTAGATTGGTATTTTTATTATTTTTTGGTAGATTTTTGATAGATTCATTTTACAGGGGTTCATAAATTTGAAACACTGAAAATACTAATCTAGACAGATTTTTAAACTGCGCGGTGGAATTGCATTCTTGTTCAATTATTTGATGGGATTAGAAACACACAACTGGCTAAACAAGAGAGGCAGTCATCCCGGGAAGTGTACTGAAAGACATTGAAAGGGGGCAATATTCCTAAGCTCCCTGACTTCTGCTGCTTTCCAGCAAAGGATCACAGACCTGAACAGCAGCAGCAACTGAAAAAAGCTAAGAGAGAAGGGCTTAGGAGACAGAAGATCTCAGCTCAGTTCTGGAAAGTACTGGAAAGAGTGAAATCAAATTTTAGGGTCTGTAAAAATCCACAGATCTTACTAGTAGATAAAGTATTTCCTCTTAAATCTCATGACGTTTATATGAGAAGTTTGTCATGTAAAAATTCTCTACTTGTGAGCAGATAGATAGCTTTGCTGTTGTAACTCATTCAGCCTATGATAGATTTGCCCAGGCTACAAACAAATTTTCAGGCTTTCGTGTTCTGTTGACACAAATTCCACTGGAAAGAGCTCTGACACCCCTACAGCTGCACATTTCTTTTCACCTACAAGACACTGTTATGGGTCGCACAAGACTTCTTAGTTCAGGCAAAAAAGTAGAATGCTTGTGCCTGGAGGCTAAATTTGCTTTGGTACCTAACAACACTCTGGTTTGCCATTCCTGGAGAAATGTCCTTGCAGCTGTGCTTCCCAAAAGACAACCGTATCAGTGTAATACCCCTGCTGCACAGAGCTTCCCCTTAGTAAGTGGATATTAATAAGGTTAGGAGATAGCCTGGTAGGGGAGTACATTGAAAACCGCAAAGACAGCCAGGAGAGAAAACATCCCAAGACTGACACAATAAAGAAAACAAACTAAATAAGGCTGGCAAGCCTGTAAATTTGTTTTTAACCTGTAGAGTGAAGGCCTGCTTTAACTACAACATGTTGTTACGGTGTACAGGAATATTTCAATTATTTTTTTGAATCTTACATGCTGGTATGAGGCAAAACTGGCGGTTGGACTTGGTGATCTTGAAGGTCTTTTCCAACCTAAATGATTTTATGAGAACTGATCGACTCCGTAAGATACTACCTATGAATGTAGACACTTTTACTTACTGCTTTGTATAAAAACAGGTGAGTTGCAGAGATCTTTCTTTGTCTACCACACAACTGATGTGCCATTTTTCAGTGTCTGTTTTGCAGAATGAAGTCCCTTTGAGAGCAGTTAACAAGCAAAGGAACATCTTCATTTAAATCCACATTAGAGGCAGAACATTTGTCTTTTCTACCTTCATCACATGAACTATGTTAATTGGTCCTTTTTTCTACCCCTTTTTCTGCTTTTTTCTTTCAATTTAAAACCAAACCAGACCAAAACAAAACAAAACTTTTATGGTGCCTTTCTTTAGGCCCAAGGCCATGTGTTTTGACAGACTGAGTCTACAGCCCATTATCTTCCACAAAACAAATTAAGCCAAATGCTTGTTATGAGTCAGTTGTACCTGTCTGGGGAAAAAGATTTAACAACTAAAAAAGAGAGTGTTGTGTGTGTGCATCCCACAACACTAAATATCTTGAGCAATCTCTCTCTGCCACCTACCCTTTCACCCCTTTTCTCACTTTTTGAGTTCTTTGTGGTGATCCCAAACTGATCATGACTATTCTATCACTGCATTCATTGATGTTGATGAACCTCTCTGCAACAGCTCAGCTAACAACCTTTGGCCACTGATCTTTGCAAGCTCACTAGTCTTTGCAAACCTTTTCGACAGGCAGCTGGCCTGCTGTATAAGTGAGATCAAGCATTCAGGTAGCATCCTGCTTGATACATGTACATGGAATAAAATGCCCTAATTGTATTCTGAAAGAAGTCATCTTTCTGGCTGAACTTCAATGACAAGTGTGCCACAGTTTTCAAGAGAAAGGGAAATAAAGGAGGACTTTCTGAGGCACTACTGGTAATTCACAATCTAACACTTGATACTCTCTTCTAACACTTGGCCATTTTCCTTTTCTCCTCCCCTCCCAAAAGCAAATTGTGAGGCTCCAGTGAGCAGTTTTGGCATTATGCTACTCCTGTGTCACACAGGCTGTGCCACTTTATTTCCTTAAACGGGTACTTAAAATCACCAACCATCTTTACAGATTAGTTTTATTTCTAAGAAAAGCTACAGGTAAATAGCTCCAGCATTTCCATTTCAAGATTGCTACCTGCTCCTATTCGTACTAACCCTGAAACTTTCAGGTCTGGATTTGAAGCTGTCAGTAAAGAACATGAACAAGCAGGCATGGACAGGCTAGTGAGAGATTCATCCAGGAATATCCTTAGACCCAATGTGACCATGCTATCGATATGAGGAAAAGAGGCAAGAGTACTCTGCAAGAAACTTAACCAGAGGAAAAATACAAACAATGCAGATGGGCAGTGGAAGAGACTGTAGTTATAGCTCAGACAGTCTTTCCTGGCACAAGGAGCACATCAGCATAGTGCATGGCTAAAGACAGATCTGAAATAAATTTATAGTATTAGACTTCAGTCTGGCACCTGCAAACAGAGACTCTATCCTACCCTGTCTGATGCTGAGCCGCTTTTAATTATAGACCTTTAGCATATGCTCTCTAGGCTCCACTAATACTACATATCCAAGCACATTGCCACATGTCCTCCGCAATAAAAGGCTATTGCAACAGCACCAAACTGCCTTTTCTTTACCATTAGAATACTAAATCAAAACCTAGGTCTTCAAGCTCCTCAAGGACAGGGACAATGGCCTGAGTAGAACAGAGCTAAAAGACCACTTCATGCTCCAAAGAAATGAACGTATTCAATGACAGCTTCTCAGGTATTATGTGACTTTTTACTCTCAATGGCCAAATCTGCTAGCATAGAAGCAGAACAGAAGTTCAGAACTAACCAAGAAACTGGAGTAAGCCACCCCATAATGAAAGAGATCTCAGATTTTATCTTACACTAATTGTTTCTTTTGCATATTAGCAAACATACAGTAACACAAATTACAAAGATAACATACTGGGTCTAGCAAGCACTTTGCTGCATGCAGGCTTTCCATGTAGAGCACATTTAATGGACAACGGAAGACAAATATTATACCAAGAAGGTACTGACAGAAGAGAAATAGGCTAAGAATAGGGAGGAAAAAAACTATTATTTCTGATCTGCTCCATACCCCTTCCTGAAATGCAGGCCTTTCCACCTAGGAAGACACTTCAAAGCAGACAAAGTAGCACAAAAAATCTGCTCTCAAAGGGGCAAGCAGAGAGGACGCATACACACACCCTTCCTTTTGAGTAGACTTCCCTGAATGTTGCCTCAGCTGTCTGCTGAGCCCTCATGGAAGGACTTTCCTTTTTATTAAAACAAATAATAAAAACCTTCCTCTTTGTATTTCAGAGCCAGCAGCAATCCTCAGTGCCAGCAATTTCCAAATCTTTTATTGCAAAAGCCCCTCCCTGCTCCATACAGACTTTGCATTTGGCTCTGCTTTTGTTTCATGGCATTGAATCATGGCTGGGCCACTGGGTGTCATGCAGCACTGGAGAAGCTCACGTGCTGAATTCTGCCCATTTGCTACCCAGCATGACCCCTACCAGTACTAGGCTCAGTGCAAGTTGAGTACCAGCCCTGTCTGGGATCCTGCAGACTATTACTCTATCTAGAGCCTATCAGTAGCTAACATGCAGCCACTCTTCAAGCCAAGTTCTGCCTGAAGACAGTTCTCAGCAGCTCCAGGCTAAAAGGGGATATATGCTTATTGTAGACGCGCTGCCTGTGTTTGCTGTGGTAAGTGCTAAATTACAGGCACATACACAGAATGAGGTTAATCAGAAGGAAATTCATATTCTTATGTTTGAAGAACACTTTGGTTTTGGACAATGCTGCTAAACCAAGTAATAGAAGGAAATTAAAATTAGCCTTGGATATTTTTCTCAAGAAAAGAGATTACTTCCAAAATTCCAGTGAAAATTGTTTTTGACCTGGCAGATTTATGAGGCTTTGAAACTTTCATTTGGAGCCTAAGCAACAGTTTGTTTTGTATTTAGAATAATAATACTCCTTAACTGAGGCAAAGAGGGGCGGTGACACCACTATTTATGGCTTGTTGTCCCTCTCAGTTTCTGCACAGGGAATGCAGCTGGACTGGTTGTTGCTTTTACAATTGCTGCACGCTTTTTGTATTAGCAACCCTCACATACTGAAAAACCATGAAACTACTCCTCCAGAACAGAGGATTAATTAAAATGAAGAGCTTTTTCAAAATAATGTTTTCAGTTGCTGTTGCTGGTCTTCTTGTTTAAGCCATTAGTGGGCATTCGTTCCAAATTTCCAATTTTTTCCCCAAAACCATGAATGCTAGAAACCTTTGAGTCAAGGCTGAGCTCTTCATACCTTTTAGGATTCTTTCATCTGAGCCAGATGAAAACCACTAAGTATCACAGTATGAGCAATAAACTGCCAGTCACCAGCATAGAAACTTGACAGAGCTGTTTTGTCTTCTCAAATAGCTTTCTACATGAAGTGCTGGAACCTTAGAAAGCCGAAAACATTATGAAAAGTTTGCATAACATTTTGACAGGTGGGCATACAAATACAGTTTAAAATATAGTGTTCTTGCCTTTCTTTTATGCTTGTTAAAAATTTGTGCAACTCTAATTTGAGGTTTTCTTAATGTGCTGAAAGTACTTCTTTCTGTACAACCTCCTAAAAATTGGCTCAGAAATGTAGTCTTCCTTCTTTAAGTGGTGATACTGATTTTTTTCTTCTATTGAAAAGGCAAATACCATTGTTTCTACAAGAATTCTAGAGCTACAGAATCAATAGGTTGTTTCATATCCCATCAGCAGCAGATACTGGGCTGAAAGCCAGTTTCATCACAATGGCTTTGTTTAGCCTACAGTTTTGGTCATACTGTAATTCTAGCTAATTGATTGCTGGTTTGTTTGAGTTAGCACAATTGAAAATGGTAATGTAGACATCCAAGAAATATTTGGGGCAGAACAGTTCATTAATCAAAGTTACAGCATGTCCAAAACTTTAAAACACACTGGGTTAGGTTGGATATATATCCCTCCACCTCTCTTCCACCTGACACTCAGGAACCACACACCTCCCAGGGGCCTGCTGCAGTGATGGAAGACAGCTCTCATCAGGACCTAGGGTGTGGTACATCAGTCTTTCAATTACAGATGAGAGCAAACAGAATTCCAACAGACAAAGCAAACCTTCCACCCAGTTCCCAGCACCAAAGGGAAACGGGATGATGCAAACTTACTAGAAAAGCAAAATCAGATGCAGTCAATAATCTTACCCCTATTCGTGCACACAGTTGAAACAGCAAAGGTTACTGAAGCTGTATCTTTCCTTTCACCTCTACTTCACATCTGAGCGTGAAAGAAGGTGTTGATTTTCTGCCATTTTACATGTAATGAACACAGTGTATTCATGGATGGTTCTTCATGCAGGACAGAACTGTGCAAAGCAAAACCATTGTTCCGTCAACAATACGTCAAAAATACGAACAGACAAATGCAATTATATTTATGCAGCCAAATAAAGAAGAATGATGGTCACTCTGATATGAATGTAACAAGCCAAAATGCTAGATTTTTTAGCACTATTGCATGAAACATAGTGTATGAGAAAGTATAACTGATCTGGACAGTCAACATGGTGTTTTAGACTGATGTAATAAAATGAGTGAAAAAAATGGTACCATTCTTTAGGATGTATGTTCCTTAAATTTTAAGAGGACTTGCAATGCAGGATCCCATGGAGTAGTTGCAGTCCCACTGGTGGATACTGTAACACAGATGGGATCTGGATGTGTTTACTATTCCATTGTCTAACTTTACTGCTGTGTAGCATGGTTGACTACGTGACACAATGGTTTGAGTCTTCAGTACTGTTCAGCTTCCACCACCCACTGAAGAGATGTAAGGACAGAAAATTTTAACTTTACATTTTGTAGTACAATGAGTTAATAATAACCAGGCTGGAATCTGAGCAGTGGTCTCTTGACTCCTAGCTATGTGTTTTAAGCCCAGAAATATCCTGTTCCCCACTGATGACCTTGCATACTATCTGATATTGCTGTTGTAAGTCATGAACATCAAGAAAAAGTTTGCATCTGGTTTCAGAAAACAGACAATCCTATACAAACAACTTCTGGAAAGTGGATGTAAGGCTTGATTCTCTCTTACTTATTTCTCTGGAATGACTGAAAGCAGCTCACCACAAATGGTTTGGGAGAACTTAGATTTCTTATCTTTTCTCTTACACACACCAGCAGAAAGCTTTACTGTACTTAAGAGGGACTGAACTCAAACAAAGCTGGTCCATGCTGCCTAAGCTCTGCCCACCATAGAGAGCCATAAGCAGTTTTCAAAGTGCAGAAGGATTAATGACAGCTCAGAATGGGGATGCTGAAAGACTCAGACTCATGACTGATCCATATGAAAAAAAACAGTGAACAGAGCTTGGTCAGGTCTGAGTAAAAAAGACCCATCACTGAAACAAGTGAAAGCTGCTGACAATTGTTTTTGCACACAGAGGCTATTTCTAAACATGAGAAAACTTACTGCTATTAACTGTACTTTTATGTTTCCTCTTCCTCTTGTCATAACCACCATCTTCCTGCAATGTTTAAAAAGGAAATCTGGAAGTAGGAAACAAATCAACAGGGAGCCCCACCTTTGTGTAAGGAGACTTCTGTGTTCCATGGAAGTGTCATACTTAAAGTAAAGGGAGTGTTTCTAGTTTTAATCAATTTTGTTAATACATTGAACTTCATTGGTCAACTACTATATTGATCAATTTATTATATATGATATATCTCCTTGTCCTAGGATATCAACCCCCCAAAACAGATGACTGACATCACCCCTTAGAGTGTATCTAACATGGAAAGAGAGAGAGAGCAGATAAATACCTGTGCAATTAAAGAAGTAATTATGTCTTTGAATGAACAGCCAATTTAACTACTACAGAAAGTCTGTAGACTCATTCGTCCATCATTCTACCATCTTCTTCATTTCTGTCACATAGGTTTATCTCCTCAGGGTACAGCAAAGAATATACCAAAATTAAAGGGACAAAACCAAAACTCTAATAGCAGCAGATTGGCTAAATAATGTTAAACACACTTATAATTCCTTCCCCTAGCAGCCTCAGCCCCAAACCAGATGATGCTGTCTTTCTTTTTTTCTTTCTTTTTTTTTCTTTTTTTTCTTTCTTTAAATAGTCAGTAATGTTTACGGGGTGCTTGGATTGGTACAGCTTCCTTGATAAATCAGACATTTCAAAATAAGGAAAACTTTAAGGTACCATGGTTCTATATCAGACCCTATCCTTGCTAATCAAGGATACCTGATGCTCCGTATTTTTACAGTGTAATCACAAAACTGCATGAGATGTACACTGCTCTAAAGAGAAGACCAGATAGAATACCAACAGTGACACCCAGATGATAGCACCAGCTTTTTTCCTCGTGGAAGGTAAGAGAGATGGTAATTTTGGCTTTCAGATCCACAGTTCACATGCCTTCAACAAGACCTCAGTCCATTTTCCACCACTGAGAGGCCTTCAACTTCCTTGTTCCTGGAACCTGCCAGGAATTCCCCCTGTATTCATGGAAGCCACAATGAGATGGTATCCCAGACACTCTAAGAAGAACTTGTACTGTAAATGGGACATAGAAAAAAAATCACCTTGTGTGGGAGCCAGGACAGCATATCACTTGAAACAATGGTCAGTGGCCCAGCCAAGTGTATGTAGCATGGATGGGAAATCCCAGCCCCAAGACAGAAGTCTTCCTGACTGTCCCTCACCCACTTGAGCAAATCTTCTGTTCCATTGTGCTCAGCAGTGCTTTGTCCTTCATCTTTAAATCACTTCAAGAAAAACAGATTAATAAGAAACATATGCTAAGCTTGTTTGAAAAAGACCCTCTCCTTAATAGAGGATACTACAGTGAGGGACCCATGTGCTGCACTACGGAAATCATTATCATCTCTTTGAAGCTTTAGTTAACAGCAGCGTTTCTATTACAGTGTGGAAGATGAGTTGTCTACGTTGAAAAAACACAGAACTCAACAGCAAAGTTCAATACAGTAGTTTTTCAGAAATATTTACAGAAGAGGTTTTGATTTAGTTAAATCCATGCACTTTTGTGTGTAAGCCTGGGTTGAAACTACGAAGTACAAAATTATTCTGGAAGAAAACATGCATAGTCTTCATAATATTTAAGTCATTCTTACTAAATAGATAGTGGTTAAAACACCAGATACCAAGATGGGTGGAGTTTTCCTAGTGGAGGTTCTGAAATTGTTTCCTTCTAACAAAACTTCGTAATTCTTTTGTCAGCACATATGATTTCCTGTGCTCTTTGCTGTATTCCAAAAGCCAAAATATGCATCCTATTGTGACAAAACTCCTGGTTTACTGAGAAAATACAAACAAACATCTGCATGGTGTCAGTGCTGCAGGCAGCTTTTTGTATTTGCTGGAAGATCTCATTCAGTTATGGAACATCAATTATTGGTAGGCATGCTCAAACATTTTCAACAGAGATCATGACAAAAAAATCTTGAGACCTTTCTTCTTGTAGCTAGAAGGTTGAAATCTCCAGCAGTAAACTTAAAACTGACCATTAGTTCAACTTTGTCACATGGTATTCAGCTTTGAAAAACAAAGTATGTTGATAAAGTGAAGATCAGCATCCTAGAATACCAAAATAGACTGCTCCATTGGTGGAATATGTTTACTGCTTTGTGTCACTGTGAATAGGGATATACTGGGGACAGAATATTTGAAACAAAGCCTCTAGTATGAGCTATAAGTGGACAGACTGCAAGATTTCAGACAGAAATTGGGCAAGCCTAGAGTTTTAGAAGCTTGTAGGCTACAGTTCAACAGACATAATTGGAGACAATTTAATAGTTTATTAACCTGTGGTTCCACAGGCAACTGAACAAACCTAGTGTCTTGTGGTGGCCAACAAAGACACATCTCACACTTAACACTTATTTTGCAATGGCTCCAGTGCTCCTTGGACTCTTCTGAATGCTGCCCTAACCTAGTAGAAAACTGCCCAGCTCTTCTGCTGAGTAATTTCCTACTGGGGTAGTGGCTTAGCCTCCACTAAGCATAGAAATGGATGCATAGGAAGGCCCAGGGCAGCATCTCCACGGGCAAGGGCAAGAATTTTCCTTCTTGGCAGCTGTAAGCCATCAGTTTGCCTAGCTGCCCAAGGAACCAGAACTCAGTGAGTAGCATCATGACAAGAGTCAAAGAATAAGAGCTCCTGGCGTCACTCACTTCAGCTGCTAGAAAGGATGCTTGCTGCTGACTTAAGCTAACAGTTTGATTTTACTAATTCCATGAAATTACAAAGTGGGTAAAGATGTCCTGCTGGCAAGTTTAGGCAATCCTCAGTAATAGTGTGTTATTTGTTTTGCAGCAGGGAACCTAACCAGCAGACATTCAGCCAAGAAGGAGAGCTGCATTGTGCTAGACTACAAATACATAACAAAAATTGTCTTCTGCAAATAGATTACAGCTGAGCTAACCAAATAAAGTCAGGAGAAATAAAAAAATGACCATGTATATACTACAGGTCAACAACAATATCAGAACTCAAATCCCGTCCTGGCTCATTGTCTGCTACATCTCTTTTTCCTAGCAGTTTGGACCTAGTAAGAGCTCCACCAGCTTATATTGTAACATCTGTGACAAATCCATCAAGGCTGCAGAAGAAACCATTCAAGTGAATGAAAAATGCACACTACACATAGGGCTTAAGAAAAAGATTTGGTTCAATGACTATTTTTATTCAAACAATATACTGTAATACCAGAAATGTCCATTAGGAGGACCTGTGGGGTTTGTTATTTTGCTTTTTTTTGTGTCTTGTTACAGATTTGTGGAGGACTGAATGGACAACAGTTGCCTGCTACTGAGTTAAAACTATGGGGAATATTCATGTTTCAACAAAGAGAGAGAGGCTATTTTAAAAGGCAATTCATCTCTTACCACTGTCTAAATAGCACACAGAGAAGTTGGCATCCACTTAGGTACCTTACTTAGATGTTTATTGACCTGAATATCTACTCTGTCAGAGCATACTGTTCTGCTGAAGTCTTCTGAACTCCTATTTGTGTTTTTGGTTTTCAGACCACACAAATTTCCCAGAACAAGGAGAACCTCCATCACATTTGAATTTATGAAACATCTGTAGTCCATATGAGAAGAAGTGTATCCCAGAGGAACAGAAAATTATAGTATTCATAATGTGTGGATAACAAGCAACTGGTGTTGAGAGTAATTAAATTTTGGCACTGATGAATTTCAACCCACTGTGTGCATTAATTAATCCACACAGTGATCCCGTGAAAGAAATGCAGAAAGGTCTGAAATTCAGGGCTTACCTATAGATGAAAATTAACACATAACAGGATAGGGTGACAATTTTAAATGGATAACTATTTTGGACTACTTCTGTGAGTGGACATTCCTATTCTGGAGTAAGTGTGACTTTTTCTGGTTTGTTTAGACCAAATGCAAAGCAGCTTGAGCTCATTCAGAAAGAGAGAGGAAAAAAAAAAAAAAAAAAGCTGTTCTATTCCAGATAAGACCATCCAAATGCCCCCAAACCAGTTACTCATTATACCTACAGACAAGCCTCAAAACCTAATTTTACATGGACCCAGACATCTGGGGTCCTTCAGTTCTTGCTTATTTTTCACATCTGACAAGTGTGTTGGTATAATTCTGATCACATTGCCTCTAAAAGGATACAGTAGAAATAGGAATATGCCAAAAGATGACAAGGATGAATGCAAGTATGGCTCAGCATCTGTACATGCAAAGGCTAAAGCAGGCTAGCTTTCCTCAGCTCTAGATGAAAGGTTTATAAAATCATGATGAATATGGAACAATTGTTCATTATTTCTCACCATATAAACAAATGAATTTATCAAATGGCAAGTTGAGAAACAGATAAAAACAAAGGGAATATTTTTCCACCCAACAAGAAATTGAGCTGTGTGACTCACCACTATATGAAGTTTGGATGCCAAAAGTATTAACAGGTTCAAACGGATTGGGCAAGCAAATTGAAGAAAGGTCTGTCAAGGATAACCAAACAATGGCCCTAATGTAATGTCAAGGGGAGGAAACGCCTGCAGCACTGATTGCTAGAAGAAAGGAAAGAGGAAAGGATCATTGCTCTGTTTCTTAAGCTCGTTCTCTAAGCTGTTGCTACTGGCTGTTGTCTGAGACAGGCTAACGGGATGATCAACCAGTGTGGTACTTAAGTTGGTGTTTTTATGAGTTTCCAGTGACTACATCTGTGTTTTAATACATTTCAACAATAGAATATATTGAAAAAAGTAATGGTAACATATTACACAGAGTGCAGAGCACTGGAGATGGTTCTGGATCTTGTTTTGGACCCAACCCTTTTATATTTGCTCTTTACAGTAGCAAGCATGATGACCCTGGTCATGATTTCTATGTTCTCTACCTAATGAGTTCTGCAGCAGCATGGGAAGGATGGTGAGGACTTACCAGCATGACATAAGAAGGCCACTATAAATAAGTCAATTCCTTCCACGCCCTATATTTATTAATCTCTTGATATAATAAACCAGACGAGTGAATGGTTTCTTTATGAGAGTCTTGACATTTCGATCACATCTCATTAATTTAATGTTATGACCATTGTTTCAGAGGCTGTATATTGAGAATGAATTTGCCTTGTAACCATTTGGTTCTGCAACTTGACTGAAATACACAACGAAGTCTTTATGGCCTTTCTAGGCTCTGCCAATTCAAAAACAACAACAACAAAAGATGACAAGAAGCTTCTCTTCTCTCTGTTTACTTCCATATTTCACTGTGATTTCTTGACTTGATAATGCATTTTACAGATTAAAAGTCTCTCCGACCTATTTTTATTCCCAGTGCTATTTATGTAGGCATTAAAAAGAGGTTTTCAGTTAAGATGGATGTATTTATTTTGCCTAATTTTGACCTCACAGAAATGATGGGATCAAAAGTTCAGTTTGACCTTTTTATGGTATCATTTATGTTTACTCATCAGAGAAGAGACAATGCAAAATAAATTGCAGTGAAAAATAGAAAATAATTCAGAAGAGAGAACATGTAATGAGGAAATGAACACTAAGGTCACCCACTTGTGCTGGGCCAGTTTCTGTGGGACAGTGGAGAGCTAGCCATCTCTACTACAGAATTCCAGGCTTCCAGAAATACAGGCTTCCATTTAAAAAAAAAAAAAAACAAAAAAAACAACCAACAACAAACAACATCGCATGGGGGAAACAATGAGTTTAAATTGCAGGAAAAATATAAATTCATACTAAATATAAATTTCACCAATAAAACAAAAGCAATAAGGAGTGCAGTGGACCACAGTTGTTGTCAAAAACAAAATTGTTTTTAAATCTAGCTTTATATAAAGTAAACAACCGAAAGATGATTGCTATATCTATTCTTACATTAGAAACAAATTCATATTTTGAAAAAGAAAAAAAAACCACAAAGTTGTAAAGGGAATAAAAATACACCTAAAGACATCCTAACCTAAAAAAAAAAAACAAAAATTGCAAGAACAAAAAAAAAGTGCACAATGATAACCTATTAGTTAGCATTTTACTTATATTATATAAGTGCTATATCATTTAAATGTTACATAATGCTACATATATATCCTCTGGCAGTCAAATTGTTTGAGAAATTAAAATGCCAGCACAAAAACAGATTCCATTGAACCAGTCTACATAAAGCACCTTTACCGAAATCAAAAGATTTTCAACAGAGGGATAGTATGAATGGTTTCTAAGACAGTCTGCTAACCACCTGTGGAGTTTTCAGCAGTACAGATTAACTCAGAAGTGTAGCTGTAGTTGAACATTTAAGGAATCAAAATTTGTTTATTCTCTAATCATAGACAAATAAACAAGACTACCTTTCTACCAAAATACAGTGAGCATATAAATTTCAGGAATGACATACCTGAGTGTCATGTACTTGTTGAAAGCCTTTACAAAAAAAAAAAAAAAGAAGATACAAATAATGCAGTAGAATCATGTGCTGGGCTGAAATAATCAGCAATTATCTTGCAATACTATTCAGGAGTTTAGAGACTACATGAGCAATTTATAAATAGCTTCTAAAACTAAGTATGAATATATTTTTTTAATTCTATGAGCAGTAGAGCCGAACAAAAACTTGTGGTTTTTTTTGTTTGTTTGTTTGTTTTTTCCAGACAATGCTAAAGGCTTGTTAAAAATAACAAGAGTCACAGGAACAAAACTGGGAGAGTGGAAGCTTCTTGGTTTTCTCAGAAAGCAAGGCTTACATAATCACATTTCCCACTCCAAAATCTTTTGGGGTCTTCTGGCACATTTCAACCAAAGTTAAATGCAGAATAAAAGTCTCAAAGACTATAAAAATAACTAATACTTTAGTATTAGTTATATTAAAATAACTAATAAACCTACAAGCATTATTAAACTAGAGATTGGGAAGGGGTAGAATATGAAATAAATGCTTCCACAACAGTAAAGGCATGTAGGAATAAGCTGTTCTAGATTCCCGTCCAGGTCTCCCATTCAACACCCACCCGGCTACAAACCAGCCAGGGAATAAAACCAACCCCAACAACAACAACTTGAGGAGGCCAGCCCTTCTCCAGCATATTGAAAACCACAGACCAGTTCCCTCCTCTGCCTGAGGCAACTTGAAGATGTACTTTTCACTTTCAAGAAAAGGCTCAGACCATGAATGTCTGGAACACACAGCTACCTGAATTTTCAGTCTAAATCTAAAGCAGAAAAAGTGACTGGAAGCCAGGGGAGGGGGCAATGCTGGGTTCCCTCTCACTCACAGCCAGTGGGGCACTTCTAACAGGAAGGATTCGGGAATCTGCTACAGTCCACGGAGGCATCACCTCAGACACTAGAAGGGATAGCACCTCTGAGGAGATGTGAGCTGAAACCCCTGCAGCAGGGGGAGAAACGTGAACTGGCATCCCAGGACAGTACTCCAACAGAGAGGCTCTTAGACAAACAGGCAGTCCATCTGACAGACTTTTTAAAGCCAGACTCTCTGTTCCTCCCCTCTTTCTCTCTGTTCTCTTCTACCACTTTGTAAAACAAGATATTCCAACAGTGAAGAACTCGTTCTATGCTGAACACAGCAACCCTCCTTCATCTTTCTCTCGCGGTCTGTACCATACAGTGCAATGCGAGATGGCTCTGCTGGAGTTTTTGTGTCTGATAAACACAATGACAAATACATTTACATACAAAGTCATATGAACAACAGTGCTCTGTGAAATATACTACTGCGATGAGAGATGCCAAAATCTTTTTCCCATTGTTTCTTCAATCAATGAAGAAATACAGAGAAGACAAAAAGAAATGGCATTAATTTATGCCCCTGCTCCACACACCCCCACATCTCTCAGTGGGATTTCTGGAAATAATGCAAGGCCTCTCCAGTGTTTAAGATGCAATGCCTCCAAATGCAGCAGCAGATCTCTACAGCCAATAAGCAGAAAAAATTGCATAAAAATGGAAACTAATTTATTTCACCATAAAGAACACTTTCTGTATCTGTATTTGCATGCATTTCTCTGCAGATAATACTAAAAGCACTGTCAGATGCATTCTGCTGTTACTATGACAAAAGCAGACAGCATTTGTCTAAACTGTTATTTATTGTTCAGTGAATGGGTTGTTTTAAGGCATACATTAACAAAAGACACCTACATTTTGCAAATGTTTTTGAGCAGAAGCATGTGTAAGATATTATAAGAAAAAAACATTTTTGTCAACATATTTTTCCATTTACTCATCAGCTTCTTGATTTTTCTGTGGAATAGCAAAACAAAGCCATGCTATGTTCTCAGCAGGGCTATTTTCATAGTGGAACAAGTTTCAGAGTAGTGACTTGGTATTCTTCCACTATTAAAAACATAAAAATTCAAAACTGATTCCTTGTCCTTCCTTCAAAGGGCTAGAAGACAGAATTTCCTGTGATATTCCCAGTACCTCTGTGAGCAAAAAACAACAGCAAAAGTTTAGTGTACATAATGGAAGAAGAAAGAGACAATGCCTGTGTTTATTTTACACAGTATATGCACTCAGCTGTCACTGACTTCAATGTAAATTCCATTTCTATAACACCTACAGTATGAGACTGATGCTGTGGGATCCATACACTAAAGGATAAAATTAGCCAGGCAAACAACCAACAGTCTTCTTGGAAGCTACTGCAGTCTGGGATGGCAACATAGACTCCTTTTGCCTAATTTGCCTTATTAGGACTTTTCCCATATCCTCATCTCTCATTCATTTAAATAAATGAAATAGCAATAGCAAAGCAATAGGTCCCCTAGCTACAGTAAACACAGGTGGACAAAACAGATTAAAAGTTCACTTCCTATGATCTTATATTCAAAGAAGATAAAAAAAACTCATGCTGGGACTTGGAGTAGTGTTTGGGAACACAGCTTGCTTTCACTGCTTACTTGTCTGACCTTTGTACAGAATACCAAAAACTATCAATACAATAAGCAGAAATTATCTCAGCCCTTTGATATGGAGGGTGAGGGATGGTTCATTTGGGATATTTGTTTTAATGATATCACAATCACACATTGTGTGGTTTGAATTAAATAGATTCTTTTCAGCTTAAAAAATGCTATTGATCTTTCAAAATATTCTTTCATTTTTGTCTGGCACTCCACTGTGCTCCCTAGCACTGTTGACATTTAAATGACTTCACAGTTGATGCAGTAAACACATTCAAAGATATAAACACCTCAGTTTTATTTTTAAGCAACTACGAATTAAAAAACAGTTCCTGGAAACTGCAATGGCAAGTAAAAAGTGGCATGTGCAAGACCATTACAAATCAAACTGATAGGGAATCAGATCTATCAAGAAGAGCCATTTGCCTGAAAATAACTGCACCTCCAAAAAACAAATTCCCAGTTTATGCCTCTGACCACAATAAAAAAGAATGAGATACAAATGTCTGTGGCTTGCATGCACTGAACTGAGCAGCCACTGACACCAACGTGAATTCGACTTTCACAGGCTTTACAGGTTGAGACAGATGCTCTAGGAGTCAGTATAACATAGTGTTAATGAGAACTACATTTAAAAAAAAATCTGAATTCATAAAATAACTTAAAATTTATTACTTTAAATGGTCACCTCAAAACTAAAGTTTCCATTATACTTAACTGGTTTATGATCCCTATTTTCAAATGAATGAAAATGAGATCAATACTTAAAGAAGATTTTTGGTTTGAAACTGACTGTGGGAAAAAAAAAAGTCTTTCTCTTTTCCTTCTCTCCAAGTCCCCAAGTCAGCCAATTGCAAAATCTTATTTTAATAGAGTTGCATTGACTGGAACAAAGCTGCTTTAGAATGTGATGAATTAGATGAACTATTTTAAATTTTTAAATTTTTAAGTTTTATTTATTTTAAATTAAATGAGAGGAAGGGCTATTCTCATTTTCTGTTTGGGATTTTCAAAATGGCTCAGACAAGTTCAGCACCAGTGAAATTCACCCAGTGAATTTCTTTACATCTTTGCAGTATCCCAGACTCCTTTCCATGTACAGTGATACACAGGATCAGGGACAGGACCACAACTGGTGCTCAAGTCAATGTGTTATAAACAACTGGAGAAAAAGAGCACTGCCAGAAGCATGAGGTGACTTCATCTTTTTAGGGTAACAGTTTTAGTGTTCTGCATGGTTGTGAATCAGGAAGGAATAAAAGAGCTCTGTCATGTCCTGTTTTCTCTAACTGCCTTTCAGTGAGGAAGAACTTGAGCGTAGCCTAGATATATTCTTAGGACTGTGTATTTGCAAGTGATCAATAAGAAAGGACATTAATAAAGATCTAAAAGTATCAAATATCATAAAAACATGAAAGACATTGTTAGAAACATATCAAAGACACCAGCAGCCCCCAAATTTTCCTAGCCGTCTTGATTTACTACCAGGTCCAGTCACCAGTGCTCCAAACAAAGAGAATGAATTAGTTCAGGACATCCCTGTTCTAAAAGTAGCAAAGAGAAAGATGGGGAACACAGGTTGCTAGTACTTGCTGAACCAGCACACAAAGAGATAAGAAGGTAGGCTAGTCCCACAATATAAAAGAAGTTGAAACAAACACTTTCCTTTAGCAGGCAGTCTCTTTGAAAATGAAAGTACAGGAAAATCTACCACAATTGATACCTGGCTGAGTTTTATAACAAATGGGCCGTCATTTATTTAGCGTTTGCCCTACTCCCACTTGGTGCACGTATGTGAATTTACACATTTAGTTTGGTTTCTATTGATGGGCTCACTGAGCTCTATGTGCTTCGATGATGCAAGTTTCTGAGGGTAAAACTTACTTTAGCACATATATTTCTGTTGTATTTAGTGTGATCTGTAAGTACTGTATAAATGGCTACAGTTTGCAGATAAGCGATTTTTAGCCTACTTCCAGAAGGTGTAATGAGAAATAATATTTCCTAACAATAATAATGCTAATTACATTTAATTTAACTGTAACTGACCTTTTTTCCAAAACTAGTCCCATGACAGCAGTTCTTAATTTAAACCAAACTGCTCTCCGCACATGTGGATAAGCCTGTTACTATGGCAGCAAAACACCTGGGATAAACTGCTGGGCTGCTGAAAAAAATAGTTCTGCTACTGAATTCAGGAGGACACTGTGCAGTCTTCTGCCATATAGAACAACAGATAATGAGCTTTTGTTAAGTAATCTGGCCTGTCTGCTCTTTTGTGGATGTCTTCCCTGGTGAATTTGCCACTTGTCAAAGAAAAACCTAACCTTATTCTTACCAAATTAGAAAAGACAAGACCCCGTACCTTTAGACCACCTTTCCTTTAAAGGAAGATAATGTGTTTGCCATCTCTTTGTTTCATCTTGGTTAGACTTCATTACTTTGACTTATCTCCCATGCAGCCCGGTATTTGCAAGTTCGGTAGTTAACACAGAAAGCAGTATAGTCAAAGTATTTTCTTCATTACACAGACAGAATTTCACATGTGCTCTGTATTAATGTATTTTCCTGCAACCAGGAACAAGGACATATGAACTTAAATCCTCTGGCACTCCACTGGTATAAAAATATACCGTTCCACTTAAAAAACAGTTCAGTAAATTTTCTGAATGAGTTTCACACAAACAAAAGCGTGTGTTCTTGATGTAAAACCCAGATGCACAAGTCATCTCTCACTGATGAGAATGCAATACTAGCCAAAGTCTAAACCTCAGGGAGCAGACCAGTACTGTGTAAAACATGGACAAGTAATACAGGATTACAGTAACAATACCAATGATAGAATAATACTGGCTACTTATGCCAGACACACACACGCGCGCGCACACACACACACACACACACACACACACACACAAAAACAACTTGTAGAGGCTGAGTGTTTGTGAATCACCTAAAACCTGAGCAGCTATTAAAACTTTGGCCATATTTCTACTGTTGGTAAACACATTGTTCCTAGTTATGAAATAGCTAAAGAGATAGATGTCTTGTTAGTGAAGTAAATGCAAAAAAGCAGAACCCTTTCAAGTAACATACCCGTTTGCTGCATTCAGAGCACCCATGCTCTCCACAGGTAATCCTTCCAAAAAGCTATTGACTGTCAATACAGCTAAATTGCTGTTTCTCATACATCAAAACCTCAACTCTGCCTGACGGGTGTCAGAGAGAAAACTCCCATTAATCCAACATGGGATCAAATTGCTCAAAGTCAGCAAGTCGCTTCTAGGAAAATCCACTGCAGGTGAAGGTGGTCATGCTGTTGCTCAGGAGGTGAGTTAAAGCAATGACGGCATGGATAGATGGCCCAGATTGGATAATCTGAAGGTTATTAGCTGTCCAGGTATCCTCTCTGGGGGGTGCCCCCAGTGGGCATACTGGCCTCATACTGGGAACCTGCCTCACAAAATGTGACAGACCACCACAGCTTTGGCTGCCCACTCTTAAATCAATAGCATGGGCACAATATTCACAGCAATTTTATTAATAAAATAGGTGCTAAAGGGCAATAAGCACACAGCTATTTCATCCTTTTTCTTTCTTTGTCATCCACAGCTATTATAGTCCTTTCTGCATGCTAGTAATGATTATTTTTATCTTTTGGCATTTTAGAAGCAAATGGCACTCATTCCAGCTGTCCCTGGAGTTCCTACTACTTCCCTCATTGCTGGGACAACGACTCAGGTTTCCAAAGCAGCTCCCAACTTTGCCATCTGTCCAGGAGCAGGCACTTCCCATACCTGTTGCAAACTAAAACTTGAATTCCATGGTACTCATTCCATCCAAAAGTCAGATCCCAGCCATCTCCAGCTACAGACTGCTTTGGTCTGTGTGAATTATCAGTAAACCCTGTAGCAAAGTCACAGGCCTCAAGGTCTTCTTTCAAAGACAGTAAAAGTAAAAAAGGGAGATAATTTTTCATTTTGATTACGCTTTTCTTTATTGTGGCTGCAGGGAAGAGCAAACTCTACAATTGTCCTAATCAAGTTATTCCTTTTTTTTTTTTTTTAAAGCAAGTGTTCATCACCTTTCTCATTTCTGTGAGCTTTCCACTAATGACTGTTCCTCAATTAGCAGAGCACAGATCATGTTGGAGTTGGACTTGATGATCCTTGTAGGTCTCTTCCAATTCGGGATATTCTATGATTCTATGTGCAAATCTATCCCATAGATCAACTAATGCTAACCTTTAACTGAGTTGAGCATTTGGGATTGATAGTTACAGAGCATGCACAAAATACCCAGGTAGGCGTGCGATACCAAGAAGCAGAACATAAATTCTCATAGTCAAACCCTGCAACTTCTACTTAGACAGCTTGCAGGCTCATTAAGTAGCAGAAGAAAAAGAATGTTGCTGAGAAAGGAGAAAGGGAGAAATCACCATCTCCCCGCTTTATGAAGACAACAGAAAGAAAGGACAGCCGTGATAGGAATTTTCTTTTGTAGCGGCTGTCTTACAGCTACAATTAGCATAAAGCCTAATAGAATGCAATATAAAAGACAGAAAGAAAGACAAAGAAAGAAAGAAAGAAAGACAGAAAGAAAGAAAGAAAAAACAAAAAAAAAGTAAATTATGCTACTGCTTTGGATAAATTCCAACAACTTCACAATCAAAAAAAAAATACAAAAGCTTATGCCAATCTTCATTTGCAGTTACATGAGCTTACATATTTTTCCTAGAATACTAATCTCTATTTTATTTATTCATGTTAGAGAGATTTAAAAAATTCCTCCTCAGCCATGCCTCATCATGTCATAATTACTCATTTTCATGAAGGCTTCTAACAGCCTCTGGTTACAACACCATGACATTTGCTAATAAATTATAAAGTGAAAGGATAATTTAGTCTCCATAACCAATTATTCTTTGGCTTCTTTGCAAAACTTATCTCCAAAAATAATGTGTCCACTAGCCTATAGGGTGCTGGACTCCAGTAATCAGTTCACCTCACTTTTTCCCAGGAAATAGTCAACAGATCTAAATGCTTTCCAGCCCCAACCAAACAGGACAAGCCTTAAAATATTTGAAAACTGAGTATGAGAATTGGCTTCTTTGAACTCTCTGGTCTTCTTCAATGAGATAGCAAACCAAGGAATGCGCTAGCATCTTGAAATGGAGATGAAGGATTCTAATGAACACACCTCAAGTTTGCTTTGGAGCAGAATCTCATGCATTTTCTACAGACCTGCTAACATCTACTGAGATCAACTGAAATAGTTCATTGACTTCATGGCTACCAGTGTGCATACTAAGGACAGGAGACACAATATTACATAACAGCAGGAACAACCAATGTAAACTTTTGGACTTAATCAAGTTGATGGCTTTTTAATTGTAGATGTATGAGCACCAGAAGTAAATATTACTATGGAAAATCCAGTTTTGTGGAGCTTAGTTTAATTTGAATCAACCTTTTGTAAGAGCAAATATTTTGAGTTCATTTAAACTCAGGTGTCTCCAGTATCTACAAACATATGTTCTGTCTTACACAGACAAGGTCAGTGAGATGTTTTAGGTGTCAAGGGGGAAAGTTCTCACATTTCTGGAATGGTAGAGGGAAGATTTATAAAGTTTTTACTGGCCTGAAGGAAAGAAAGAAAGCAGAAACATCTGCCAGAGTCATAAGTGGATTGTTGGCTAAAGTCATTCGGCGGGGGAGTCTGAAATAGATCATCTCTGCCTTGAGCAGTAGGCGTTAGTGGAGTCATCAAAAATAATTACTACAGAGGAGTCCAGGACATACCTATAGGGAATAAAACTAATCTGACAATGTAAAATAATTCCACAAAATATGGATAGAGAAGTCAGCACTTCTTACACTCCTGGGCTCACACAATGTACTAAGCTCTTATAAAACATGAGCAGAAATACTTTTCATTTGAATCTGGAATAGTACTTATGAACTAAGAACATTAGGAAAGGGAAAATCACAGACAACAGAGGTGGCTACAGATACACCTATGATCACACTACTCAGAACATCTGTGGTAAAACATTTACTCAAAGATACAAGCATGGATTTCAAACTGATATTGCTTGGGATGTTTCTAATGTGTTCTAGCAACTCACCTGTGCTAAGACTAGCAAATGTAAGGGGGGTAAAAGGGGTTAACCAGTTGAATAGCAGTGAGTTGTACACATTTAAACAACTCTCTCCTTTTTAGCTTTTGAATGAGATCAAAAGGAGGATCTGCAGCTCCCAAGATGAACTATCGCATGTGTGTTTGTGCTAGCCACTTGGCACTATCCTATAAACAACATACAGAACACCATAGGAACAATGACGTGGCCATTTCCCACAACAGTTCTTTCTTTCTGCTTGTAAACAAACCCAAGGCTGCACATACTCTTTAGAGCCATGGCCTCTCCTCAGGAGCTCACATGAAAGCATTTTGACTGTGTTTTGCATTAGCTTATTTCCAATGCCAAACAGCCTCCGGATTCCCAAAGCACATACCGTAAAACCCTCCTCTGGAAGCAGAGCAAGCAGGGTCACATGCCACTAGAGATTCGCCCACGTGCATGGAGGCTCTTGGACAGAATCCGACCCTCAGGCTGTCTCTAAGGGCAGAGAAGATTCCTCCCTGAAGTATGATTGATGGCAAGCCCTCCTAAAGATATATTTTGCTGGGGAACACTGAGAAGGTGCTGTATTATTTCAAGGGTATGCTCCGTAAGCCCTCATTCAAGCAGTTTGAGCGTCTGGGAATGGCTACGCTCATGGCCAGTGCTGCTTGTTTAAACCTGGGTGTTGAAACTTTGGCCTTCCCACTGCATTGACAAGTTTCCACAGTTAAACCCATCAGGCCCCAGGCACACGTAATTCTTCAGGGCTGTTGAAAATTGATTAATCCAATTGCAATGATGGTCAAACTCTCAAATGAAATATTATATGGAAATTATTTTAATTCCTTCCTTTCTGAGGGGTTGCTCTTATACTGCCCCTTTGTTGCTACTACTGCAAGGAGCTATTTTCCCCTGAAAATGACAGGTAGTGGTGGTTAGACTTATATAAAGGGAGCATGAAAGGTATTCAAAACTATGGTTCTTAGCCTGTATCTCCTTTGTCCTCACGAGACCAGCTACAAATATATCTGAAGGCAAACACAACCAGCACGTAAAATAAATAAAAAATGCTACAAGCTCAGCCTAGCAATTTTTGCAAGATAAAACATTTTTGGCCATTATACTGATTTTTTGTTCTGTTTTTCCTTGGCTGATTTTTGCAAAATTTTCCATGTTGCCTTTCTTCTTTGAACAGTAGTACCTTTCCGTGGAGAAAAAGTATCCTGTGTGAGATTTTAGGTTATGTACAATAGACATAGGTGACTTTACCCCCTCCTCTGCTCATTCCCCAAGATGCCTGTCATCATCTCTCCAACAGAAGTTACTGAGAACTCAGATGTGCTGTCAAAATGTCACTTGTTCCTTCTAACATACATTTCTCTAAAACGTCAAGGTTCAAAAACTGTTAGGTACTGAGCTACTAGGGATCATTTTAACTGAATCAGAGGAGGGGGAAAACTGTATTTTTTAAATTATCCTAGCACACTAGAAGGGGCAATAACCACTCATTTCCAGGAACTCATGCAAGGGAAGTGGGAAGGAGTTTGGAAGAAGGTAGTAATGAACATCCGGAGCTCATGATGAAGAGTGCAACTTGTAAATAAGTTCATCTGCATCCAAAACAGACATCTTCCTTTGCATTTTAGTGTACTATAGCAACTGAAGAAGGGGAAAGAGGCAGCGCAAGTGATTCAAACCTTAGTTTTGTATTTTCTCTGTCAAGCAGAGCATTCTGAAGCACTGAAAGTCCCAATACTATGTTGTATAAATTACATATATTCCAGACCTCACACACTTTCATAGATAAAGCAAGAAGATGACCACATAAGAGCTGAATAATTCTAAAAAGCCTGGTGCTACCCCATAGTTTAGCTTTTCAGGGAAAACTAGGCACATTTGTAAGTCAAAAATCTCTCTGATCACATAGTCCATAGTCTCGCAACTGAGTCTTCAAGTTTTTTATACAGGCATAAAACACTAGACAGCTCAAAATTAAAAAATAAAAATGCAACCTCTCTTTTCTTGTTAGAATATTAACTATCTTCCCTTCACTGTGGTTCAAGCTGCTTAATTTTCCATTTTGTATTTAGTGTGGTTTTCCCGTAGGTACCAAAAAGGAGTCATGGCTACTTGAAATATGGATCTCAAGCCTGTAGAGTTACCAAGGTCTGATGACTTCCTTATGTATCTGCCTTCCTCAGATATTATTTCAAAGAGATGTTGTGGTATGCCTTCACAAACCAATACATTACTGTGCGAGAAGCGAGGACAGCTCTGAACAGACTAGCTTTGACAGAGGAAGTATCCAAAGTAGCCTCAGTTCAAATCCCAGAGGGAGGCTAGCCGCACCAGCACAGCATGACTCTTAGCCTAACGCACCCAGCTACTTGGCGAATCCAGTTTGCAGGGGCAGAGCGCTACACCAGTGAGGAGCTGTCACTTCCAGCAGGGGCACTGCTTCTGGTCTCTGCACATGACACTCTGAAGTCGTGCCTCATACACAAGTGGCTTGGCAGGAAACTAGAGTTGTAAAAGCACGCTTTCTTTGCCTTATTTACAGCCTGTTTTAATGACTTGGTAAATAAAACATGAGTTTAAAGAGCAGAATAAGCACTAAGTTACTGCCCATCCAGACTTTCTCCGGGAAAATAACCATACAAGAAGTTTCACATGTGGAACAACAGAACTTGCCATCTGAGAGGAAGCTGGGAAGAAAACAGCTAAGATGACGTGTTTCTAGCTCATACTACATTTTGGTTTCTCACAACACTCACCTAAGACCTTGTTCCACTGGAAAAGTTCCATCCATTTTGATAAGAACAGGATTTGAAACTCTGTTGGGATGAGAATATGATAAAAAGTTACAAAATTGTTTTCAGAGCTGTCAGATTCATTTCCCTTCTGGCTTGAGCTGCAGTTTGGGGGTGGAGGAGAGAAAAGAATAGCTCATGTAATTGAGCTTTTCAGAGAACGACTTAAAACTATGTCCTGCCTACTCACAGCAGCCGGGTAGGACAAGCTTTCATTGCCCCACAGGCGAAGCAATAGGCATGATCAGGAAGCTAGAAGCCACCCTGAATTATCAAGAAAAGTTGTTCTGAGGGGGGTCAAGGAGAAGATAGAAGGAAGCAAACTGGTTGGCCAGGTCCAGAGAAATGCCAGTGGAAAACCACTGCCATGTGACACCATAAAAGTTAACAAACAAACAAACAAGGATTTAAAACAGACAAAAGGTTAAACCAGAAATGGTAAACAGCTCTAGCAAGAGGAGGCCTCAAGGACAAGTCTCTTCATCGGAGTGCTAGCAGATATGAACCACGGGGAGACCCAGGTGCAGGTAGATAGAAGTCAAGAGCAGACTAGATCGTGTAGTGTGTTTCAGACACATCAACATCATCTGCAGGGGAAAAAAAAAAAGTTAGTCAAAATTCAGAGAATGGAGGCTGGGGAGGAAAATGTCAATTCATTTAGATTGTCTTAATTTCTGTCAATCTCAGCTATGAAGGGACAGATCCTTTTCCCACTGATGTCAGCTTCCAGGTCTCAATCTTCTATTCCTCCTTAGTGAAGGTTAGCTCCAAACAGAAAACCATTACAAAACAATCTATGTCTGATCAGAGCATCCAATGTAAACATACAAATGCTTCTGTGTTAGCAAACTAGCAAGGTGGCATGAGAAGCTATTCTAATTACACGTCTAATATGAAAAAAAAAAAAAAAACACAGCTGCCTTTAAACTGAGAATCAAATGCCATGTGTCTTAACTGAGCTTCCTTCTACAAGGCATGGCCGAAAGCTTGCTCTGCAAGCTGAAACTGAAACTCAATGGCATGGTTCAACTGAAGAAGTGAATCTGTCTGGAGATGCCCAATTCCAGGGGAATCTTACCTCACTTAACAGGGAGCAAATGCTGCCATGAGCTGGCCAGAATACTCTTCCTCCTAACAAATGAGGAAATGAGTGCAAGGCACAGAGGGACTTTTCTACATTATAAAAGGTAACTTCAGAAGGTTAGATCAGTAAACCTGAAATACATCAATAAGCCACTTTACATTTTAACAGCCCTTACCCAAACAATACTATTTCGTTTGGATAGTTTGCCATCAAAAGGGCAATAGTTTAATTGCATCACATAAACAGTAACCCAATTAAATTCACCTCACCAGTGCACAGATACTGTTCAAATAACTCTCCCAAGTAATGTAAATGGTCTTAAAATGGCACTCTGTGATTGCAAAGGACATCCTTAGGTCACCATCAGAGAGATGCAAGGTGAAAGACATAGCCCTTTACCCACAAAGTCTGCTTCCTTGCTCTCCAAAATCCAATTGTATTGCTTTTAATACTTTGGCGTGTTCTCAGGGTTTTTTCTCCTGGCAGTACAGTGAGATCAGGCTACAGGAAGAAGAGTACTGTGTTAACACCACTGTGTCTTAAGGACTATTTTTATCATTCCTGATTTATTTCTGACCTCCTGTTTTTTTTTCTCCTTGACCTTTTACATGAAGACAAGGAAAGTAGTACATTTCATCTGCCAGTTGAGTGTATTTTCTTTTCTTCACTCCCAGAATTATAGGGTTTTAAGTGAACGTCAGCTATTTTGCCTGCAGGCTTTCACTTCACAGAAAGAGTATACCTGGCCATTTCTCTCCTCACTGGTAATAGCTTTTGTTAGGTAAGGGAATGTTTAGCGAGTCAAAAACAGTACAGCTCCTCAGAGTTTTGCTGAATGACAATGTTTTGGAAGTCAGTTTCTCCTGGTAATCAGAATCAACAACATGTAGTCAGGTATTTTCTTAGTGCAATCAGCTTGTTTATCAAACCTGCACATTTCCTATCATGGTTCCTCTGAACCAAGATAATGAAAGGCACACAAGCAACTTCCTAAATGTGGGTCAGCATATTGCCGTGTGACCAGAAATTGCTGTTCTGTTTCTCCCTCCCCTCACCACCAATTCACTCCATTGTTCTTAAGTTTATGATCCCAAGGCTATTGCAGGTAGTTCTGTACTAAGTATACCCATGTTCTGAACCAGAGACTGAAAAACAAACAAACAAACAAAAAAACATTTAGATTTGAAAACCTCATCACTGTATTAGCACCAGGGCTATGTTAGCATTCTTGCATTTAGGGAAGCTGAGAACATGTCACCCTCCCCTCTCCTCTGTCCTCTTGTTCTTACAATTCCCTGAACTGTCAGCCCCTCAACCCTCTCCCACCCCCACTCCTCCCAATTCTTATCTTACATCTAGAGCTTCTGAGCTTCTGGAATGACAGGAGCACCACCGGACTCATAGGTAGGACATTAAGCTGAGATGGGTGTTGCACAGGAGCAGTAAGTTCAAGTCCCATCAGCCTCAAACGAGGCTGCTGCCTCTGGGAAGACTGAAAGCTGAACAGACCATGGTACAATCTCTTCCTTCCTATTCCCTTCCCATTCTAACAAGACACTTGAACTCCCTGCCTCAGCTGTCACTGCTGCATTCATGGCCTCCTTTCTGGCAGCTCTGTTTATCTCTACCTCCTGTGCAAGTAAAAGAGGTGGAACCTTATTCCCACAGTACTACTACAAAGAGGGACCAGCAAGAACACTGGCCTGAGACAGGGAGGCTCTTCCTTGTCATTAGAAGTTGTTCCTGGGACACCCTATCCCAGCTACCTGGCACTTAGGGGCCTTGAAGCTGACCAGAGAAGAGGAAGGGAGGTACCAGGAAGGTGGTGGGTGCAGGAGGTTTGCCAGTGGTGCCAAAGTTCCTCCTTAGGGTTCTGTGGATCTTCATTAGGACACAGAACTTCCCAGCACCAGGCAGGGGGCAGCAAGGAGTTTGTGCAGTTCTTGGATGACAAGCAGGGAGGGCTCTAGAGCCCCAGGAGAATTTCCCTGGCTTCATTGTCCTGAGTTAATTTATAGCATGGACATCAGTATTTGTGGACATAATCTCAGCATCCTTCTGTCTGCAGTTTGCTCACATCTTGCTGACCAGACTGAAGGCAGATCTAGCAGGCGACCAGCTCCACCTGACAGCAACAAGGCTAAGGCCTTATCTGGTGCAAGGCCACTTTTCTCGTTTGAATGATAACAGAGGAGCCAAGAAGGGGAGTCTGAGCCTCTTCTTGTGCACAACAAATGACCCGTAGCCTGTTAATTGTTGGAGAAAGGATGTCTTACTCCATCCTAGTTAGTCTGTGGTGAAAATGACTGGAAGGCCTCTTCTTCTCTGTATGCAAGCAGCTTCTTCCAGCCTGAAGCTTGCAGTGTGCAAACCATTAGGACCTCCTGTCAAAATGATAACATTTCCAGTCAGTCTTTAGAAACAGCAGCCATGTTTCTCCTATTTGCACAACTGTGACAACAGAAAATGAAGTCCCAGTGAAATTAACTTAGCTAGTATCTACAGATTAATAAAAATTGCCTTATAACAAATTTGAATGTCTCTGGTCTTCCCCGTGCATTCAAAATCTAAACAATGTTTTTCTTTACCAACAACAACTCACCAAATTCCCAAAATGGCAATTCTGTCTAAGAGTTAATTACTCTCTGTCATACGGACTTTAAACATTAGGACTTTTATTTTTGTTATTAAGGATTATACTTAAAAATATTTCCCACTACATTTTTGTTTTCAGAGGGACTGTTTATTCAGTTGCTCTACTCATACCCTATGTGCTGGTACTGAAATGCCTCTTGCAGTCACATCCACACAGAGAAACTGTGTCCCTTTAACAATAGTTAAAATAGTGCAAGATATTCCCATCTTCCCCAGGTATAGTACTGGTACAAAAATTCCATAAAACAGTATAGTTAAGAACATAAAAAAAGCAACAGTGGATCATAAATGGCATTTAGCACAAGTGTCTGTGTCTGACAGCAGCCAGCAATGGATGCCAAGGAGGAACAAAGGAGCATGGCACGCTCATACTGACATTCTGCAAGATCTCCTACCCTGTTTTCAGGGATTTGTGTATGACAGACTCCTGGAACCACAGTGGCTATCTTTGAACCTGTTAAGCCTCAATAGACTTTTCATCTGTGAAACTTCACAGCCCGTTCCTGAAGCTCTGGACCCTACAACAGGCTGCAGCCAAGGATTCCACAGTTTAAACACACAGCCTAGGAATAAGTACCTCCTTCTGTTTGTTTTGAACCTGCCACCTGGTGGTTTCATGGCACACTCACCTGCTTTGGTAATGGAAGCAACAGAGAAAAAACTGTCTCATACTGACTTTTTCCTTCCTACTCTGCATTACATTGACATCTATCTCATCAACCATCTTCTTCTTCCACACTGCAAAACCATAGCCTACTGGTTCCAGTAAAGAAGTTTCACAAGGAAGGGAGTAGGCACCTTTCTATCAATACTGCACTGAAAATAAGCTGAGTTAATTCTCTCACCAGAAAAAAATCAAATTTCTCAGGTTATAAGTACTAGCAAGTAAGTGCCAGCTACTTTACATTAATTGCTTATTTACATGCCACTTCTCTGTAGTAAATACCAGGTACATTATCCTTCAGGGACAGTGAATCATCACTGAAACAGAGATAAAATTTATCATGTAGTAAGAACACGTACCCAGGCAGGTATTGAGGAGCTGACACCCACGCTGTAAATTCATATCTTACTTTACCGCTCAACATTCAGACCCAGTTCAGCTGAAGGGGCCTCATTTGGAGATGGTGTGGCATGGTTTGGTCAAACAGGCCACTGACATCCCCATCCAAACCACTTCAGCCTCTGCTGTCTTGTGTACCCTGTGCTGTAGCATCAACACACAGACTGGCAGGCAGCCTTTTCCTCCCCACCACTCACACCCCCAGATCCCTGTCCTCCTCTGCCTACAGGCTGCCAGAGCGCTGTTCCCCCCCGGCACCCCAAAGCAAACCATACTGAAAGACCAGAACCTCCTGCCAGCTGCTATAAGCTCTATGAGAATGCCAGAGCCTAAGCAAAGGTCTTAACATTTATGGCTGTTTGTCATCACTTCAGCTGTTACAGTCTGGCAAAATGGAAGTGCCACGCATTCACATTCTATTTCTGCCACTACCTTCTCTCTTTCACAGGAGGCTGACAATTTAACAGTCATCTACAACATTACAGAAAAAGACCACTAATGAATGAAAAACAGATGCAGAGAGGAGGCCAAGGTCAACTAATGCCATGAAATTCCTGGTCAGAGATAAACCCCTACGATCTTTAAGTATGGTTCCTGACCATTTATTCAGACTAAGGCAGCCCCCCCACTTCCTTTTTTGGTCCTGATGAACAGAAAATTCAGTGTTTTCATCAACAACAGCCATCAGAAAGCATTTCCTTTGTTAATCCTAAATAAAGTGGACTTTACTAGTCATTCAAAGAGACAGAATTCTTCATGTTGGTCTTTTATGTTTTCTGAGGTTGTAATAGCCTCAGTCAAGCAGCTCTTTCTTTAAACCTGTCTTTTTTAAGGCTTTTTTTTTTTCTAAATTACTTACTGCAACTATTAAAATTTTAAGCTTGATTATTCAGCAGTGTTCAATCATGTGGTCATGAGTCATTAAGCCATGTAAATCTGGCCAGGCACTTCTTGTAGGAGTACACCTGTGTGCAAATTTTAAATGGGTTCTCTACAGTTCCCAGTTTATGAAACTATCAGACATTTTCCATTAGAGCTTTGCCAGCACAGCTTACCCTCTGACTTGCTCAGTAGAAATCAGTGCTGTGCAGCTCTAAAGAAATAATGTGGTAAAGGCAACTTATAACCTTAAAAATGATTATCAGCACAGACCAGCAGCTAATTGAAGTTCTCATACCTTTCCCATTCTTAGTGTCAATACAGGACGGATACCTCCTGCTAAGCCACTCGAGTCACACGGTTTAGTATCACAGAAACACAGGCAAGGAAGGGACTTTAACAGACCATACAGGCCAGGCCCCCAAAGAATATTTCAGTCTTTTCTAGGAAATTCAGGGTCAGTCCATTCTACATGAATCATTTTTCTCAGGTTATTACATCGGTTCTTTGGAAAAGCTGACAACACTACAGATCAATTGATCAGAGATACCGGAGAAAGGAGAGGCACTGAAGGAACTGGAAGGGGAATATCCTGCATTTGCCTCTGAGGCCACAAAAACAGCAGTGGGAAGGAAGAGTGTCACATGAAAGCATGTCTCTTCCAGACAGAATCTATACAGATGACAAAAGAAATTTAAAATAAATGTTTATGCCACAGGAAACAACAGGAAAACAGGAACTGTCCTGCATAACGTCAGAGAAACAAATGCATGTTTCAGAAGAGGGCTCTAATTACAGCCTTTTAGCTATTTGAAGTCTCCTTAACCTCATAATGTTTCAGAAGCAGAAGAGAACAGTGCTGTCAGTGCAAAAGATGCAATGTATCTAGGCTTTTCCCTTTTTGTGCCTTTTCTCTTTCTTCTTTAGAGTCTGCCAACAGCTGCCCAGGATGTCTACAAATAAAGTAGTGCTTCCTGGCATCCTCATCCAAGTTGGGCATTTGGAATTGCTTTCAGATGCATAGCTTAGATGTGCTTTAAGTGCCAACAGTAATAGCCATACCCCAAACTTTTGCTGCTTCTTTAATGTTATCTTCTCACGGAAGTTTCTACTCCCACCGTGCTCATGAATAGAATTTACTCCTCTATCATTAAATCCCCTGCTGTATGCAACTACATTTGCACTACATTATTGTATCAAAGTCTGTCTAGTTTTTTTAATACTGTCTTTCTCAGCATAGTATCTGAACAGGTTATTTATTTTAAATGCTCCCAAAAGATAATCATAGATTTTTGTTTGTTTGTTTTGTTGTTGTGTTTTTTGTTTGTTTGTTTTTAATAGTATTTGGGCACTTGGAAAGCACCCAGAAGCCTAACTCCCATCAAAATGAATTTAAAGTAGGCACCCATGTCTAGACAGCTTAAGTGCCAATGTATTGTTTCCTATAAATTAAGCTTTTCTAAAGGCCTACAGCCAGAATATGTTCTGGGGGATCTCTATCCCTGACTGTTCACTTCAGCTTTAACCATTGGATTTCATTGACAGGTCCATTGTTCCAGCATGGAGTAGCTGCTGGGAATTGTGACAGCCTGAGGTGAGACAGTCTGGTAAGTGTGACCAGTGCTATGATGCCAAATTTATGNGCTGCCACAGTCAACTCAAATTTAGATTTTTCTTAAAAAGGCTTTTCAGATGACCAGAACCAGTCCTCAAGAAAGAGGACCAAGGGGACACAGACAGTTAGCAACAAATGACCAAAAATGTGAAGAAAGGGACAGAAACCCCTTTGAAATACCACTTTTGATCTTTAACCACTGAGCCAGTTTCTCTTCATCCAGTCACAAATGGTCTGAAGGCTGGCAGGAGGCAATGCTCCTTCTCCTGAAAGCACACAAAGCAGGGTGTCACCTTCATTCCCCTACCATCTTGAGTCCGTGACAGCTTATGATTTCCTCTTCTCAGTCCCCAGGGATGCCAAACAGGATGCAAGAAACTTGCTCTATGTAGGCAGTGACATCCCGAGTGTATACACCTGGAGCGTATACTGCTCTAACAGTCAGACTGCTTCTGTCAGCACATATTCAAAGTGAACAGATGAATCAATGCGTGTCAGTATTTTATCCATCACGGCAGGAAGCAGGAAATTCTGTCTCATAAGTAGATCTGTCAATATTTCCTGAAATGTTTGGCAGTAATGAAATCTTGTACATGTTCTGGTTTTTCAGAGGCCACTGGTAATTTGTCCTTTGAACTAAAAAGAAGGCAAGAATTACATTGTCAGACTTTAAATAGATTTTTTTTGTTTGTTCTTTGAAAGTTTTATTACACAGCCTCTCTCCTCTTTTTACCATCTGACTGATAGGAAATCAAAGGATTCTAAAATGGAAAACATCTGATTGTAGGAATGAAGCAATTAGCTGGCATCAGTAACAACAGCATATTATTACTAACAAAAGCAAGTCTGCAACCTAGAATCCTTAAATAGAATATTGAAGGAAAAAAAAAAAGAAAGCACACCAACTAGGGACTAACCCATGCTGGCTTAGTGGGAGAAAGAAATGGCACACTAACTGATAACTTTACTATCACAATAGTTTAACATATTTGCTCTTTGCCATTGGAACATTTTATTGCATGTGATAATTACATAACAAGATTTCCATGGCAACAGAATCAGTGAGGTGGCGCCGGTCCTCATTTCTTTCTGCATAAGGCTGCTGAGCTCCGATTTCAGAGCCAATGCTGCAAAGTGAAGTCTTGCCATGTTGATTCTCCTAAGTCTCTAGATTAAGTCTTATATGACCTTTGACGTAGGAATTAAGCTACAAAACCAGAAGCCCAGAATCAAAACTGTGTTTTGCTTGGAAGTGTTTTTCAGCTCCCTGGAATTTAAAAGGGTTAGTACACAATAGTAATAAAACAGTAATAAGAGCTTTGCAATTAAGTCACTTTCCTTAGCAAACCAGGAAGAAATAAACAGAGTGGCCTTGGTCTTTGATGTCTGAATAAAAACATCAAGAGCAATCCCTCTAGCTATGTTAAGTGGCTTTGGTATAACCACGGCCCAAGAATATGTTTGCTTAACCTACATTATGCCAGATTTCCATGTGACAGGCAAATATGTGCCAGTCTGCTTGGCTGAGTTCACTGCTAGGAATAAGTGGCAATAGATTTGAACATGATTTTTAAAACACAGTGGGAAAGAGGAGGAAAAAGAGATCATTTTATTCTTTGCCTTGCTACAGCATCACTTATTACATCACTTTTTTTTCCTCATCTAACAGAATAACACCTGTTTTCTTAATTGAATAATGATGGGCTGTGCACTGCCACAGGACAGAGGATTAGTAGTTTCTGTTCTATTGCCTATCACTCTAGAACATATAATAATGTAATATATAAATATGATTGTATATAACAATATATAGTAGAATATATACATATAAAATTAAAGCTTTCAGTTCCGTCTCATTATCATGTCATGTAAATCACTTGAGTGAGACCATTTTCCCGGGCACCACAGACACCATGTTCTCTCCCCCTGCCTAATAATTTTCTGTGAATACATGCTTGGTCTGTCTCGTCAAACTTGGCAGCTGGCTGGCTCTTTTACTTCAGACAAGCTTTCACCCCAGGCTCTCTCTCCCTCTCAAAGAGGAAGGGCTGGGAAGGCAACAGACAAAGCCAGGCCAGGCCTCTGCCTCTACTGTCCCCCTCCTGTCTGCAGGGGTGTGCAACAAAGGCAACAGCTGTACAAAAGGAAAAGGAAGAGAAAGGAGCTGAGGAAGGGGAGAGATAAGGAGAAGCTGTTGTGCAAGAGATCACAGTGAACAAACATGCAGGTGTGTGAACTGCTAAGACAAAATGCTTGAAGGCAAGAGGACTAACAGGAGCAATCAGGGTAAAACTAGGCTGTGTGGAGTGTCATCTCTATACAAAGAGATCTAACTGAACAGCTCTGTATAAAAATAACAACCTGCCTTGCCAGCCACATTCTCCCTTTGGCCCCCAGCTGTTTCCACTTCCTTAACATATGTTGCACCAAGTAAAGTGTTTACTAATTTCCCATCCAGCTTTTTCAAAAAAAAAAAAAAAAAAAAAAAAAAAAAAACACTAGACCATGCACTGCCAAGACCGGAAGAAGGTGAAAAAGACCAAGCAAAAATAATAGTAGAAGATAACTAAAGTGTTTAATCAGTGCATTTCTCCTGGGTTTCATGCAGGTCTTACTTAACTGCTTCATTACCAGAGCAGGCATCAGGAAGGACCTCCAGAGTTACTAGTTTTGTGGAACTGAGTGGATGTCCAGAGCAAGAGGTATCAGAGCAGGCTCTATTCACTCCACAGAGGAACCAGCATTCAGCATTACCTTCTGAGCAGCTAGCAACGGCCATAACAACAACAACAAAAAACCTACAGCATACCTGTCATTCAAACTCTAGAGGAGGTGCACTGAACTGCAGCCCTGCCCACAATCAAGAGTCAGACAGGAAATGCAGTTTTTTTCCCACTTTTGCACCTTTTAGTAAAAATATTCAGTAATGAAACAATAGTCAAAAGCTGTTGGTATATTTACTGTTCTCTTTCATTCTTTTCATCAATAGTGCAAAATTCCCTGGCACTAGTTATCCTAGTTCATGAACCCAAGTCATCCTAAACTGCTAATTCTCACCCAATGTCATCACATAGTGACGCTGCAGATGTATTCATTAACCAAGGAGAGAAGGAAAGAACTGAGAGCAAAGCAAAAGCCTTGTTCATGTTCAAAAGCTCTGCTGCTGAACATGGTGCAGCTCTGCACAGCTGGTGTGCCTCTCTGCATGCCTCACACTGACACAGCTAGATGCAGGAACACACCATACCTATAAGAACACTTTTCTATCTTTATACTGATGTTTCTATCTTAGTCTGTTCATATGAAACCGATTCAGTCCAGAGTCACGCTTGGAACAGATACTTAAACCAGTGAGAAAGCTCCCAGCAGCAGTGGCACCACACCCCGAGACCACAGAAACAAATCTCCCTTGGTTCCTGTTCTCCCGCTTTGTGCCTGTGAGCACAGCTTTGACAGAGCAACAGGCAGCAGAACAGGTGAGCTAAGAACTGCAATGAAAAAGTAATCCTAGGACTATGATCAGTCCAAATCCCTAGAGTTTTATCAAAGCAAAAACCTGGAACAGTAGCATGCGTCTCCTGTCTGTAGAGAGGTTTGGGCTGGATTTGAAGCTTCAATATTTATTATAGCTGCTTATTTCCTACTATTTCCTGCACTTAACTAACATAGTCCAGTTAATGAGGGAGGAGAAAAGACCCTTATATTATATTGCTTGTTCTTAACAGGTTCCCAATCAGTGCGTAACAACCACAAAGCACAACAGGGAAGAATTACTTTTCAGTAAAACATAAGTGAGGATCTTCGTTGCTCCCACATCTGCTAGCAAGGGAGAGTAAAGACAGCCTGATTTGAAATCTGTCAGACAGCTCTTCACTCTAAATCTGCAGTGTCAAGGTAGGTTATCTCTATCCACTGGGATACAAGGGCATACAATCTCATTTCCTTCCTTCAGTCCTGGTGGCTGCTCCCAGTGATGAGCCCTACCTCTCTACCCTGGCACGCTTCATAAGGTCAGATTTCCTGGAATCCGAGGAAACCCCAATCAAAAGTAGAGATACTGGCCTTCCTTCCTCTTTCCAGTTACTGCTCTTTCAGTTGTCAGTTACTTCAACACTGCAGACTCTAAGTGAGAAGGACACGGGCAGAGGAAGTTTTCAGCATCATTATCCTTCTGTTTCCAGATATCACTCATAACTGTCTTGACTTCCAGTGCCATGCAGAGCAGTTTTGTGGCTGCTCTGATCTGTTCCTGCGCACTATCAGCCAGAACACCATGCATCCCAGCCCTGACCCCTCCATCCTCCTGTTGGCACTGGTGGCTCTTTAGGGTCAGCAGAGTTTCATCAGGCAGGGGCTAATGACGTTCTTCAGTACTTCTTGTTCTTTTCAGAGTGTTGTGAAGAAGCCTGGATAATAAGCCCCAAAGAACTAGTTCACAGTAGTTTGCTACAGAAGGCAGACTGAATAAAAAGGAATAAACTTACACAGCAGCTGCCAGCCTTGCACACAGAAATGTTCTCCATAGTGAAAGATGTGAAGCACAAGTTTAGGGCTCCTTCACAACTACAGCCCTCTGTGAACTAGAATAAAACCAGGATAATACAAATATAAACAAGCGCACTGCTGTAGTTAAGACACTTTCCACAGTAGAGGCAAAGGAGAAATTAAAAAAAAAAAGAACATATGCTATAGAGGAGTCTGAACTACAGATCCCTCGTCCCTAGACATCCCTGTATCTGTTCCCATTTAGCCCAGAAAAGTCCTCTGTCTTCAGTCTTCATATTTCCTCAGACGACCACAGCTTATCATATTGTACCTTATTCCACTCTTACCCTGCTCACACAATCTCCCCAAGAGATGGTGTAAAGCAATATCATATTCCTACCTTATTTGAATTCGAATGAGGAAGTCTCTTCCCAGTTGTTTCTGATGTGGTTTATAATTAATCAATCTAACATCTTTTTGATTTTGCTTCCACACCTGCCTGAACATGTACTGACTTGTCCTCCTGTGGCAGTGGTTTTAAAGCCCCAGCCTTCAATCCCTTTTTAATTTATATGCTGTTAGCATGTTCTTAAAACAGCTCCAATCAAGGAGACTTGGTTTCTCTAAATCACCTAGGCTTACATTCAGGAAATTTTCTTAAGGTCTAGCATGAATCTCTATGTCTACAGCTGAAGCCCATTTTTTATTATCTTGTTTCGAATTGGGAAGTAGGAGAAGGGAAGCAGGATGAGTGTAGAGAGGTAGCAAGACAAGGGCTATTACTCATTTGTTCCATCAGCAATGCCCTAACAGAATTGCATGAAATTCACTGTGTTACAGGAGCAGCCTATGGCTGTAAAACAATTTGCCTCTGTTGCAGAGCAAATCAGCTGCATCTCAGCCAAGGTGAGGACATGGTGCCAGTGGCTGATGAACTTTGAGCCTTCTCTCTCTGACAAGGGCTGGCATCATCGCTGTGTTCAGGAGCAGCTTTCCCTTTGCATTCCACAAAGGGCAGGGAGACAGTACTGCCAGGGCAGGAAAACACTGCTGCAGTAAAGCTAAAAAGGAAGAAAATGCATTGTACCTTATAATTTATTCTGCATTTTTAAGTTGTCTACAGGTTGTCTGTAGGCTGGTAATTTAGTGATAGCCATTTTCTAGACTCGATGGTCCTTCTGCTGCCACTGTACAGTAACACATTTGCAGTAGCATATATGAATGAACTCTAACCTACTCAGGACCCCAAATCCATCCTTATAAGCACAATCACCATTCAGTCACTTCATTTTTCCCACCTTGCTTTCCACTGTCCTGCAGACATTGATGTTCTTCTGCTTTTTCTCCTTTTCCAGTACAATTACCATAACCATACCAACCACTATTTTTCCTCCCACCACTGCTTGTTTTCTTTTCCCATTACTTTTTCCCCATTCATACTCCCCAAGACTCTCATGAAGTCTGTTCCCCATACACATTCCCTGATCTGACACAACTTCCTCTTTAAATATTCTCTTATTTTTTACTTGATTTTCTCCTTGCCTTCTCCTTCCTTCTCCTTGTAGTCTAACACTGCCTGAGGTCTTTTTACCCTCTAACCTCATTTTCTATCCATCATCAACCCCTTCTGTTTGTGTACTGCCCTGCCTCATTCATCTCTAACTTATTTTTCTCAAGCAGTTGTCACTCATCCATGAGTTTCTTTATACCTTGCATACTTCCCTTTTCTCATCCATCTCTGCCATTATCTCCTTTGTTTGTTTCATCCAGTTGCTGACATGACTTCCATTTTCTCTTCAATACCTCGGTGCATTCTTTCCCAGGAGCTGAACAGATCCTAACAGAAATGTGCTACTTCACAGTCACTTACATTTCTACAGTGCCTTCTAGCTGTGCATCACACAGCACTCTGAAAAGATGAGCTAAATTAGCAACACTGCATTTCTGAAGACAGATGTACTAGCCTCCTTCCTAAGTAGGTGAAATTAGCCACAGAATGACAAATTGATATCTCCAAAATGGACCATGCAATTTCATGGCCAGGCTTGCTCTGCAAGCAATTATTTCCTATATTTACCAGCCTCACTGTGGTTCTGTGCTCTGCTCTGAACTCTCACTTTTCTTTAGAATTTCTCTATGAGTCCATATTTTTTGTTTTTATAATTTCATATATTTCCTTTTTAAAGCTGCTAATATCTAATTTCTTTGCAATTCTTGACTCTGAATTTGCAGTGTTTCAGAAACAACATAGGGTTCTATACAGGTATCTGTAGGTGTGGAGCTTTTGAGAAAACTTTTCTTGAAAAAAAATCGTACAGATAAAAATCAGTGGAACTCACTGAGAGTATATAATACAAAAAACAAAACAACAAAAACAAAAACAAAAAAAAACGTAGCCACTGTAGTGGCTCCTCCAAAGGGGAGGGATGCACTGAAATTGTTGAATTACACTGTGTACTCTCTCGCTAGGAAGACAGGTGACCTAAGTGTTTCAAAGCAGCAGTGTGCTAATGCCCCAGAGGGAAGGAACTTAGTCATTTCTCTTTTCTCAGCTGCCTTGGGAGTGACGTCAGTGGGGAGGCTTATCAAGCAGAGGGGGAGAGAAAAGAAAAGGGAGTGGGGTGGCTACGAAGGGGGAAACGTGTAAAAAAGTAAATTCTATTTCAGATCCAAGCTGTTATCCAGACAGCACTGCTGAAAAGGAACTGTTCATCCATGAACTTGCTTCCACAATGCTCACACATCTTCCACATATCCTCATATCCACTAAAAGACTTTTACCTCCCCATCATAGTAACTAAAGCTCCCACTGCACCATCAGGCTGCTCTTATGTCCCCCAGATCTCTTCCACTGTAATAGCCCTAATTTCTCAGTATCCCATATTCCACCCCCATCCTCTGACTTTCACAATACTACCATTTCCCTCCCATATATACTTTACCTGTTTGACTGGGCAAGAGGCAGCACAGGTCATGGATGATTCAGAACACGAGTGCTGACAGCAAAGCTTGCAGATCACACAGGCAAGATAAGCATTGAACTCGAACTTTCCCTTAGTTTTCTTTCTCACAATGAATATTTATGAAATGTTTAGGAACTTATCTTCAAAACTTCTACTTCCAATTAATTTGATTAAAATTTAGAATTTATTGGTGCAGTTGTAGACATTGATAGACAACACATAAGCCTTGTATTCACAGGAACTCATCTCTTTCCATTGCTCTTCTGGATCTTACATTAATCCTAGATAAGTGATCCTTTACCTACAACATGAACAAAACAGCCAAACGGAAGACAGGAGAGGGTATAAAAAAAAAGGTGAGGTAAGGGAAAAGAAGCCAGCTCCCATAACAGTCTTTTATAATTTTGGCAACCCATTCATTATTGTTTAGTCTCCTTTCCTGACACTTAGGAATGCCACTGATGTCAACACACAGCATGCAGTTACAATAGGTCAGATGTAGACACCTCCCAAGCAACAAAACCAATGACAATCCTGTAATGAGCCCTAGGACTCTGAAGAGCCGTTAAATCAGCAGTTTTTTTTTTTTTTTTTTCCCCCCACATTTTGAAGATTGTTCAGCCTGGTAGCTAATAGTGTTTTGCAATGTAAGGTGAAAATCTGTAGTCTCATTAGTTTTCAAACACAGAAAATGACTCTTCTCTGCTTTCCTTCCTCCCACCTTCTCTCAGGTTTGAAGTCAATAGCTGAATAGTAACATAAAGGTTAGCTGGTTGGAGCTGGTAATTTGCAGCTGGCCTGTAACTAATTAAGATACTGGATCTTCAGCAGATCTTTCCACAATCTTTTACTTTAAAAAATTAAATTAAATTAAATTAAATCCTTTGTCTTAACTCAGACTTCGGTCCTGAAAGATGCACACATTAGAAGAGTATAGGAGGAGAACATTTCTTTAAATTTAGTTTGCAAAACAGTGAATCTTAGTGCCATTCTATCTGTAAAACTTCGCATTCTTTTTCTTGTCCTATTTTCACAGTTTCCAAGTAAAAGCTGACAAAAAGAATAAACTTTGATGACCACCATTTCACTATATCCTCATGAAGACAAAGAATGTGAGACTGCTGGTAGGAGAGTCGCTAGGAGGTTTTATGCCCTCTTGATTTTTCATAGAATCATAGAATGGCCTGGGTTGAAAAGGACCTTAAAGATCATCTAGTTTCAACCCCCCTGCTCTGGGCAGGGTTGCCAACTACTAGAGCAGGCTGCCCAGTGCCACATCCAGCCTGGCCTTGAATGCCTCCAGGGATGGGGCATCCACAACCTCTCTGGGCAACCTGTTCCAGTGCCTCAGCACCCTCTGAGTGAAAAACTTCCTCCTAATATCCAACCTAACTCTCCCCTGTCTTAGTTTGTAACCATTCCCCCTTGTCCTATCACTATCAACGTGTGTGAACAGGCGTTCCCCCTCCTGTTTATACGCTCCCTTCAGGTACTGGAAGGCCGCAATGAGGTCTCCCCGGAGCCTTCTCTTCTCCAAGCTAAACAAGCCCAGTTCCCTCAACCTTTCTTCATAGGAGAGGTGTTCCAGCCCTCTGATCATCTTAGTGGCCCTCCTCTGGACCCGTTCCAAGAGCTCCACATCCTTCTTGTGCTGGGGGCCCCAGGCCTGCACGCAGTATTCCAGGTGGGGTCTCACCAGAGCAGAGTAGAGGGGGACAATCACCTCCCTCTCCCTGCTGGCCACCCCTTTTTTAATGCAGCCCAGGACATAGTTGGCCTTCCGGGCCGCAAGCGCGCACTGCCGGCTCATGTCCAGCTTCTCATCCAGCAGGACCCCCAAGTCCTTCTCCGCAGGGCTGCTCTCGAGTTCTTCTTCTCCCAGTCTGTATAAGTACCTGGGATTGCCCCAGCCCAAGTGCATCACCTTGCACTTGGCCTTGTTGAACCTCATTAGGTTCTCTTGGGCCCACTTCTCCAGCCTGTCCAGGTCCCTCTGGATGGCATCCCTTCCCTCTATGGTATCAACTGCACCGCTCAGCTTGGTGTCGTCCGCAAACTTGCTGAGGGTGCACTCGATTCCGTCGTCTATGTCATTGATAAAAATGTTGAAGAGCACAGGTCCCAAGACCGACCCCTGAGGGACACCGCTTGTGACCGGCCTCCACCCAGACATAGAACCATTGACGACAACCCTTTGGCTGCGACCAGCCAACCAATTCCTAATCCACCTAACAGTCCATCCTTCAAATCCATACCTCTCCAATTTAGAGAGATGAATGTGGTGAGGGACCATGTCAAAGGCTTTGCTCAAGTCGAGGTAGATGACGTCCGTCGCCCTTCCTTTGTCCACCGATGCCGTCACTCCATCATAGAAGGCCACCAGATTGGTTAGGCAAGATCTGCCTCTGGTGAAGCCGTGCTGGCTGTCCTGGATCACCTCTTTATCCCGTACATTTGCATTTCCGTTTTTATGAGAACAATAAAAATTGTTCACAAACAATATCACCCAAGGAACTTGCTTTCTGATTGTCATAAATCCAGAGCTACATCTGCCATCAGGGAGGTAATGAGCTAGAACAGTAGACTTTCTCGACTGTTGCTTCAAATAAAACCAAGGTCCGTTACAGTGCAACACAGTTTTTCTTTCTCATTGAGAAGTTTGAAATACTAACCTTTAGAATGTGGAACAGCCTTTTCAATTAATGAACAATGTTCTGAAAACTGAGATTTTGTCTAGAAACTGTAAGGAAACTAATTTCTCTTGACGTTTCTTTTTAACCTATCCTGTTGTCTCCCTCATTCACACCATGAAATGTGCTGTAGTGCAAGTAGCTGTCACACCAACAACCTGAGGTTTAATTCCCACAGAGAGCTTTATCTGTTAGCAATAAGTGTTCCCCCCAGCACTCCCCAGCATCCTATAGCATCCTATAGCCACTTCTTACTGGCACTTTGATGGTGCATTTGGTATATATGGCATTCAGCTGTTTCTCTCCATCAGTGGAACTGCTGCTGGAACACTGCAATATACTTACTGGCTCCCCTCTGCCGTGGTAATCAGGTATCAGACTGTTTACAATTCACCATCTGCATATTCACCTCTGAACAGGATTAAAAAAAAAAGTTAAATCTCTTCAGCCTGATTTCAGCCCAGAGCTGAAGAACTTCATTTTCTGCTTGATTATGAGTAGACTGTGAAGTTTTAAGTATTTACTATTGGAAAATATATATATTATATATATGTTCATATATATACACTATGGAATCAGAACAGATGCTTGAAATTCAAGCTGTATTATTTCAGTCATTGATTGGGTAAGTTTTACTTTCTGCTCTTCATTTTCACCCCTGATTTGATGAATATGTAAGCACTTCCAAAGCAAATGCATGTATGTGTATGTAACTGGTATTTTTTGCCTGAAATACTTAAGTGGGAATATGTAAAATGCATTTTGGTAAGCAGGTGTATCAGTAAATATTGGCTGACATTCCTGATAAGCAGACACAAAATGGGCACATCTTCAGAACCAGTGATGTAGTTAAAAAATAATTAATATTCAGATATGCTTATCTTGCATTATTCAACCTTGCATTATTAATATGTCTGGGAAGATAGATAAAACTGCGGAAGCTGAGATGACTTGTCATACAGACCTTGAGGGCTATGACAGGCTACTTAAGGTTATTATATGTCATTGAAAAGGAATTTTTTTTTCTAAAGAGCTGTTTTTATATTTGATTCTGTCCACATATAAATGATAATTTGTGATCAGCTTGCTTTGTTCACTCAGTGCTGACAAAGAAAATCCCATGTTATAATCCTCAATTAAATCAAGTCGAGGGTCAGGCAGTGCCCAGGAAGGCATACCAGAATGTTTTTTTCCTACCAACTAGTCATAAACCACATACTGCTTCTCAAAGAGGCAAAATGCTCCCAACTCCCATATGCACAAATCTGTACATTGCCTCTGCACAACAGACACTTCCATTGAATTTATAAGAGGGAGTAGAGAATCCCTGTGAGTCACAGACATTTCCCTCAAGATACCACAGCTCCCATCTTTTGCTTCTGCACAAACCCTCCTGAGTGCCAGCCAGAACGCACCTGACGTTTCCCATTTCTCTGGACAGAATTACTTGCAGGGACGGCCCCTCTTACAAAAAATAAATAGCTTACTCTTCTAGCCTGTAGGGTGGGTGCTTCCACTGGCATGCCGTTTAGTCTTGATTTCCTGACTGTGACTGCAACACAGTGAAACTCCACTCGGCCTAGGTGCTTGGGTTTCTTATTTCCAGAAGCTCGGGAGCATGGGATGGGGAAGAAAAAGTGGAAGCAGGTTCATGAAGGGAGACAGGATACTGCTTGGGCACAGTTCCTTACACAAGACCTGGGAACCACTCCTGAGTCCTCCAGTTTTGATTTATCCTTAGCCTATACTGTTATGATGTTGTTACATAGAAAATTCACTATATCTGTGAATAATCACCATTACAAGTAATTATGCAGTCATAAACCAATAGACAAGATCTTAACAATATATAGAAGACAGTGTGGCCTACACATAAAGGGGTTGTGTAGCAGAAGTGCAAAGGCTGAGCCTTGCTTGGCTTTGTATACAGGGAAAACTATTTGGGAAAAGAAATCTCCAAGCTTGTTCATTCTGAGAACTCATGTACCAAGTGGAAAGCCATGCTGACACAGTTCTGCTTCTTGGACCAGGTGATCATGCCAAATGTAATAGTTATTTTAAGCAGCTTCACAAAATGCTTTTTCCTGGTGATGCATTTGAGCAACTAATATTAAATGAACTCATACAAAAGCTAGCTGTTTTCAGCAGTAATTCACTGAGAGCTAATCAATACTGCATCCTTGGAGTTACTGTTTTACTGGAATTTGAAACTAAATAGGCTTTACTTATGCTTTCAGTTTGTTTACATACGCCTTTCTTACAGACAACATCAACACTGTTTAAATAAAATGTTGCAGATGTGTCTGTCCACAAATTCTTGGTCATATTTTTTCCTTATCCTTCACTTAAAAGCTTTGAGCTTGAAAGCTCAAATTGGTAGTGTGAGCTCTTAAATTATAGCCATTTGCACTGAACAGTAATGCCTACAAAAAGGAAACGAAATCAGACAGAAAAGATATTCAACAATACAAAGAAAGCATTGCTGCTGTTATGCAGGAAACACCAAAACAAAACAAAAACTTAAGCATGTCCCTGCTGCTGGTGAGTTTAAAGTAACTTCACAAGAGATGGAAAAGAGTAAAATGGAAATGAGAGGTTTACTTCTTACAGCCACATCAACACAAAGGTTTGTAAGGTCCAGTACTACATATCAAGAACACACAATGGACTTGCCCTCTGGATATTTTTCTAAGTTACAAAGCATCACGCTCAAGAGCCTGGGCTTGCTTTATATGCTGTCAGAATCCCAAGCACTAGTAGGTGCACCTTCATTGCCTAAGCCCTGAGTAGCAGCAGCTGGAGAAACAACTGGTACACTAGCTCCACTAGCCCTGTCATCTCAGAGGTCATAGGGATGAAACGCCAGAAGTCCTCTTTGCATACAAACTTGCTCATGAGTGCTTTCTGGGAGAGCACAAGTGAATGCTTTTACTCATCTGCGAAACGTCTCTGGACCGCTAATGTAAGGAAACTGAAAGTAAAACATGGCTGCAAATGCTAAGTCTTGTTTTTTTTTTTTTTTTTTTAAAAAAAAAAAGGTAGACCTAGGTTTGCAGTCCATTAATGTGGAGTGTAATAATGACATACAGATCTAAGAGAGAACTTCTAAATATGACTAAACACGCTAGGTTTCTGTCTTCTCAGTGTATATTTTAACATTTATAGAAGCCATCACACGAAAACTGAGTAAAGATTTACCTTCGTGGAACTGCATAATTCCTCTCCTTTCTCTCCATTAATAACCGGACTTAAACCCACTCTGGCCAAAATATCTGAAAAAGGCAAAGTAGGAAATAAGCTGTCACTAGTCAGGGGGTAGACTTTCCTGTCTCATGTTGGTTATTCAGCAGGGGAAGTACATATTTGAATCACATGATCCAAACGGTGTTGCATTAAGTAAAAATGACACATTAGGAAAGATAGTAGAAAAGGTAATGGGCAACAGATGGGAGATAAAAAAAAAAGAAAGCAAAAAACCCTACACTTGAAAAACATGGAGGAAAGGGGGACAAAAACATAGGCAGAAGGTTCCTTTTGGTAATAGGACTATTTGTTATTTTATACTAAAGGAACCTATATTCATACACTGCTTTCCTCAAAAGAGGTATTTTCAGTTGAGAAGTATATAAGGAGACACAGCAGTCATGCAGACTGCAAAGCAATCATGAAAAATATCAAGTATTGGCAATTGCTACTTTTAAGTGCTAGGAAGGCCACAGAGCTTTATTAAAATTCACATTAAAACTGCACACTCATTTGTCTTCACTTTCCACTGCTCTCTCTAGCCTATTTTGCTACTTTTCTACTCCCCTTCTGCCAGGATAGGTTGGTGAAGCAAACCAGCAGAATCTAGCAAACTCCACCTCATTCAGTTTTCTTCTGAACCCCCTTTCTTTATGCCTTCTGCTGTCGCATCCTGTGATCCTTACTCCAGGAATTCATTGTTCAATGGAGGCTGCTAGCACACTCCTCAGAAGAAACTAATTTGCCTTTCTTTCAGCTCAATCTTCAACAATGAGCTTCAATTACCCTCACACAGCTTCTATCTAAGAATACATAATTTTTTAACAGAAGTAGGTGGTGAATAGCATAGTGAAACCAGGTAAGCCGAGACAAGTATATTGAACATGATGGTATTACAGTATGTCTCCACAGGGAGAAAGAAAGCAAGCAAAAAAGCCACAGACACCATTCAAGATTCAGAATTACACACCATGCAAGAAAATGTGAATTCTCGCTGATATGCGTGGTATTCAGCACCTTGAAACTGAACGCACACATCTAAAATGCCAGTTTCTGGTTTAGATTACAGACTGGACCCACAGCAGAAACTGCATGGGAATGATTTCAATTATAGTATATTGTTCTAGAACAATACGCTTTCATTCTCAAGCAAATGTTATCTCCTGCAAATACTAATCTTGACCAATATATACTTCCTTCCACTACATTAGAAAATACTATTATATCTCCAGCATCCTATGCCAGAAAAGATAGAGCTCAGACAGGAAAGGAACTGTCTGCTACCCCAAAATTCTCTGATGTTTCCTGAAATCCGAAGGCTGTTTAAAACAAAGAACCACTTGAACCCCATCCTTGGAAAACTTCAGTCCACCCACTTTAGAAGTGGAATAGCTTCATGTGATCAAAACTGACCGCCTTGCTTAGACCCGGACAGTGTATATGCTAGTGATGGCAGATTTCTAATAACATTACAGGCAATGCTACACATACTGACTGCCTCCTAGGTCCTGGTCCCTACTAGCACAGACTTCAGAGTGGTACTAGCAGCTATGCCACAACGTGTGAAACCACAATCACTACTGCAAGTGAGGTTTACTCTTTAAAACATACTTTTCCTAAAACCCCTTCTCAGAGCTTCAGAAATAATATGCATTGGCCCCAACTATTGAAAATGTCACTGAGTTGCTGCAGTGATTGGGTTCAGTAGCACAACTGGATAAATACCACAAGGTCTGTTTCTACTAATACAGTAGGCAAATTCAAAACAGCATGCCCTTTCCCACTTGCACTTCACTGACAGTCCAGGTAAATGCTGCCTTGTTGTCTGTTTACTAAATTTTATGTTAAAGCTACACACATTATCTGCAGATATTACACTTAATTGTATGTTAAATAGTTCATACATACCACCAAATACGGCTAGCACAACACATTGCATGGTTTACCTGATCCACTGCCACTTAACAAAAGCTAAGCTTCATGCTTACAAAATACGGCTTTAATTTTGAAATGAGCATTTGCCCTCAAAGACGACATGCACTGATTATTGAATATATTCAAACAGCAATGAGTTTCATGAAAATGAATTGATTTGCCCAAGCCAAAGTAGCTTCGTATTCATTACACTGTTCCTTAGGATGTATTTATTCTGCCCTGTTCAGAGTTAGAACAGATTTTAACTACCAAAAGGGAAGAAAGGTTTATGAAGAATATACCAGAAAGCTGTGAGTCACTGAAAAATCACTTAGATTGGTCACAAAGTAATCCTATGACACATTCCTGCAAGTAACACACAGGGAGCTGGTTTGTACTACTTTTTTAATGCTTAGAAAAAAGAATGACAGAAACATGGTTTAGACTGTGGCTAAGATTTTAATGTACTCTTATCCCATACCATTTGGATTTATTCAACAGAACCACATGGACATTCTTAAATCATTCACTTTGAAGCAGGTTGCTGGCTGGACTATTGCCAGTGCCTTTTAAATTACATAATACAGAAAACCTTCTCATGGCTTTTTCAGAGACCAAATACGTCTTCCCCCGCCCCAAGAGGGCCAGGCATTCACACATAATCCCAGGAAATCCTGTTGTATTTACAAAAGATGCTGTCATCCCAACTTGCACTTCACAGCTCCCCCCAGGTGTGGCTGGATACTTCCAGATGAAGTCACGGGAAGCACAGCCGTGTCTGTGGACTTGCAAAGTGCCCTTCTGGTATCAAACACCAAAAGGTAAAAGCAATATGTGGCCTTTATGCTCAGCACTTCATATTAAGGAGCCAGCTGAGAAAAATTTCTGATGATATTACTAAACCCTGCGTTTATCTGCTCTGTTGGAACACCCTCAGTCTTGTACGAAGAGTAAGCAACGCAAGGCTGAGAACTTGCCAAGTTCTGCTCCCTGAGCATGAGCTTCCCTTTGCCATGCTTCCTCCCACTGCCAAGCAGGGAGCCGGACAGCTCGCTGCTGGTTTCAGCCCCGTGACCCTCTGTGCCGAGAGCAGCACATCTTTAAAGCCGGTGGCTACCGGTGTCTGGTGCCAAGGCGGGTGGAAAGGGGTGGGGGCTGCAGCTCTGCAGCCCATCCCACAAACTGGCCTAGATCTGTGATAAAGCCTGGCATGCAGGGGAAGCAGTTTGCATGAAGATCCAGGAGGGAACTCCCTCTCTACTGAAAGAGCAGATATTTCCCACACAGCATCCTGACTCCTGCCCACACACAGCGCTGGTCTCTTGAAGCCCCAGACCTGGAGGGATCCGCCTTTATCTCTTCAGGCCTCCCGAAGATCTCCTCCCCCGCATCTGGCACTGATCCCAACCTGCAGCTGCTCTGGAGAAATGCAGCAGCTCCTCTGCCCCTGCTCCTCCTGTAACTCGGGCTGATAGCAGGCACCGACGTGTGGATCCCTTCCCAGGAGGAACGTGCATGCAGCCCGAGTAATTACTGCTTATGCGGCGCCCAGCTCCGAACGGCGACAGCTCGGCTTTTCAGACACGAGCCGTCTACATGACTGAGAGCATGCACTGTGCCAGTGGGTGCAAGTAGTGGTAATTAGAGCCCCTTTCTACACTCGCTGTATCCAAGCCAGTCTACACCGTCTAAGTCTGACAATTCCCATATTTCTGTGAAAGCAACTAGTCATTTTCCTTTAATCTCTCCTGCTTTTTCCATCTTTAAAAACCAAGGCTTTCCCTCAGGCATATGAAACCCCAAGGACATCTGCAATGGATTTGGAGATGCCTGTAATTTTATGTATGATCTTTTAAAGGTTTGTTTGATTACTGGAAGGCAATTTACAGTATAAAAACACAGTTAAACTGAAAAGCAGCCTGCCTGCACCAGGCAGGAAGGAACACAGTTAATTTTCATACAGTTCAGCCATTTACCTACCAGTTCAGGAGAAGGTTTTCGCACTTAGGAACTCAGGCCCTTCAGAGGCCCTGGAGGGGCCTGCTCTGTGGTGACAAACTAGGCAGGGGAATACTCTAGGACAAGGCAAGAAACATTTTCATGCAATTGTACAAGAGTCAGGCTAATGTACTCTGAAAGAAGCAGGAAAAACTTGTGGAGGACAGACCATTTGATTCACTTTAAAAGAACAGTTCCTAAAGTAATCAGACTGTTAAGGGAGACAGAGTTCAGTTCCACCTTCCCTCCACTTGCAATTTAGGATCCCAGTGGCATCAATTTTTTAGCAGATAGGCTTCTAAAGAAGACAGGCCTGTACATGGATTATCTGCTTTCATATTTCTTCAGTCCTCCCCTGCAAAGTTCACTTCTTAGCAAATACATAGTACTGTTTTATGTACAAGCCTCTGCCTCTGGACTGAAAGGTCCTATGCTAGAGGACCTATAAGGCAATACAAACCAGGGCACATTCCAAGGACTAACACATCACCAGAGTCTCCTGGGAATGGCTGTGACCTGAAAGGTTTTCTTCTGTAGGTGGCTGTGACCTAAAAGATTGAACAGCAGAGAAGAAGAGAAGAGAGGCTCAAACAGGGTGAGACCATTCACACTCTTGCTCCAGATAAAAAGAGCCAGCTTCTGTTGCCACAACACCTGCATGCTGCCCGGCCTGGCCAGCTGAAGCTCCAGCTGCCCTCCCAGATACCTTCTCTTTCTGGGGCAAACATGCTCTCCCAACCTCTTCCTTCTGTCTGGGAGATGAGTCATGCAGCAGAGCCAGGGAAATGGTAAAAACTACCTGGCAAAGGGCAGCCTTGAATATCCTGTCCCGCCCAACACACCCATTACCATCCCACAGTGACCAGACTGCTTTGAATAATGTTTAAATATGTGCTCCAAAAGGTAAGGTTAGACAGCACCTGGCCCAGCGTAGATGAATCCCCAACAGCTGTGCAGCATCTTATTTGCCTCAGCATGACAGCACTGCTTCTCAGAGCCTGGCTACCTGGCAGAAAGCAGAGGTAACTAGAACAATTCTCCCCAGATTGAGCAAAAGAAATAGAGAAATGGGCCGAGAGAGAGAGAGAGAGAGAGAGAGAGCACATCCTCCCACTGTGTCCTCAGGCTCTTCTGGACATTTAGTCATATCAACACCACTGAGTGCAGGAAGTAAGGGTGGGGAGAGGAGGCTGAAACATTTTGCCCCAGGATGATAAACACCTCTCGGAGGCTACCCTGGGGATTAACAGAAAGAAATTGGCCTAAGAAAAGCTAATAGGGGAAGCAATGACAGGAAAGAACAACTGCATCCTAGCTGCTATTGCTTCAGTTCTCCAGGTTCAGCTTTCCCCTCCTCCACATTCCTCCCCATGTCCCTCCCTCCCTTCTTCCCCCCCAACTTTTTATTTCACATCAGGATGCAGGTGTGATGGAAAGGAAAGTGCTGCAGGAGAATTCTGGTCTGCTCCTAACAATGGTTTAATCTATTTGACAAGCCCTTCCCCTAGGCTCTCCCCTGCTAAAAATAATCAACTCTTCAGCCTTTCATGGGAGTTTAGCCTTGAGACTATGGGATTGGTGCTTTATTTCCTCCTTCAGCCAAACTTTTCTTTCTTCAGGTGGCAGAACTAGTTCTTTCTGCCTTGCACCACCACTAGCTTTGATAGGCTGCCTGATACTAAACATAAGAAAGCTCACTAAGAGCCACGTGCTAGTCTGGGTGAGGCAGTGGTCAGCCCTGCATTCCTCAGCATTGCTGTGATTCCTCCTCCTTCATTTGAACCACTTCAGGCATAGCCACACTAGCCAAGGCAGGCTTGTCCTGAGCTCCAGGTGCAGTCAGGAAGGGGGAGTGTGCAGGGGAAGCTTTCCCAAGAGCACTGCAGGTGCCATCTCTGGGCTCCTGCCCTGCGAGGGCACTCCTCGCTGACCAAACGGCCCCGGGAGCCTCACTACACTGGCCCTAGCTTCTGCTAACACACCTGAGCTCCTCTGAGCCCAATGTGTTCAAGGCTTTCTGGAAACTACCAAATTCCAGACAAAGTTATTAATGGGGAGCTTCTGTCATGGGGCCACAGAGCTAATAATTATATAATGACTGCAACTTACAAACATACAAAAGAATAGCTGGTAAGATTGCTGTAAAGTGTTTTGCTTGGGTAAAGCAGATCTGCAAAGCAGTAACTGCTTATTCCCATATATGCCATGGATTCATAAGACCTTTTCCTCATCTAATTCTCAGTGCTCCCTCTGCTTCAATTTTTCCCTTTAGAGACTCTTTCAAGGTAAAAATGAAACATTTTATTCTTCGTGTAAGTCTACAACTTTTCCATCAACTGCTCTGTGCTGCCCCCAGTGACACGTGCAACGCCATGTAGACTAGGTTACACAGTAAGGAAGTACAAATTAACCACATTAATGAAAAAAAAAAAATCAGTCATTTATCTGAGCAGCATACAAACAAGATAGTAAGCAGCCTCTCATTAAACATGTATGAATACCACTTAAAAAAAAAAAAATGTATTTCACCCAGTGCCTGGCCTTTGTACGAAGTTATTTTCCTCCTCATGAGTACAGGAACACAGAATACAGACAGAGAAGCCTGCCTCAGAAGACTTTCTATTTTTACATAGATATCTGACATACTCCTTAGGAGACAATGAAATTCTGGAAGCAGCAGCCAAGAGGAGTTGAGGTTCAAACCTTCATTCTTTCCTTCCCCAAGTGCACAAGAGTTCACTGCTGTCAGTCTGTCCAGTGTTAAAACATTTCTGCAGTGGTTATCTATTCTTTCTCAGCCTCCTACTTTCCCAGTATGCTTTCAGCATCGATGACTGTTACAGGAAGAATACTTTCATGATTAATGATCAAGTACAGATAAGGTTCAATCACTGATAACATGAATACGAAATCTGGAAAATTGATGGAGGCAGAAAATTTGATATTATCAGCTCAAGGTTATCACAGGCTGCTCTAGTAGTTTTTCCCCTTCAGAGAAAAAGATACTAAGTGATTTGTCTGATTTATAAGGGCAGGAGTGCCAGTATTCTGCGTTAGCTACCTGGCTGCATCTTCACTAAAGGGAATGCACCAGATGCGTCTTCATTTTATGTTGGCATCTGACTTGCTACTTGGGCAACCAAGTAACTCCTCTGCACCTAAAGGCAAATCCAAGCCTACCTTTCCCCAGTAAGCAATTTCTTTGTTGTAACACAACAGTAGAGCTAGCCTGAACACAGCATTACAGACATGCCTTCAAATCTGCGTTTCCACCCCAGGCCTTTTTGCCCTTCTGTGCTCCCATTAGGCTTCTAATGCCACCACGGTCTACATTTTAAGGTGACTTATATTTACTTCCCTATTTGTTTAAAGCTCCAAGCTTAATTCTCACACTGCTTATGGAAATAGAGTTTAGTTTTCATACACAGCTCATTCTAAAAGCCCTTCACTTGAGTAGAGAGTAGATGAAGATTTGCAGGATACAAGCTGGGGGAAAGCTTTTTCTCCACAGCTCTTCTCAGTCTAATGTTACATAATTCACTCACAATTTATCAATGTCTGAAGAGAAAGAAACTCCTTTGTGGTTACCTCCTTTCAGGCAAACTGCAGAAATTAAACTTAGGGCACCTATGTGTTTTACCCAGAGGACAAACCATGCCTTGTGATTCGCATTAGCAAGTAAGAGCCTTTGAGTAGACGGGAGCTGGATCTGCTCCTCAGGAGAACAGTGACTGCATGCCGTGATTTGGCTGCTTGCTATCTGGGGTTGCAGCACTCTGAACCCGGGTATGAAGACACATGGGAGAGGAAGGGAAAAAATGGTGAGTGAATTCAATGAAAGGAAATGGCTGGAAAATAGTGACCGTTTTCTTATTTAAAGGCACCTGCTGAACATACAGTCTGCCAAATGACTAATATGAAACTTTCTGTGCCTATATAACTATATAGGCATATGGTAATATATGACTGTGACTAGATAAACTGGGTCCCATCTATAAGGAGGCAAAACCCCACCTATTTAAGCTTGTCAGGGCTTTGCATTTACAGTGAACTGTTAAGCTTTTTGAGCACACACGGTATTTTGTGCTTTTGGTGCAATCCCCATTTGAACACAGACAAAACTCTAGGTTTTCACTCTCAGATGCATATTCCTAGATCTGTGACTTGGGTAACAGAAGATGGTAAAAGGTAACAGAATTAAGCGGACTTAATGACCAACTCATTCCCAGGCAAAAGTCCTCTGTTCCAACATAGTCTTCTTATGCCATCTAGCGGCCCCCAGAAAATGGTAGTAAATATGGTGGAGCACTTCATGTATTTTCTTGCCAGCCAGAAGCAGATGGCGATAAAGATTATTTTATCTACAAAAGGTCAAGGAAAAAATCCAAATGACTAGGCTTTCTCTGAGAAGCTAAATAAAAAATAAAAAACTTTTTTTTCCCTCCCTTTCCTCTGTCCAAGGGAAGGAAACACACGTCCCTCCCATGAGACAGGTCTGCTGCGTGACTATGCAGGTGAGAATACACAGCCTTCAGTTAAGAAGGACTTTCCTGCTCTGCAAGAAAATCTCATAGCTATTAGTCATTCAAAGGGTCTTCCACCCTTCATGACTGCTCTCCATGCTGTTTTTCACACATGGATCACATTTAATCCACTCTGCCCTGCACCTCCAGTGAGATGTGAAGCCGTGAAGTGGGAGTGCACAGACATCTGACATTAGCACAGTCAGAATTAGTAGGGAGTGAATTCGATTTCTGATACAGGAGTGTTTGAAAGTTTTCCATGTTTGATTCCTGCAGATGATCGCATTGTCTTCTATTGCAAGAATACTCTGTAAGAGTGCCTCAAGTTGTATGTTTTGTTATAAAGTCTGTCATTTGTTCAGCATAAGTTAGTTGGAAGTCAAGCTGCATTGACTCTGCATTCTGGTTGGATAATTGGGTCTAACAACAGCACAAATTTATAACACTGCAGTCTCATTTGGAGTGTGCACTGCACTAGCTAATTACAGCATCAATTACAAACTGTTTTCAGCTGCTAATCAAACGATCCACAGAATATCAATTATGTGCTAAATAAATTCACTACTAATTCTGAATAATTACATTCTTGAACTTTGCAATTTGTTCATCAACAATTTACTAAATGAAACTGGAAAGTAATATCCACGGAGAGATACACTCTATTCTATTTTCAGGAAAGAAGGTATTTAGAATCTCCCAAATGTCCTGCTGGCAGTTAAAATAGACAACAGTTAACAGCAGCTTGCTGTAACATTTGTTTATTACCTCATTCATACTTCTACTTTGTGTTTCATTGTCTAATTATAAGCAAATGATATAACAAATTCAGTAGAAAGGAAGGCACAAGCTTTGGAATAAGGATCACTTTTTGTTATGTATATGAATGGAGTCCAGGTGCTGTACTGACATATACAAAAATCTCAGTAAAAATAAACACACAAAACCAGAGATCTTGCAACTCACCTGTGCTTGCTGTTTTCCTAGGTCTTCTGTCAACTCCACACACTTTGCATAGTACTCATGTTCATTTCTGTCAAATATCTTTGCACATCTACATCACGTGTAAAGTTATATACCCATTAAATAGAAATAAGTTACACATAGGAAACTCACAACTTACCAGCTTTGCTAAAGGAGGTTATATCCAGAAATGGCTTCCCTCTTGCTGCTACTAAGTACAAGAAGGTTAACTCATTTACTTCTGTGGACTGACCGTAGCTCTGAGAAGTTGGTACTTCTACTACTATTAGTAAAACCACACATTGCGGAGTGCTGTATAGTGAAGGGTGGTAAGATATGAAGTGCTACCCTATATAATGCAAAAGGGCAAAGATCTGTGTCCAGAACCTGCACACAAAACCTGAGAATTATGCTACAGTGCTGTTCCCCTTCATAGTAAATATTCTATCAGGTGCTACATCCAGTGTCGTTTGATATTGTTTGAGAACATCAGCAATATATATGAACACACGGGCTCAAAGTTTAGAATGAAAACACCTACTCATATTGCTTACATGTCAGCTCTTGTTCTGAATCTAGTCAGTAGAAAGACGTGATCTTCAGGCAGGCAAAAGTCAGGCCTGTGAGCATATAGTCAACATCGATGCAACTAGACCAAGTTACTCAGCTCTGGGATCCCAAGTAGAAACCCAGTTACTGAAGACTGAGCACAAGTAGCCTCAGAGCTTACAAAACCTTGAAGTAATCAAACTCATGAGAAGTTCAGTACCATTTGGTTAGTATCTAATGCAACTGCAACATTTTGTGTTTCTGTTTAAGAAAAGGAACAAAATACACAAAGCTCAAAAAGTACCTACAGCAAAAATATAGCCTAAAATTGATGAGAAATGAAGGGCAGAAGAGTGGTTGAGGTAGATCACAACAGAAAATGGATAAACAGGAAGCATCTATTGTTTTGCCACTATTCATTCAACGTGAAGGCAGTCAAGGTGCACCAGGTGGCAGGGAGAAGCAGTGAAGATGATCTTATATAAAACATTCCCATCTTCTGGTAGGAAGCAAGACACTTTGTAAGATTCCTTTTTCCCTTAGAGTTTTTTCCTAGACTTAATTCTGTACCTTCCAAAAGCAGCAGTGTTTGCTGTTTGCCTAAGATTTCCTTCCTGGGAAAGAGGCAAAACACCCTTAGTGAACTGTAGCCACTTATGAAGCACCAATCCATAAAACATGGGACAAGAACAACTCCGCTGTACCACATACATCACCTATGCTTTATATGCATACTCTAACATTTTCATACATATACATTTACACATACTCGCACAGGTGGAGTTAGTGGTCACAGCAGGAAATCTTCCTGTCTAGTACCGTCCATTGACCACCTTTCATTTACAACGCTATTGTAGCAAAGTGAGAAGTTCAAGACACAGTTTATTTAAGGTTTGTGCATCACGTTTGTCTCTCAGATCTCACTGAGCTATAGAAATGAGCTACCAACCTCCATTCAACTCATAACGTACCATTAAGCTGAAATACCGTCTAGAATCCTACATACAGACCATCAGTTGTAGGCCTGACTTCCTAGCATAGCAGACAGCTTGGAAATACAATTTCTCATCTCAAGGGCAGTCTGAAATACAGTCCAGCATGAAACAGATACTAAATCTCTTTCAAGTGATTACACTTGCATATGTAGCTTTGGTCTCCAAAGCAGTAAAAGGAAATAATCACAATTCTTTTCATGCTTTCTCAGAAAATGCAGTTAATGAAAATGAGTCAGTATCTCCAGTGGCTTTTGATTTCTACATAGATAATGCATTTATAAATATTTCAGTGCTTCCTTTTGAAGTTTGCTTTTCTTTCCTTTGCAGGACCAGCTACTAATGAAGTTAATTGATAATACACTCTAGTTTAAAGTTGAGGCTCTCCCTCTTCATACCATTTTAGAGAACTGTGTAAAATACTTGATTACTTAATACTTAAATTTATAAAGCCACATATAACTTTCCAATACTCTGCTTATTGATTATACCACCTTTTTGCTTTTACCAATATTTATATTTCGCTGAATTTAAAATGATTTTGCTCCCACTACATACCTTATCTCCATTTTCCATCAGAAAGAAATTACAATCAAAATTAGAGAACAAGGTGCTATACCATATGAAGCCTAAGAAGCACTCTGAGAAATAAAAGGCACTATACCAAACAGGAGTGGTGCCATAACTGCCCTGCTTGGCAGCAGCTAAGCCATCACTCCTTAATACCCTTTACATGTAATCATCAGATGATGCATTGCCTACTAGTTTCCGATCATCTCCCTGTGTTTCTTTTTCCTCAGGTGAAAAACCCAAAGACCAAGTTTACTGGGGCACAGTATTATGGAAAGTGGCCTAAGACCTTCAAATTGAAAAAAGGGGTGACTACACCAGTAAAGAATATTGCTAATTAATGCTACGAGGCCAAACATACCCTTGCTAAAACCTTTCATGCCCCTTACCCCAAATTCCTCTCCCCCACATAAAGCCTTGCACTCTAAAGCCATCAGGCCCTCATTAACTTCATGCAAGCAGGTACTGTGCACTGTCAACCTTTGCTAGACCTTGAGATTCCAGCAAGACCTGTCAGTCTGTTGCAGAGGAAGCATTCTCAAATGCTCCTGGAAGTTTAACAACGTAGAATTTTGTATTTTTTCCCCTCTTTTTTCTGGCTATCGATTTATAGTTGTGTCTTTGCAAAGCTATTCTTTTAGGTCACCATGTTAAAGAAGTGGCTCAGATGAACATTGACTATGCCACTTACACAAAAACAGAAGTCAGAACAACTGACTGTGATTACCTCACATCACCGAGAATAGTTGCTGCAAGAGACTGACATCACATCGCATACTTATTTGTTCCTGGAAAGCAATGCCAAAAGTTTTCATTACCCCTTCCACCTGATAATAGTAGTTTTGTATGCATGTGGTTCACAGCAAGCTGGTAGGGAACATATTTCTCTTTACCAAAGACTGGTACCTTGGCCTTGGTCCCATGGAAAATTGGTGGTGACAGCCTTCTGCAAGCTGCATGAACCATTGCTGTCCCGTGAGCCAATTGAAGGAATTGCATGAAAACACTAAAAGCCTTGTGACATTTGGACTACTTGCACTATAAAACAATGACACAAAAGTTTCATTAAAATCCAGCAAGTAATCTACAGACCACTGTCCATACTGCTTATCCAACAGAAAAGAAGTCAGTCTGTTAAAACAGATCCTCTGTTTAAAGCACATCTGTATTATGACTGTTGTGGGTCTCCATAGCTGTGCTTTTGTCTACCCTACTCTCAATAGACATACTTTGAATTTGGTATTTGCAAGAGGTGTTCCTCAGGACCACTCCACCAACACAGTCACATTCTAGGGCAAAACTGTGCGACTCCGGTATGTCCCTTTCCAGCCAAGTCACTAGTGATCTTTGTGACAAGATCTTACCCTCAGGTAAGAGAGGAAAGCTTACCCTCAGGCTCAGGACAGCCTCTCATAAATAACTCTGAGTACCTCATAGCTCTCTTCTTAAAAATCCCTTAAACACTTCCTCATTAGATGCTCTGTCTCAAAAGACTGGGTAACTAATAGTTAACATTATGGTCATTACCTGTCTTGCTGATCAGTATTGTCTTCCTATGTCTTAGACCGTGCTACCTGGTTCTTGCACTACCTTTGTTGCCTGTGTTTCTACCAGAACAAGTTCAATGCAATTCCAGTTTTGTAGCCAAGGCTAATAGTGATTTCACCCACGCCCACACCACCACAGGATGCAATTTTTAGCTGGTAACTTGTTACATTGCTGATTCAAGCTTCAATGACTCTCTTCAATCTTTGATTTGAATGGACATGTTAGCCAGCTTTCATACCATTAAGCGTTCTCCTTATCATTTACACTCCACAAACATAGGGGAGTTCCATCCATATGAGGCAAAGACTCAACAGACAAGTTACAGCTCTCTTGGAGGTCTTATATAGGTCATGTTAACCAAAGAAATAATGAAATGCCTTGAGAGTTATGAGTCATGAATACAATGCCTGTTCTGCAAAAGCTGAGCAGATGAGTAAGCTCAGGTGGGTGGAAATCTTCAAAAGTAATACAGCAGCCAGTCTCTTCCTAATGATGCCTATGGAGGTCTGATCAGCAACAGCAACATGAAACCAAGGCTGAGCCCTTTCTGGAAAAAACATTCCCAGCATTTGTATATGCTGTCAGAATTAGCTTTTATGTTTTATTTCTTCCAAGTGCTTTGTTCAGAGCAATGGATTAGTGCTGTGGATGCATGTTCTGTCAGTACCTAGCATTCAGGTACTGCGAATCTTGTCTTGGAGTAGGAGCTGAACACTTTCTCAAGATTCATTTTTCAAGAGTCCATGAGATCTATGTAGCAATTAAAGAAATAAATCAATCAGATGCTGACTGCACATAAACTTGCTTGAAAGTCTTTGAAGTACTGTGGCTTAGAGCAAAACCACAATCTGAGGTTACAGTTTGCATGCCTCTGTGCATCTGGGATACACAGCACCAAGTTAAGACTTCCTTACACCCAGAAGTTGCTTTGCTTTTATTTTATTAACATAAATTCACATGGTAAGAAGTGCTCAGACACACAGCTGAAAAGCTCTAGCTTAATACATCCCTGTGCACCAACTCAGACCCAGTAGCTGTTCTTGAGCACAGTCATCTCCATTCAATGCAAGATAACGCCACTTAGCCTTAAAAGCTGAGAGCAGCACATTTAGATGGTTACTACAGCTCAGCTAGCTTGTCAGAACCTTATGCTTGGTCACATAGGTAAGTTCTAAGCTATAGAAGAGATGGGCATATATACCAGTGTAACAGAGTCCTCAGTTTGCACTCTGAATGAGTGAGATTAATTAAAAACAAAACAAAAACAAAAAAACAAACAAACAACAACAACAGCAAAACCCCCACCCTTTTCTAGCAGAATCAGTTGGTTTCTGGCTCACCTGGCTAGAAAGGATGACAACAGAGTGGGCAGAAATGCTGCTGTCCCCAGGGTAGTGCTTCCCAGCCTCATTGCATGGATGGCAGGACTGCTATGGTGAGGTGCAATAGCTTACAGCTCAGTATTCAAGAGCAAACTGAGACCAATGCCACTTTAGCCATCCATGCAGCAAGAGGACACAGGCAGTTCTCCATGATTCCAAGCTCCAGCAACATGTGATACCCATTGCTTTAATCATCTGGGTTGTGATGCAATCCACCATCTACCAGGGACACCTGATTTCAAGCCCACTTGTCCAGCAAACCTCAAACAGCCAGGGTCCTTGAAAGCATACAAATTTGCCCACACAATCCAAGGAAGAAAGATCCACTCTCACAAGAGTGCAAGCTGACATAAATATTCCCCCCTCACCAGGGTGGGGAGGTCACTTAGCTCATAAAGGCTGCCGGTGCTGCCCTCTCACCAAAGGGAGACCCAGGCAAAATCTGGTTTGGGGCAACACTTCTCCCTGTCTCACCCTGGTAGTTTCCTTCTTGTGAGACAACAAGCCTTTCTGAACATCCCTCAGGCACTCAGAATTTAGCCTGTGAACACTATCAGTGCTACCAGCACTCCTCTTAGAGATACAGAAAGCCATACGTAGGCAGCTGGCGCTCCATGGTGATGTTTCTCCCACCCTCCTTGGTGTTTCCCTCCTCAAGCCAGCCAGAAGGCACCCCAATGACCAGCACTTTTTGCTTGTGAATGCTGTCAACATCACCCTCACTGCCTTCAAAGTAAAGGGCTGCTGAGCACAGCTGTCCTCCCTCCCTGGCAGCGCTTTGCTCTATCCTCCCTGCTTCCCAGAGATGAAGACCCCCTGCCCCCCAAAAATGCTTCTCACTGAGCTTGTAAGTTCTGTCCCCGTCTCATACATCTGCTTCCCCCACCGCCCCAACAGCAGGGTGAAGCCCAACAGCTGCCAGCCTACCGGATCACCCCGAGTGCCTCTCATGAAGCTCAGGAAGGCAGTGGCAACAGCAATGTGTAACATTGAGTGGAAACACAGAACAGCCTTTGCCTGAGACTGCCAATGTATGTAACCAAGCCCCAGCCTGTTCCTTCTCCCGAAGTTGCGTGCCTACACCAAAGCCCCTCCACTCATGAATGACTCCCACAGCAAAGCAAAGCTACAGAAGGACAAAACTCCTCGACAAAGCTTCCCCCTACAATCCCAGGGGTCCCTTTCTGGGAAGGGAGACAGACACCCAACCACCTCCCCAGGCTCCAGTCCCTTCACCCATGAGGGCTGTAGCCACCCCACCACCGTCCTCCCAGGGACATTCCCCCTGCAGCCCTGGCGGTGGGCCCTGCTCCCTGCCCCGGGCCTCTCCTCTCACACAGGACTGCCCAAATGCCCTTGGGGTGTACCGGCCATTGCCACCCTCGCACTGAGGCAAAGCTGGGCGAGGTGCAGTGCCGCCTCCCTCCCTTTTTTTTCCTTCTTCTTTTCTCTTTTTTTCTTATTTTCTTTTTTCTTCTTTTTTCCTTTTTTCAACCTGTCAGGGCAGCAGCAAGCGGTGAGGTTGCCATTGCTGTTGACGAGACAAGCAAACAGTGAGCTCTGAAGGTGGAGTGGACAGGGTGTGCAGCCTTGGGGAAAATGATGGCCAGGGACTGGGCCCCTCAACTCACAGAAGTGGTAGGGGGCGGCCGACAGCCTGATGTCTTAGGAAGATTGCTGCTTGCAGGGGCCAGGATCTGGGATGCTGCCCTGGACCTCCAGCAGTACTACCCCTTGCTGCTTACCCACATGGGCACCACCAGTGCTGCCTGGAGTCGCTGAGAGTGTGTCAAGCAAGAGTGATGAGATGGTGCTGGGAGCAGGGTGAAGGGCATGGGGGCCAAGGTGCTGCCTCCTCTCTAGTCAGGAGGAAAGGCCTGACCAGAAGTGGACTCCAGTGGGTGTTGGATTTCGTCAAAAGTAAATACACGTCCTGCATCTGGGATAGAATAGCCCAGTGTCACAGTACAGGCTGAGGCCAGCTGTCTGTGAAGCAGCTCTTCAGAAAAGGACCCCAGGGTACATGGTGGACAACAAGTTGAACGTGTGTCAGCAGTATGTCCTTGCAGCAAAGAAGGTCAACCATATCCTGGGCTGCATTAGTAAAAGCACAGCACACAGGTCCAGGGAAGTGAACTTTTTGTCTATTTGGCACTTGTGAGACCAAGCCTGGAGTACTGTGTCCAGTTTTAGCCTGCCTAGTACTAGAAGGATAGTGACATGCTGGAGCAAGCCCACCGAGCTGGCCAGGACTGTTTTTGTTCAGTCTGGAGAAGAGAAGGCTCAGAGGAGACCTGATTGCTGTCTACAGCAATCTCTGCATCTTATTGGAAGGTGGCAGAGAAGACAAAGCCAGACTTCTTGGAGGTGCTCAGCAATAGACCAAGAGGCAATGGATACAAGTTGAAACATGGCAAATACCTATTAGATAGTAGGAAAACTTTTTTTTTTTTTTTTTCTTAACCATGGAAGTGAACAAATATCGGACAGGTTGCCCAAAGAGGTTGTGGACTCTCCATCCTTAGAGTTGTTCAAGATTTGACTGGACAAGACCTTGAGCAACATGATCTAACTAGGCCTGCTTTGAGCAGAGGTTTGGATAGGATGAACTCTAGAATTCCCTTCCCACCACAATTATTCTGTAATTCTAGAAAACTAGTATTTTTAGCTAAGTTTTCTAAAGGGCTCTGTTCCCATCTGAGTGATATGCTAATTTTCTAGAAGAGGTGGGTAGACTGAGTCCAGAGCCTTTCAGAGAACTGGCCATAAAGTAGTGTGAGAATAGATGCTAAGTTCCAGCTCTTTTTGCTAATCCTGTCATGTCTTTTCATCTGAGTTTAAAATTTAACAAGGGGAGGAATGTAAAAATTAAATCTCAACTGATTCCTCCCAGAATGTTTTCCTCCTGAAAAAACATAGTTTGCTCACCCAAACAAATGAAAAATCCTTAGCTAAGTGTAAAACAATTTAAATGATAGCCTTAGTTTTATTTAATAGCATTCTGCATGGAAAGGTGAGATTTCTTCTTATTTCATTCGTGTTTTAACTAAAGATAACACTCGTATTAGAGAATATTGGCAGTTCCAAGTAGGCTTGTCACAACAGCAGCACTAGCATAATTTGGAAGACTTCACAATATCATCAGCAGTTGTAATACTACTGGGATATTTGCGTTTTAATAGGTATTATGAAAAAATGCATATTTTATATATGTATATTGTGATACCAGAAGTGCTTTGCTGGGTTGAATCTTTCCCAAGCAGTAGATGTGTGAGCTTTTTTTTATCAGCTACTATGTGTACATTAATTTCCAGAGTCAACATATGGGGAAAAAAAAAATCACCATTAATCCTTTTTGGAACAAATAGGTATATTGGCATATACCAATATTTGTTATTGTGGCAATTTTTGGTATATTTTAATGTGGTTTGGTTCTTTGTTTCTTAATTAAAAAGCCATACTAAAATAACCTTGTATATGCAAGAAATAGACTTAGATACACAAGCTCATGCTGGTTTAACATTAATTCATTTGTTCAAGCTTCTCTGAGCACTGTCGTGGAATAAACACAGTCGTCGTGGAATAAACACAGTCGTCGTGGAATAAACACGGTCTATTTTGCAGATTGAGGCCAGGCAGAAGCAGTTTATTTCTAAACAATAGCAGAGAACGCACTATGACAGACGTTCAGCCCACTATTGATGTGAGCTCTGAACTAAAAAAAAAAAAAAAAAAAATAGCGCTTATATACATTTACAGCAGATGCAAACTGCTTTGTGAAGGGGCCTGATATGGCAGAGCAATGTCTGCACAGGAGGAAACTTTGTTTTACCAACTGCAAGGCATGTTCCTGATACCTGGAAATCTGGAGCCAATCGGCCTTGACTGACATCTGCTCAGCTCATCCCTCTCTCACCAGAGATGCTGCTGTGTCCTTGATGAACTTTTAAGCTCAGCGAGGCCTGCTTCCACAGGACTTATTTCAAATTCTAGTTTTGTTGAAATTGATTGAATTCAAGCTGAAATGCAGCAAGTCTGTAGACACAAAACTTCTCTTTGATTTTACTGTAGTTATAAAAGCTCATTTCAGGCTAGGTCAACATCAGAAGATCTTCCTGCCATTATTATACTACTTACTATGGTATACTACATATACTATATGTGGGAGAGAATGGGGAAATGGCACTGGTAAAATGGATGAACACATAGCCATGCTTGCCAAATACCAGCAAAATGGTCTGCAAAAGAGAAAAACAGTTTTTTGCATTGAGTGACAGAGAGACATTGACACCACAAAAAAGCAGCACTTCTGCAAAGTATGACCTCTACTTGCTTAGCTGACAACAGATCACATTAAATATGCCCTAATAGGTTTCAGATATACTGAAGTGAGTTAACTTGAACAATCCATAAGGAATGCTGAAGCTAATCTAGCTGAATTTGCCTGAAGAAGGTACATGTAACAGGGAGTGAAAGTATGTAACAGCATATAGACAGCTTCAGGAAAGGACTTCTCTCTTCCAGCTTTCTTATCCCATGCTGTTCACAGGACAGCTTGTAGGTACAGAACCGGCTACACAGATACAGCCGGCAGAAACCTCAACTCCACGAGAGGGCTCTGCCGACACAGGCATCAGTAACGCAAACTTCTCCAGTGCAGTAACTCTGGCGCCAACTCAAATCCTGCCCGCAGACAAGGCTTTTAGTAGGGAGTGTTGCTTTTGTGAGAAATGACCTTAAAATAAACTAAAATATGCCTGATTTGGTATGACATGAAAGCACCTCTCTTGTATCAGAGTCCCTAAAGCAGTTTAAAGTTCAGAGTGTTAAACTGGTATAGTTTTAGGTATAAAGAGGATAATCAGAATGGTAGTTCCTTCTGGGCCTCTTCCAGTGGAAGCCGGAAATACAGAGGGCATGACTGAGAGCTGCCATGGGATCTAGCTGTGCCTGGAACATGTATAAATAAATGGTAACAAGGAAATTACTTGGATGCCTTGTTCATGCTAGATCTCCCGCAGCTGGAGACACTTGTACTAGCTATATTTTAAGAAAGTCTGGTGTAGACAAGACTTTTGAGCTCAATCAAGTAGGGAAAATGCTACTGTATATGGGAAAAATATCTTCCTCCTACACAAAACTGAACACAGTAAAGGAGAAGGAACATTGAACTAGTACACACTGACCAATATCAAGACAGCTGAGTTGATTATACCTCTTTATATCTTTAAATACAACCTCCATTAAAATTCTGACATAAAAATAGCTGTGTAATGGTAATCACAAAAATATAAGGAGAAGATACATTCCAGTTCAAGGAAAGATTTGTCCCAGCAATGCATAAGAAAAATCAAGTGATGAAGGTCATTTAAATGCTATTGTATGTGTCCGCTGGAACAGTTGGCTAGGTTCATTGATAACAGCACCTGTCAAATGCACAGTGCTTGACTGCGTGCTGCTACTAGTAGAAGCAGGCACTGTGATTACTGGCACTAAAAGATATACAGGTGTAAACAGCCAGAGCAGCGGTGACATACAAGCATGAAAGCTGGGCTTAATACACAGGAAAAGCAGCAACAACTTCAGTGGGCTGCTGCTTACTCTCTGGCAGTAGGGTGTGCTTGTTCTTTGTGGCACTGGGCTCACATCACCACCATGATGTCTTCCAGTGGCTTTCGGGTCAGCACAGGCACAGTGGCATCTTTCTTGGGATAGCCCACGGGGAGCAGCAGGAGTAGCTTCTCGTTTGCTGGGCGCTGCAGCAGCGCCCGGAGGTGGGGGCTGCAGTTCAGGGGAGTGGTGGTCACTGTGTACAGGCCTGCGTTCTGCAACAGGACAGACAGGAACGGAGTGAGATGGAGGGCCGTGCTGGGTATTTGTATCCGCTGTTCTTGTGAGACCTGTGCACATTCTCATATAGACTAGCCCAGAAATACTGCTTCATTACACTTTTCTGCAGGCTTTAGAACATCTGATTTACTAATTGCCTCGACAGTACCATAAAAGATGCCTACTTGGCTTACAGAAAAGTACAGCATTTCTCCACGGCAGCAATAGCACAAGCTAATGGAAATAACCCTGTTCTGTCTGACATACCTGTATGTGGTACAGCAGGAGCCTGCCTGGAGTGTGCAGCGTGATGGGGGACCAGTGGCTAAGGTGAAGTTGGGAGGCAGCTGTGGTGATATCACTGGAATGTCATCCCATGGGGTTCATCTGTCTCACACAGAGAAGTGTTTTGGTTCTTGCTCTCATATAGTTGGCAGGAAGATGCCTTAGACCTTTGTGAACATTTGTTCCTGCTCAAGAGTTGTACTTCACAGGAACAGGGATCTCAGGCTGTGCCTCAGAATTTGTCCAGGAGCCTGTTGACATCTCTCACCATGGCCTATGTTCTGTCTCACATCAGAACCCCAAAATAAGTCTATGCATCATTCTTCCCCTCATACGAAATCTCACCAAAAAAAAAAAANTGACAAATAGGAAAGAGATGACACTATACAAAATATGACCATGCAGCTGAGGTGCTTCCTGAGCATTGTGCCTGTGGATTTCAGTCTTTTCCTGTATGTAATGAAAGCATATGGGGATTCTTCAAGATATAGGGAGACATGTTCAAGCAGTGTGCCTCTCATGTTAACATCTATGATCTTCTGAAGAGGAGAAGATCTAGTAGTGGTGGTGCTGAACGTTATGAGTCCATGGCACTGTGTCTTTTATTGTTGTCAATTAACCTCTAAGAGCTGGGAAAGAGTCAGCACTAAGGAGCCTAACAGTTGGTAGGGAGCCTCAGAAGTCTCACCTGATGGTGGGCCGGCTGTGGGGAGCCTTGTCTCCCCTGCTGCTTCTGTTTAAGGCACTAGTGACACAGTGCTGGTTCTGCCCTATTCCTTGTGCATCCCCTTTGCTCTCAGCTCTATGGAGGGAAAATGTGGACTCCTGTGCAGCTGCAGAGCAGCAGTACCCCAGGGATGTGCGTCTGCACTGCCCACTTCTCAGATTTCCCATCCTGCAGAACCTCCTCAGGAGCAGTAATGCCAGCAGGGAAGTGTCACTCAAATCAGAATGGAGGAGAAATGGCAGTTCCTAGTAGGGAATTGGCCTAATATAAGAGGTGGCAGCTTGCTGTTACCCTGCTGACAGGCCAGGCTAACAATCGGAATAACTTCACTATTTAAGCACTTGTGTAAGTACATCAGATACATCAAGCAGAAAGAAACACTGAGAAACCACTGAGAAAATCCAATTGGTTGGTATCAAGCATGCTGAGCTTTAGAAAACAGTACATTTTCAGAAATGCCTCCAAAAGACTGATTGAAATAGTACAGCCTGTTCTGTAAAATATGTCTCTGATATTTTTCCAGCATTGTGAACTAAAATAATTTGGGGTCAAGTCATTTTTTTAGGGGTTACTAAAAAGACGGTGCTAGTGTGGCACTGTACAGCCCTGCCTTGGTAACCTGCAGACCCTTGTCCTCCCTGCTAACAAAAAGCAGAAACCACAGCTGCTAAAGTCTGTGGCAGGAGAACAGTGACAACTCTGGAAGTAAGCTGCATCACATTTTTCCTCTTGTTAAGCAGTACTGAGGACAGGAGTCACCACAGATGTGGGCCTATGCAGAATAACTTTTAAACTCAAAACTAAGACATACTGCCAGGAATTGGATCAATCCAGAGGACTGATGTTAAAATCTAAATTGGGTTCCACCCTCATTTGGGCAGAGTAGTCTTAGTATGTAATCCAAACCAATATATTGACTCCCAGTGTGCCAGTTCTGTCAACATACCTGCAGAGCAGCAAGCAAGATACCACAGGCAATAGAAACACTGATTTCATTGTAGTAGTGGGTCTTCTTTTTGCCATTTGGAAGCCTCCCGTATACCTGCTTGAAAATGAGGATCAGATAGGGAGCAGTGTCCAAGTACTCTTTGATCCAATTTGTTCTGTAAAAGAATAATGTTTAAGAGATTTATTTTGCAACCCTTTCACTTTCACATAAGTCACATTTACTGTCTGCAAAGGTGCAGTAAAGTTACATGACAATTATAACAGTAGGCTAAAACTTAAAACATATTCTGTACAGGATTAAGTATTATCAGCTTAAATAGAAACATTTCAGCAAAAAGCTTGAATAGAGATCTGAGGTTTAACACATTCAGCTGCAGAATTGAAGTGCTCACTCTGAAGAACGGAATTGCATAAAAATAGGAGGTAGGTCTTGACCTCTTGTCTGTGAACTGGCCTCATGAGCATTTGCCCTTGAGATGATTTAACTCCTAAAATTTTGCAGACCTGCAGCTCTACCTTTTACCATCAGTGTCAACTTTTTTTGTAATTGCAGGGAAAACTGTTGGCAGAAAAATTCAAAACTACTTGGTCTAATGTCTAAACCTAACTATGTTCTCACAGGAAAAAATTGCTATTCTGTTTCTGGATATTTCAGCCCTGTTAGAATTTATTTTCTTCTCAATTTGTTAAGGTGAGAATACATACAATAGTGACATCAGATTTAAATGAAAAGATTTCTTTTGTACTGCTGTCATTCAAAATATAAAAAATATTTTAGTAGTTTACATAGCATATAAGTTTACATAGCACATAAGCACTTGAAAAATAATAACATTATGAAACAAATAGGGCAAATTAACCCTATAAAGCTTGTGCATATGCTTCATTTGACAAGCCAAGACTTAGTAGATGTCTTCCCATTGTGTGAAGTTAAGCGAGTCAGTCAGACTTTTAAGGGCATTTCAAAAAATTAAATATTGCATAATTCAACACTTGCATAGGATCTAGCCTTGGGGCTACCACAGTCAGCTGCAAAACTCTTAATAACTTTGGGAATTTCATTGTTTAGCAAACAACAGGAAAGAACTCGGACAAATGTTCTGGCAATAAAGGTTATATAGAAAAAAAAAGATGGCACCAAATGCTTAGAAAAGTCTCAAAATGGAGAATATGTAATCACTTTTTACTGGAGGCAATTTTACAGATCAACCACCAAGGCTTTACACACATTTTTAAGTTCTTCTTTCCAATCATAAGTCTTAGAAATATCTTAAGAGGGGGAGGGAGAGATGAAGAAACGGAAAAGATAGAAAGAAGAAATCAAGATACACTTCTTTTATCACTTCAATTTCCTAGCCTGTGATGCTTTCAGTAAGATTTCCATTATCTTGAGAATCGAGACAAAGCCATACAACAGGGAAGGGAGTGCTGAACATTCAAATCATATATTTCATCCCTTATCTGGTAACATTGAAGCACACAGGCATTGTGAGTTTTGTTTTGTTTTGTTTTGTTTTCTGTGTGTATCTGTCAGGTGCTGCATCTCACCTGGCCTTTAGAACAAGGTAGCCAGAATTAACATACAGACAGTAAAAAATTTTAGCTCCTCCTGGGTGGGAGCTCCAGCTTGCCTCAGACAGGAGGCCAAGCTGTGAATTAGCAAAAGGATGACAATATAGAGACCCTGGCAACTCACCAGCTGGTACAGTCTCTGGCCTCATCTTCCTTCTTTTTCTGTAATCAGGAAGTGGGAAATATTTACAGCTGATCTCCTAAGCAGCACCAGAAAACTGGTGAGAGTTTAAGGAGCATGGACTTGAAAGAACATTTTAAAACAAGATTTTTTAAATTGAGCTGAATATTTTCAGTTTTTTTTTTCTTCCTGAAAATACGTGGAAAAATGTGAAAAGAGAAGCATGAATAAAATCTCCCAATACAATCTTTCCAAGACCAAAACACAGCTTCAAACCCCCTAGCCAACTGATTTTTTCATACCTCAGTCTCTTCAGGTCATTAACCCATCTGTCTCCCATCCTTTTTTTGTAGTTTATTTCTTCTTCTTCTTCTACTGTCTCCCGAATCTTGTGTTTTAAATCTGGATCTTGCACTACCACAAAGGTCCAGGGCTCAGTATGTGCTCCACTGGGTGAAGTACCTTGGTACAAGAACAAGAAATGATGAAAAAACAGTTGGCACAATGATGAGTGAGGGTGTGCAGTGAAAGGTATCAGCTCTTCTTTGTGGGCTTTCAGACTGGCCATCAGAGCAATGGGAAAGCAAGCAGATGAGATGGGGAAAAAAAGACTGAGATAAGTTCTGGCAGACAGCCTGCGCATTTGCTTCTCAAAGAATGTGAAGTCCCAGTCAGTGACAGAGGTTAGTCCTTTCACATAGCCATTTAACAGGAGGGAAAAGTTAGGGATTTGTAAAAATTCCTTTGTGCTTCTTTATGATGAGGCAATATTATGGTGCAATAATGTTAATGCAAAGTATTAAACCCAAAGCAACACATTGTCTGAATATGCAACCAGCTCTGAGAAATGGTTGTTGCTGAAGGGCAAAGCTAATGGCTTTCAGGGAAACAAGGCTAACGAACCACTTGCAGGAATCTGTTGCTGGCTGACAAGGGTGAGGAACTGCACAATGCAGACATCTGCCATATAGCATACAGGTTTGCATTTGTTGTCCCAAAGACAGCTGGTGCATGTAGGTGTGCACGTATTAAGTCTGCACTTGCTCATTCAGCCCTCATCATTACACACCAACACCATTAGAGAATATTTTAACTGCCTAACAGATGAAAGGCAGAAGCTGAAGACTGTAGTTATCTGTACAAGTTCACAGAAAAATAGGCTAAGGGCACCGTTCAGGTCTCTCTAGCCCATCGTAAACATTTTTAAAATATTTGAAGGTCTTGAATACATACTATATTTGCTTAAGTAAGCACTGAGAAGCACTGAATAAACAGCTTGAACTATCTATCTTTTATATTAAAATATGTTTGTATCACAAACCTCATCTCTCCTCTGTTTTGGTAAGAACTGATGACATTTATGTTTTGCTTTGTTTTCTTTTCCTCTGCACAGCCCAAAGCTTTCAGGGTTACAAAGTACTTCATCTGCACTCCAGGCTTGTTCACTTTGCTGCATTTGCCAAAACATGTTCAGTGTTTTAATGACTCCCAGCTAATTAGAGGAAGATGGAGACTCGTTACAGTGCAGTAACAAAGCTGCTTACAGTTTTTAAGGGGAAAACAATGCACCTCAAATGCTAAGAATCTCTTTATTATTAATCCTACTAGACGCTATTGAACTTTCCTCTAAGGCAGCTTGTGAATATTTTGCTATACTAACAGTGGCTGGTTCATAGAACAAGACAAATAATGAGGGTCAAATCCACTACTGGCTGAAGTCAATGTTGCTAAAGCACAGATGAGATTAGGAGAGGACATTACAGTAACAATTTGAAACACAAGTTCTCAAAAAATGAAAATTCATTTCTGATCCTAAAACAACCTTGATCAGGGTCGTCAGCATAATACTCCAGTCATACAACAGGGGCCTGGCACTGATGCTGAAAGGACAGGAAAAGTTTCTTTGTTCTTAGACTGAAACCTTTTTCCTATAAAAAACCTTAACCATTTAGGTCATCTGAAATGTTTCACATAGCTGGGACAATTTCATCAATTTGGGGAAAAGCAACAACAAAAACACATATGATAAATATCATGATGAATGAAATTTTAAAGCACGTGAAGTACACATGGTTTGACACTTGAGAGAAAGCACCTCAGTGTTTCTATTTGAAAGATGTTTCATTGAACTGTGTTTAAATTTTATTTTAAAAACATCTTTTAAAGTTTAAAAATGAAAGATTTTTTTCATGTTGTTGAAATGTTCTTTTTCCCTTTTAGGTGCACTGAAAATACAAAAGAATTGGAAATGATCCAAACTAGTCCCTGACATACAGTTGTTCAAGTTGAGTAATTTCCAAACAATCAATGGATGCTTACTCATTATGGCTCCAGGTGAGTCTAGGAAGACCATAATCCAAACGCCAATTCTGTTGGCTTTTCCATATCACGTCTACACAGTTGAACAGCTATGCTGAAGCTTTTTTTTTCCAGACCTTGAACCATTCATTACCTACCTGCTGTTCTGATGACATTATCGATAACCTCCCTGGGGACTGGCTCATCACTGAGAAACCTGACAGACCGCCTCTTATTGAGAAGTTCATAAAACGTCTGTGACCTTTTAATCATTTCAGCCTCAGAGTAGCGCTCCACAAAGAAGGGGACATGAGCAACATTTTCATCAAGTCCTTGCCACTCTTCATCAACCTCTGCAAGAAAATAAAAGTGGTTAGGGATTTTTATGCTGGAGAAAGCTGTTTATGTCTTTGGCATTCACCACTGTAATGCACTTTGGCCTACATTGGCATACGTTGCATTTCTACACTGGAAAGTCAAAGTCTGAGGTTCCAGTTGACACAACTCATTGATCCCAAGCTCCAGCTACTGAACAAACACATTGTTTAAATACTAAGAGGCAGGAGAGTCCTGGCTGGCTGCAGCAAGTGTGATCCAGGAAGAAGTTACAGCCTTATCCACTTCAGTCTGCAAGTGTGCCTGTAAAAGTGGGTTACAAGCTGAAACAGCAGTGAAAAGGTGTTTTTCTCAATAAGTGAATGTGAACATGTATGTGCATCCCCAAGCAGTCTAAAAAGAAAAAAGAAAAATCAACTAAATTAATGAAGTTAAGGAGAGGACTTAACTATCAAGATGTGTAAAATTTCCTCTGAAGAGCTGAGTGTCAGCTTCTTTCTATATTCATGTTTCATAGCAGAAGCATTACAATCTAGGCTCTGTGCAAATGTGACTTTGTGGTTAAGTTCTTTGGTTTCACAATACTTTCAGCATAAAGGGCAATGAGTAACGGGCATCTATACTTAGGATAACAACATATCAAATGCAGGATATTGTGTTTCTTGTCTTTAATTTAAGAACTCAAAATGGTTCCTCATTTCACTGAAAGCTGTTCCTTTGGTTTTCTTATATCGTAAAATGCATCTTCTGTTGTCTCTGAAAACTCTTCTTTCTCCCCTGCATTCCTAAAATCAGCAAGGGTAGCATTTTTTTGCAACTATGAAATGGAAGTTAAAGCCATTTAAATTTTGCATTTCTGCCAGTCAATAGTATTGAGCAATCTGCTACAAAGGGCTAAGTCAGGAAAAAATACTCCCATTCTTTTTCAGTCGCCATTAGGCTGTTATTCCAAAATCACAGCAATCTCCAGTGCAAATTCAAACAGCAATTACTTCTGTGTTTTAGTAGTATGCAGTTGCCTTAGAGACCAGGATGATTTTTTGTTCATTTTATAAAGAACAGTGAAATATTCACAAGCGTGGCTCAGCATGTGTGAGAGGCTGCAATATACCCAGTTTCATATGTTGAATCTAAACAGTGATTCTGGACCCCAAACAACATAAATTTCATTTTACGTACGAAAAAGTCACCCAGAAAGTTTGTTCCTTTCAGCATTTCATGCCTGTGTTAAGTCAAGTCTACAAGAACCTGGCTCCACGGTAATGGGAAGCAGAGACCAGTTGTAAAAATTATTTTTGTTGGGATCTTGTGCACTCAAACTGAAAAAAAGGAAGAGGATGCCTCTTTCTAGCATTCCCTTTGTGTTTTACACTTAGTCCAGTAGACTATTTATTATTCAATAGCAACTAGCTGTCTAGAACTTCCTCTTTGCCAGGAGTCTGGTGACCTTCTTTTTCAGGAACTTTCACACCCTCTTTTTTGCTGTTCCTCCTCCACAATCAGTGAAGGGAATACCACTGGGTTACAAAGACTATGTTTACATTAGCAAGTAGTGTGGTGCAACACAAGTGGATATGTGAAGAGAAAGAGCTTCTGCTGAGGACCCAGTGTTCAACACTGTACATGTTTTAGAGCTATTATTTTGCAGGAGCTCTAAGCTGGTCCAACGAGTTGAATATCCATCAGTAACTGAAGCACTCCAGCTGCTTTTTGGGAGCACATCTGTGGTTTGCTTTCATTCTAAAGTAGTCCAGTTTGCTTATTATAACAGGGAATCAGATGTGAACCAAAGAAGTGAAGACAATTAGGAGATTCACTTGAATCTGATCTAAATGCTTGATCCATACTGAAACACTTACATAGATGCATCCAAAAATACCTTTCTTGAGACGAAGAAATTGTCTTTCATATTCCTTATTATATACTTGTCAAAGAAAAAGGTGGACACCATGTCAGAATGCTAGTAAATGCGGGTATGTTAGGACAGGCTGGCCCCACTCTCCCTGCAGCAGCAGGACTAAAAAGTAAAATGTAAGAGTAAAAAGCCTTCCACAGACATAAGCTAAGACGGTGATCACTGACAGCTGAAGGATTTGAGAGACGAACTGATGGCCCCAAAATGTATAAAACCCTAAGGGGAATAAACAAGGAGCTGGGAGATAGCAATGCAGCAACCCTTTCCAACCTGACTGAGGACTGTCTGGCCAGTAGAGAAATTCAGAAGGTGTCTCATTAGGAACAATAAATGTATCACAGTTCAGCCTAGTAGCTCATTAGCCCTACCCATCTACCATGTGTGTTAGCCAATGCATAATTGCTTTGTAGTCTTAAATTGTATATATATGGACTTGCTTCATATGCTGTAAAAGTGACCCAGAGAGGGAGGGTTACACAGAGAGAGCGCTCTTTCTCAGGCCAATTGAGATAGACAGGACAGAAAAACATGCAAGCTTTGGATGCATGAATTCTCCTGAAAGCTTCTCTTGAAGGACTTATGGTCCAGGAAGATGGTTTGCCTCCTGCAGCTGGTCTCCAAATCCATCTTGTGTATGGTGATACTTCTACTACAGCCAAGATACTCATTGCCAAACCAAGATTTAACAATAACACAGACTGACACACATCTTAATTTTATCTATAGGCACTTACATAAGAGGAATTTCTAAATGGGTAAAATGTTGTCTTTATGATAACAAAAAATTCCCTTAAATCAGCTGACGCTGTGCATGTGTATCAGAAGGTAGAATCTGACCAGAAAACTATACTGAAAGTAGGCAATGGATTAGTGTCCTGATGAAAATTTCAGGTCAAACTACACTATTTGTGTTCATATCAGCATGCTGTAGTGATCATCCTTATTCATTTCCCAGGCTTACAATGTTGAGTGTCCTGGGAAATAGGAATAGGCTATTTCTATTCTATTCTAGAATAACTTAGAAATAGTCAAATAAAAACTTAATTCCAGGACCTAAGAGTTCTTATCTGCTCTCACTATTTGCTTTCTTATGATGAGGTTTTATCAAAGTTTAGACAGCGGGAAATAGCCTACATTCAATGCATTGTACCTTTCATTCAGCCACTGATGGAGGAGGCTTGATAGTCTAACCTTGGCTCCTAAACTAATCCAAGCCCTGCTTGGTCATCTCTTTTTCTACTATTATTGCAAAACCATCAAAAATCATTTTGAGTCAGAGATACTGAGACGGTCTATAAACTACTGAAACCTTTACAAAAGAGGTTTGTCAAATGGGAGCAAAGGCTGGAGGAAATTTATGTGATTTCTGTACCTGATTTTGAAACACAAGGAAAATCAGGTAGATGATAAACCATCAATACATACATGAATGATGAAGAACAGAATGATGAACAGCAAGATCAAATTACTTATATAGATGAGGACATAAGTCAGAGAGCTGACTCAGAGGATGTACTTAATCCAAAGAGCATGTTGCTTGTGGACAGTTGAATGCAGGGGCCAAGACAGCAAACTGGAAGAGCAATCAGTGCCAGTACAGGACAAAGAATCACAGAATAATACGAGTTGGAAGGGACCTACAAGGATCATTGAGTCCAACTCCTTTGAAGCCCTGGATATTTTAAAGACTAATCAGTTGCAGCGTGAGTTCTAAGGACTATATTTTTAAATTTCTCTATCTTCTTTCCATCAGCTTTATAGAATGGACAGAAGACTCTAGAACAGGGATTTTGCAGAAGAATTTTGTTCATGTTTCTCATTTAAAAAAAGACACGGGATCTTCCATCCAAAGGGGTGGAAGAATCATGATGCAATAACAATAGCAGTACCTGCTTTGACATGTTCAGGAAACGTATTAATAAAATTAGGGAATAATTGATGTTGGGGTAGATCGCAAAGAAATACAAAAGTAACATGGCTAAAACAAGTCACATCCGAATCAGGCCACGTCTTTAAGAGAGAGTTGCCTCAACTTTGTCATTGTTTTGAAGTATATGCTGGAAGCATAGCTTCCTACGTACAAACTGAAAAGGAAATACTATGATAATACTAGAAACCAGTCTTCTGAGCTGAAGCATTGACTACCTTCATCAAATAGCCTGTTCTTTTCATGATGCAGTGACTATCTTAGCTTTGGTTTCAGTGAGAGGGGAGGACATTATAAAAAAAAAATAATAAAAATATGTACCCCTACACTGAGATTATCAGTTCATTCAATTTAATTGACTAAATGACAGGATAAGGGAAAGTAAGGCTCTAACCTGGCAAAAATGAGGGATTAAGAAAAGATAAATTGGTGAACTCGGATTGGATAACTCAGAGATCAGGAATCAGAGAGATTTGGCATTTCTTTAAATCAGAGGATAAAATTCATCTTATATGTAATTGATTGAATAAAAATATCAAATAAATGATCTGTAGGCAACTAGGAATGGAAGAAAATGATTAGTTAGCACAGAAAGTTAGACCTTGTACGTTAGAAAGTATAAAACTTGCAGTATTCCTAAGGTCAAGTTGAGTTAAATTTTATGAGGTTTGTTTGCCTGGATTTTTTTCTATGTAAGTAGAAGAGAAGAAAAGCAGCTGCTGCGTGGCCAAGATGATAACATGGCTAAAAAATATATATATATATTTTCAAAGATGTTGAACATGTGGCAAAGGTGAGGTGACTAGTGAGAATGAAAATATGAGAAGCATCTTATCTAAACTTAAGTTTTGTAAGCAAAAAAAACACCTGAACACACTCAAAATGGGAACACTGGATGAGGCAGGAGAAGAACCTAGAAGTGAGAGAACTGACACACAAAATCAAATCTCTCCTGGAAAATATCTTTTTAATAAATATGTCTATTATTTATTCTTTTCTACCATGTGTCTGCCATTCATTCTCAGCAGTTAGTCTTATCCATATGCTAAGCTAAAATCATTATCAGCACCATCTGTTTAGTGCATGCTCTCTATATCTTTAATGGCTATGTTTGGACATATTCCTCTTTGTATAGTCACATTATACGATACTACAAACGTCCTGTTTACATCTCTGTGTATTCCATCATTTGATGGACAACAGACATCCTGCTAGTCAGCCTATTATCTTGTTAGCCACATTATCAGAATTCCCATCAATTCTGTTCTGTTGTACATCTACAACAGTCATCAGGCTTCCTGCTTTTCAAGCAAATCTGAAATGATTTTGGCTTAGATATCCTAAGTGAAATCTCATAGTAGGAGTGCTATTTCTCTATCATAAATTCCTCTCTGGATCCATTATAAGATGATGTTAGTGTTTTTCCCAGCATTTTACATGGAAATTTATAATCAGCCTACAAAACATATAATAAATTTTGCCTCAGTTTGTAGCAAAAATTCTTACTATGAGTTCCAAATAATGTAAACTCACACTGAGTACAATGACTTCTCATTTCGTTTCTGTTGGCCACTTATTTTACCCACACTGATACTTCTCTGTGTTATTGGCTCCCTGTTTTATATCATTAAGAAATTTCACTTGTACACTCTTGGTTTTATGAAAGGCTACAGAATAATATCAATGATTGGTCCTGAGATTGATCCTTGAGAAACCTCACTAGTAACCTCAGTCTAAACTTAAGCGTTTGCTTTCCAAACTAGCTCTTTCAGTTTCTTCTCTAAGGAATTGCTTCCTAAGCTTAGAATTCCTCTTCCAATCCTCTTTTTGAGTGGAAAGATATGATGCATAGGAACATAATTAAATGCATACAAAGAAAGGCTATGGATCTTTGGACCTAAAGTGCTGGGCAACTGACCATGTGTTTCTTTGCTTGATTGATGGCAGACTGCTACATAATCTGCCACTACAGGAATCCCAGTAATGAATCCAATCCTGAACTGAATCTGTCGCTAATGGGAAGCTAAAGGAGATGGAGTGCCTTACTTGTGGGATATAAATAGTTGTTAGCAGACTGACCCTGGAAACCCCAAGAGTTGGTCAGGGATCTTAACCAAAAGAAGTATCAAGATGGAGAGACAGACCTTGGAAGAAAGAAGTCAACAACAAAATACTGTGAAGATGACTTCAAGCTGTAATACAGTTGTGGAAGTTTTCTTATGATCTTCAGAGGAAAGGAGTGGCTGTTTTATAGAGAAAATTTGCTGGTTAACCTAGTAAATGGAAAGCTGAGAGCTACTCTGATTTCTGTCTATAAACCACAGGACAGTTATGCACCAGGCCTGGAAAAGTACCATTGGAACAAGCAAAAGAGGATGGAACAAGAAAAAATGGGTATAGACCAGTATTAAATAAGCTTAGGCAGGCAGAAGAGGATTTTTAACCCATGGCATGAAGTTCTGGAATAGCCTTCCAGCAAGGTATTGAAATGGGGTCAGTTTTCGAGTTCAGTCAGCTAATAACAAAGACTGGAGGTATCTGCAACAGCAGGGAGATAAACACGATGATGCACAATGTCCATGTAAATCTTGTGTTCCTAAATGTCACAAAACATGAACTGTCATTAATTTGGAAAATTAAATTGATACTGTCTCAGTCATGTCATTGGTATTATTATTAAAATATATGGGGAACCTTTGAACTCGGGGAGAGGAGAAATACTTCTAACTGGGAAAAGTCTATTATAAAAAATACCATAAACAATGAGCACTGAATTCTGAGAAGAGATGGAACATTTAGGCCTTTGCACATTGCTTTGTACTCTTTACAAACATCGCTAAGTGAAGTCGCCACAATTAAATACACAGCAATAAAATGCCTTTGCTAATAATCTCTGCAACTGATCCCCAGAGTAATAAGGGTGCAAATAAAATTCATTCTGATCCTCCACACTGCTGTAAACTGGGTCTGTATTTACCTTATCCATCAATTGTATTGATCTGAATATATGACCCAGAAAGTGACTTATGTTTGTTCCTGATCTGAGCTGGGTGTATTGCAGTAATTAACTAGGGAAGGATGTTATTGCAGTACCAATACACATTAAGCTCCCTGGGCTAAATCATTTGCCAGAACTTGTCTTTGCAACAGTCTAGATCTAACTGTATAAACCTGAAGCGGTGGGAGACCAGGTACCACCACTTTGGGAAAGATGCCCACCACTAGGAGAGAGCCCCTGTGATTCATGCTTCAAGATAAGGCTGAAGAAACATGTTTTTCAGCTGTGTCTAACTGGTAATCAGACAAGGCCTAGTACAAGACACAACCACATATACACACATACAGACCATTCCTACCAATCCACAGCACGACAGTCTCTCATTCTGGATCTCATAAATGAAGGAAGATGTAGGACAGATGGGCATGCAAACAAATCTGAAGTACTGCCAGCTAAGGCATTAAACAAATGGACTGGTTGAATGCTTGCCACTTAACCAAAGAACTGGGTTTCTGCTCCAAGAAACATCCTCCTCTTCGGCTGCCGAAAGCATAACAGAGACAGGCTTGGGAGCACTTGGCCCTCCCCATCCTTCCATTAAGTGACTCTACTGAGCCTGCCCAAGCAGATTGGCTAATTACACCTAATGCTTTAGTGCTCAAGTGCTCAAAGGTATGCCCCTCTCAGGGAAAACATCCCCTGCTGGTGCCACTTGAAGGAAGGTTCACAAGGCTGATGATGCCTGAGCAAGCTCAGTGCCTTTCCTATGGAACTGAAGAGCACAGCTTGCCCCTTGCAGTGTTCCCGCACTGTAAGAGGGCTGTGCAGGGTCAGTCTGCTTCATTCCCTTGGCAAAGTGCCCTTTGGTCACAGCCAAGTCTCAAAAGACTTGGTCTCTAGTTGCATTTTCCTATTAGGGGGCTGTTCAAAATTCAGCTTGTTTGCCTAAAGGAGCCCTAGGTTCTAGATTTAGACAAGGACTTAAAAATACTTCATCTCATTTAACGTAATTTCTAACTCCAATTCTTTTCAGAGGAACTTTGTCTTTAAGCACAAGACAACTTGAGACATTCAAGTAGAAATGAGTTTTTCTAATAAAGATACATTAGTAAACTAGTAGAATTTGCATGACAGGTAAAATATTCTGCACTGTTAAGAAAAACTCTGTTTACATTCTATGTTTCCATTTTGGCATCTAATGTAGTCAGTGAAAGTTTTAACACTGACAACAAGGTGAATACATTTTCATCCTTTATTATAGCATTAGCAGAGTAACAGATCCCTTCCAAGGTGGCCATATGCTCTTCTCACTTAGGCTGGGCTTTTTCGTCCTGAAGAAATATTTCCCCAAGCATGGTGCAATTACTTTATTTTATCTGGAGACAAAGGACATGCCTGTTTTGCAACGATGTTGGCTCTGAAGCACATAGCATTAAGGGAAAGATGATTATTTCTTGTTAAAAGCAACATAGCAAGAAAGCCTAATTTAATGTTGGATTACATGGTACATTGAGAGAGGTTTTATTTAAAATCTCCTTTTATCAACAGCATAGATGTGTATCTACCTGTCATTTTTTTGTAAGCAATTTTAAACTAGTACAGTTTTGAATTTGGCACCTGAATAAAAGATAGGGGAAAAAAAAATAAGTTGTAAAAGAATAACATTTTATATATGCAGCCGTGGCACTGAGGTTACTTGTTAAGAGCTAATAGGTTTGTTTATTTAAAGGATCTAAACAACTGTAGTCAAAGATGTCACAATGATAATTCATAGATTTTTCACTTGAACTACTCACAGGAAGTTTAATTTCCAACAGTTTAACTGAACCAGTAAGCCATTAGACAAAGGAAATATGGGATTTTTTTTTATAGAATCTCTTTTGCATTGTATAAAGGAGTGTACAACACATGAGCTAACTTTTAGGCAAATGTTGTATATTTGGGAAATAGTCAACGTGATTTAAAAGGTTCCAAGTATCAACTATTTCTGGAAACTGGTACACAACACTAACTCAAACTATACTGAACGTTGAGAAATAGAGAGAAATAATGGTTCCCATAAATAGGTATATGACAGAAACCAGAAGATTCAAGATTCCAAGAAAATCACTTGGGGAATGTGTCATTATGGGGAGGAAAAAAAAAAAATACAAAAAGCCTTTGAAACAAGTATGAATAAAACAGCTGTGTTAACTGCAAGTTTAAAAATTTTATAGGAACAGAACTATGTAGATTTTTATATCTAAGTAAATGAAGGGAACTTATGAAGAATAGTGAGGAAGCAAAAAAAAGAAAGGGTACATTTTTTGCTCACGCTTTTGTCCAAGCTGAGCATCAGAAACCACTACTGCAAAAAGAGGCATTCAATATACAGGTCCAAATATGCAGTTGAGTGATCAGAGATTAGCATCATCACTACTTTTTTTTTTTCTTAAATATTTGACTCAACATACCTTCAACATGATCCCAGTTCTAATCCAGCTAAAGCTTTTGTGGACATTCACAGAAATCACAAATAGAGGACTTTCATAATCCTGTAATAAAACCACTTCCATGTTTTCTGGGGGTGCTGAGATCAAATATGTACTGTGCCATTCAGCTCTAGAAGGTAAAGTGGGATGAGGTATCTACAAAGTCAGCCTGAAGACAGAAACTTTCCGCTCAGCTCCTCCCTTACCTCACCCTAATTAGGCCTGGGAAGAGGCTGTGGGGACTTTAGCAGTATCCCCTTTCTTTTCCTACATTCCCCACAGAATCCCTCATAGGTCTGAGATCCACTGGGCATGGGGCTGACAGTGGACTTTGAAAATGCATTTTCCTCTTGCACTCTTACCTGTGGACTCTGGAGGAAACAGAGATTTAAACCAAGAGGGACACAACATCAGGACAGCCTCCTTCCACCGAGCTGACAAGCTCAGGGTGCAGCAGCAGTGCAGCACTACACATTTCCATCACAGTGGAGAAGTCTAGAAGCTTCCATCTCTATTCATATCAGCAGACCAAGTTCAAACAACAAAATTGCTCAGCTGGATATGAATTTTCTTACCTTCTTCCTCTAAGTGGTGGTCAGTGCCATCTTTTAAATCTTCATCTATCCATGGGCGAGATGCAGGCTTGCTTTTAGTCTCAGGTTTTTCCTTCCCTCCACTAGTCTTCTTCAATATTACTCCAATCAAAACACATATAATGGCTATAAAGACTGGGGTTAGGGAAGAAAAGAGTGCCATGACTACAGAAATGTGGAGACTTCCTTCCAAGTTCAAGTTCCTCCTCTGAAAATGAGAGGATGAAATGGGAAGAGCAGAATGTGAGTAAGCAGGAAGGGGTGGACCCAGGGTACGCTCCTCAACCCTATCCCACTTCTACTTTCCAGCCACTGCCCCCACAGGCTCATCTGCGATGTGCTTCTGCTGTTAAGCAGACCCAGATTTAGCTATTTGCTGAAAAGAAACTGCTTAGAAACATCAAGCAGAGGCACTGACCATGTACAAATATATAAATGTTGACAAGTGCAAAATACTTAAATAAATAAATAAAAGATCTTCCAAAATTCCAGACTGAGTAAAAACACTTCTCCCTCTTATTTTTTTAGTTATGGTGATCCCAGTAATCCTACTTGTAACAACAAGTATGAGAAAGAACCAAGTGGGAATGTGACTTTTAAAAACTGATGGCATCTCTTCAATGTTTAACTCAGTACTTAGTCATATCACGTGGATCTCAGGAAATCAGAATATCACAAAGTGAATACGAGCTTGCAGTGCCACCCTTGGCTGTGCAAACTGGTCGATACAACAGATAAGTAAAGTGGTAGCATTACCTCCATATGAAGCATGAATGAAATTATCCACAGAACCCTCCATCCGTTCTGGATGTTCAGAGGGAACAAAAAAGAAGAATTCAGGGAATAAAAATAAGAATGATCTGAGGTCTGGAAATCTATGCTGTGGTGAATTTTAAAACTGTGAGCCAGCTATCTTATCAAAGGAAAGATTAAAAAGTGATAGAATCCTGGTCTAATCCAAGAATGGTCAATGTCTAAGGATTTAACCCATTTTTTTCTTCAGTCATCTGCTTGGGAACTGAAACAACACAGCAGTACTGAATCAATGTCTTTATCTGGGACTGCTGGGCCATGCTGGATAACAAAAGGCCAGGTGGCAGTGGGTGCTGAGGGGTGTGCTGGAGAGCAGGGTGCGGGTACTGACTGCATGCAGTCACTAGCACTGTAGCTAGCACCTGCACTGTATTAGGGCAGGCTAAGCACCAGCCCTGCCAAGCCTTATCTCATGCTGCACAGGGCCAGCTCTGAAGTCTCTGCAAATTAATTAAGTCTCCGCATTTTGGATAAGCCCACCCAGGGTAAGTGAGAGCAGTCTGTGGAGACAGCGTGCCCCCAGGCCCTGACACGTCATGCACTGCGACTGGCACCTGCTGGGGTCCTGCCTAGGGCAACCCTCTGGTGCTGGTGTGGAAACCAGGGCGCCCACGGGAGAGGGAAGCTGGGATGCACACAGGTTTCATCCCAAACAGGTTCTCAGTCCATATCCTCACTGCTCACGTCTCTTGCCCCACTGGTTTTGCAGCACTGAGCACACCCTTGCTGGTCCCACTGGACACCACAGCTCCAAAGGCTCCCTGCCGTACACTCCCTACCTCCCCATGCTTCAGCAAATGCTCCCAGCTGCCAAGAAGAAGGGTCTGTGTGTCAGGAAGCACAGATTAAGGAGCAGCTTGGTGCACAGGAAGAGGAATGTGTGGCCATACCAGTTGGCTACACACGATGATGGCAGTCTGGCTGATGGTCCAATCATGTATCCTCTTTTAATACAAGCCCTTCACCAGGTTCTGCAGGCCAAGCAAATTGCTGAGCTGTACATATATTCTCTAGATGGACTTAGAGGCAAAAAGAAACTGCCTGACAACTTGTACCCAGGTTGGCCTTTCCCAGCTTCCCAGATCAGAACTACAATAAATACATCCATGCTATTGCAGTATGTCCTAACCCAACAAGCAGTCCCAGTGTCCAAGATAAGTCCTGGTCCTTCCAGGCCATGTATGGGATCTGTGGAAGAAGAGTATCCCTCGGAACCAACCAGATGTGTGCATAAATCCATCAGAGATCAAATAAAAAGGACATGCAAAAACTGTGCTTAGGTTGCTAGTCTAATCCAGCAAAATTGGCAGTAGGCTGGCACCTGCCTCTGGTTAAGAGGGTGACCCGCTTGAAAACCGAAGCCATGAATCTTCTCTTCTGCTCTCCCTATCCAGATGTGACCTGAGTCACCTGCTTGGATCATTGATCCTTGGGTGCCTGTAAAAAAAAAAAAAAAATTAAAAACACGCACTGTACAGGAATAGAAAGGACAACAATTATCATGTGGGAAAAAAAAAATAGAGTTACATTTATCCTATTTATCCTTGATTTAGAGCAGATATTTAAATTCATTTGTCTTGCCTGCCGGCCATGCAGTCAAGGGGAAAGATACTTCACCTAATCCCAATTAGAAACATCAAATTTGTTCATGTGAGTAGCAAGGGACCTACAGTTTCATCAGACACATTTTCGACAGCCTATTCTATGGCAGGGAAGGAAAGAGGAATGCAGTCTGAATGGCACTGACTGTATCTCCCACAGGGAACATATTCTTGTTAACCTTGAATATTCGCATACATATAAATTAGTATCTGGATGCTTTGCAGCTGAGAATCCATCCTGCAGAGAGACAGGTTCATGCTGAAAGAGAGAGAGAAGCAATATAGAAGGTTGAATGCTACTGTTTAAAATAACTACCTCTATTTGCAATGCTGGGAACTTTATAATCTCTCACTCTTCTGGAATAACTTTGACTTTCTTAGAAGTGATGAGGTATTAATTTTTCTCTTGAAGAGCAGAGAAAGAAAGCAAGCTAAATAAAAGTCCCTTTGGTATTAACTTAGGCAAAGTCTGTATTTGGTGTTATATATTCAAGACTGTTAACTTGAACTTCAGCCCCACAGAAATCTCACAATACACTGTTTTATTAAAACCTGATTTAATTTCAATACTGCAGACATTCAAAATATAAACATGATGGTGCTCTGAGGAACTGTGGGAAGGGGTGGGTGGAAACAGTCAATTTTTATATGGTAGATTGTCATCATTTTTCCTAAATGCACTGTTGGATTTTCTTCAATCCAAGCTTTATATAAATATAATGATTATTATCATGACAAGTTCAAGCAAATTTGTTACCATTATTTCTTCTGTTCTATTGTAAGCCCTGAAGCCTAGCAGCTGTTTTTTTTGTTTTTTTTTTTTTTTTTTTTTTGAGTTTCAAAAAAGTCAAGAGAAACACTACAAATACCCCTACTCCTAAGAATTAATGAAGCTTTTCTGACAGGCTTGGAAAGATGGAAAATTTTAATAGAAATGCAGCTATTGCAAATATCAAAGTAGCCAAGTATTAATGCATGAAATCCATATCAACACTCTTGGAAGATACAGGCCATCATACTAAAAGCTTTTGGTCTAAAAGCTCTTTTTTATATATATTTCCTATTAAATTCTGTGCTTAGTTGTTGTTCTGGAGAAATAAATGTATTCACATATCAAATACAGCCCTTTATTTTTCTCAAAGCAAATACGTGTAATGAGCAAATGTTATTCATAGGCTGCAACAATATGTGTGCACGATGGCACAGCGCAGTGTGTTATCTCTGCACGAAGCCAGAGTGACTGTTTCTGAGGGCTGTGGGACGGACTGACTGCCTCTGCTATGTCATCCTCCTGCTGTAGATGCATTGAGTGGCAGCAACACCACCTTTCAGCATCCAGCTGTGAGCTCTGAGTTACGCAGCTCCATCTCTGCTTTGGATATTTCCCCCATGGTTCTTCCCATCATTGCCATGACCTCGGTGTACCCTCCTCACCCTGCTGCGGCGAGTCTTAGGGCATTCTTATGAGATCGCCTCATGGCTAGGCTAGGACAAATCTCTTGCTGAATTCTTACGTGAATATTGGCCCTTCCATATAACACAGACAAAAGATGTAAATGACAGGAGAGCCTCCAAATGCTCAAATGATCAATGAATGTGTTATCTGTATAGGGTGAATGCAGTCTTCATAAAGACACAGAGGTAGAAGGTAGAAGGGAAAGAGATTGCAAATGGCCAGGCAGAACTAAAACCATCTGCTCCCATAGTTGTTCCTACCTGCGTTTTTCTAACAGTACTTTTTTTGGAGAACTTTAGCTTGGAAAGACATATGGAAGGAGGGACCACTTTGTGCAGTCCTCAGCCTTCTTGTTTTATCTCGTCTTCTACCTTTCTTTGGCCATGGACAGACACAGGCTATAGTGCTGGACGGCCTCAGGTGGATTGGACTCAGTATGAAAACTCTTACCTTAGTCAAGGGCAGATCTGTGTAATGCAGAACAGCAGAGAAAAAAAAAAAANAACAGGGAATAAATTTTTCTGCTGGCATCAAGCATAGAAGTGAGTTTCAGATTAGCATTGGTGTTTACTGAAAAACAACCCCCAAAAACTATTCAAATGCCGCCCATGATCAGCCACCAACTCAGTATGTATCTGCTATAGGCAAGGCAAAAGCAAACACAAACTACTTAATGCAATTTCCCAATCAACACATAGAGACAAATGTCTGGGATCAGTTGAAACTTATACATCACCAGGTATCGGCATTACTAAAAATATCATTATCTTGGTAAGCTTCTTCACTCCTGTGATATGTCTAGAGTATAGCCTCCTGCCTCCATCAGTGACTGGCACACAGTGCTTCTGAGCAAGGTGACCCTCACTTTTCTGCTGTCTCTTGCCTCCTCTGCGCTCCACACATACAACCGCTTCCTTCCCTTCCCCCTAGTCAGCTGTATGATCTCTTCATGACCCCTAAAGATATCAGATATCATGCCCTGTAGCATTAGATTTGATTATCTTTTTCATTAACTTAGCTCAGATTGCCACAAATGTTATTACTGCTTATGAACTAGCCTTTTGAAATCTAAGAGTACAGTAGCTAATACAATTACATCCCATAGCAATGAAAGCACGAGACAACAATGCACAATTCAATAGAGTAATTCTTTCCATTTGTCCTCAGTATACCTCCCTTCAGTTGCAAGTTCACTGTATTTATACATTACTGGGCAGAAGAAATAACCTAACAGTAGACAACATGATTCATTAATATCTTTCTAAATAAAACAATCCATTTATTAGGATCTGTGGTACCAGATAAACCATTACACACACCCAAGGGGACAATAGTAGTCCTAAAAATATTTGTGATTTCAGAAAATAACTTAAATTTTAACTTAGAGACTAATTTACCCTCAGATTTATACCAGAATTTACCAGTGTAATTTGCTACCGCTGTACCACTGTTACCACCACGAACATATAGGACTGGGTTCACCCGCAGCAGGAGTATGACAGACGTTAATGAAGCTACTCATTGAAGCAAAGCTGCATGGGTGAGTTTGCAGGAACTCACTAAAACTTTCAAGTCTCTAAACAGGGATCCTGGAAACATCACTAAACTTGCATGAAAAGCCACCAATTGTCTGCAGATAACATAGACCTTGAAAGTTATTTGCCCCAGTTGTAGGGATACATAAATACAGGTAGATAAAACATTATTTTTCCATAATCACTTTTAGGCATGGACTCATAATCAGCTATGTTAAAGTCCATTTTACTCTGTGAGTACCACTGGGTTACCTTCGATACAAGGCTATCGGGGAAAGCAAGAAGAAATAAAGTAGGTCCTTCCATCTGACACAAAAGATGTAAACTACCAATAGCCATGTGGTAGCTGGGAGAGCACATCCTAATAGAGGCTGTTACAATCTCTTCAGAGTAGGGGTGTTTAGGGAGAAGGAAGGGGGTGTCAATGTCCCCCCCTCCCTATAGCCAGCAAGTTGAGAGCAATCTGTTCCAGCTAAAAGATCCCAGCAAATTAATCCTCTGCATGTCGGGCCAAAGAGGGGAAAGCAGAGGCAAAGAGCAGACAGAAATTCAGAAGGCAGATTCTGTATGTCTGTACTGCCCAAGGTGTGGGGCAGAAGCATGTATACAGATATAGATACATATAAGCATATATATAGACCCAAACCAGCCCTGTTATCAGAGCCATGTAATCATCACGATGCCAAAGGCTTGAGGTACCAGCATACCCAAGACCCTGGGTGCGTACTCAAGCAGCTCCCCATGCTGGCACCCCTGCAGCCTCAGCTCTCCAGCCTTCATCCCCAGATCCACACTGACACCGGTACACCAGTACGTGCTCTGTGCTTCTGACTGCAGCACAGACATCATCCCTGATCTCTCCTCCTCATCAGTTCATGGCACAGGAGAAGGAGTGTTTACAGTGAGCTTATAGCAGCGCCATCCGTGAGCAGACTTTTCAAACGGTGATGTGAAGCCAAGTAACTGTTAGTGGTAGAGAAATGATAACTAGATATCCTTTGTAGCTGACGTAAAAAACACTGCTATTGTCATTTTGATGTAAAGAAGAAATACAGGGAAAAAATATAGTGAAAGAAAAAAAGAATAAAAATAGAAAAACCCTATTTTTCAGAGGTGGCTTTTTATTTCCACTTGTTTATATATTTTTTGTGTGTGTGCTTACAGAGAGGGAAATTGTCTTCCGTTCCAAATTATCATGACAGGACAGCCGAATGGCAGCATGTGGCATTTAAAATCAGCATTTCAAAGCCCTAGCTATTCTTGGAATAGCTATTTCTATTACTTCACTTCTTATTTGCACCAAATCAAAACACAGCTAGCTTGTTTGAAGAGTTCCTTAGCTGATTACATCTGAGACTCTAAAAACTTCATCTAGGAAAGCAGTTTCTAACTATGAAAGTGAAGAAAGCCTTCAATTCCTATGTAATTATAGACAGCAATGTTCAAAGGGTTTTTTGTTGTTTGTTTTTTTTTCCTTCTTCTTCTTCTTCTTCCTTAAATGCTTTGAATGATAGTTTCATCTTCTTCAGCCTCCTCCTAGTCTCCTGAGGAAACCTATCACAAGGCTGAAGTGCTGTCCTCACCACAGAGGGCATCTGCAGCCTCTTCTCCATGGGTGGGTCTGCCCATTTTTAGCTCCAATCCCCCTCCAACTTCTCCCCTTCACAGGGGCCACCTTCCAGTCCACAGTTTCACTTGGACTGTGGATTCACCACCCTGGAAATGCCTCCAAACAACACCCTTCCTCCCATCTGATCAGTAGCACTCATGGCCAAACATTAATTGTTACCGTGACTCTGGTTCAGCTGCATCAAGGATGAAATATCAAGGATGATATTTCTCTCTGCCTTGCTCCAACATCTGTTGCTTGCGGAGTGGAGAAGGGAAGTGAAGACGGTCATGTTCCTATGCACATAGTCTAGATCAGCATGTTCCCTGACCGGTAAAACTCAGAGGCAGTCAGGCAATGTGGGTGACATTTTTAGAGTGTCGGGTGGTGTGAAATACCTTGGTATCTGGGGAGGGTGGGATAGCTGGGTGGTCAGGTCAGCATGCCCAACAGGGGCCCCAAGGCTGGAAAAACACATGCCGAGATACCCAGGATACAGATCTTCCCATCTGGAGTCAGCCTTTCAAAGAACAATCTCAAGCACACAGACAACTTAAAGCACCACCTCAAAGAACCTGACAAACATATTTTCACCCTTTGCTCTAGGGCCAAGAAAAAAATCCCCCAATCATTGATCTAAGATTTCTTGCTCTCTACTGTTACTTTTACCCTGTGCATAAGTATTTACTTCATAACCTGTGACATCAGTTAATCAGAAAATTGCTCCTCTTGGGCTGCAGTGCCACCACCTGACAGGTTGCCAAGGAGTGATTAACATTTACCGTCTTCCCTCCTGGAGAAAGAAGCTGCAGCTTTCTCTGGTTGATCTGCAGAAAGGCAGCCAGTTCCCACAATAACTCTTAGTTCAAAACCCCAGCACTGCTCAGACAATTCACTCAAAGTTAACACTTTGTCACTCTCTGAAACTGGATGTTAGTGGACTGTTTGAAAAATACAACCATGTAGTACAAGTAAACTGTTTGAAGTTTGCTGTTCCACCAGGCAGTGATTTATGTGTGGTTTCTCCAGTGGGATTAAATCTGATTTAAGCATATAGAGCTTGGAAATGGGCTCAGCTGATTTTTTCCTTGGGATCTTTGGGATCTAAAGTCTTTGAAGAGCTCAGATTAATTAATAGGCAAAATACTCTCTGCATCCCACTGTGAATATAAAAGCTCAGGCCATGACAGACTTTTGAAAAGAATCTTAGCATCATCTAGGTTGAAAAAGACCTTCAGGATCATCAAGTGCAGACATCAGCCTGACCAACAGAGTCCCATCACTTAACTGTGTCCCTTAGTGCCATGTCCACATGTCTCTTAAATACCTCCAGGGATAAGAGCTACTTTCTGAATGAGAATCAAAAACAACCTCCCATTACTTCAAAAACAAGAGTGTTGTCCTTGACTTCAGAGGAAAAGTTCACAAAGGGAAAGGATGACCAGAGATATCCGAAAGATCTGGAGAACCTCATGTTCAAAACCTTGCTCCACCACATATACATTATGCAGTCATTGGTACGAGGGAGAGGAGGCTCAGGCTCCATACAGGTTATTTTACTTAAAAAGTTATGAATGGGTATTTCTAAAAAACATGATGTGCACTATAATAACTCAGAGACCCAGGCATTCTGCCAGCACCTTACCCCCACCTTGCTGTGTCGCTGTAGCCTCTTAAGCTATTAACGCACGCAGTGACAGATCAGGCTGATGCAGTCCATGGTGCTCCCAGATTATCTTCCAGCAGCAACAACAGAGTCCCTGCTTATTCTATGTTAAGTTTAGTTTGGGACAGCTCTGCATTGATGGCTGATGCTCTTTTAAAGACCACCATGGTGCTGCCCCAGGACGAAGTGTCTTCCCAGCAGTGATCAATCATATCTTACCTTGCAATCCATGCACTCAGTCTGTTACAGTTAATCAATGCTGGAGTGTCTTCTGCATCCAAAAAGATAAGTAAGCTCATTTTTCAATATTGACTGCAACTGCTTGCTTTTCAGTGTAATTTCACTCCAAAATTAAAAAAGAATTAGGAACTATATACTGCTTTCCCTGTGCTATGGACTCCCCATGTTCCTGCTAACCATAAGACAGTCTGTCATCGCGTAACTTGCTTTGCCATCAGGTACACACACAGAGAGGATCCTGCTTTAGCACTTTGCCAGTGGACTTTCGTAGCTTAAGACCCCAATTGCTCATTTTAGTCAGGTTCTTCTCAGTAAATGAAAAAGTAGCTGAGCTTTATCTGTGAAGCCGGCAGGGCCCTGTCCCAGCCCTGCTGTTAATTGAGGTGACCCCCGAGCAGCCTTACCTCACACCCGGTGCCAGCTGCCTTTGAGGTTGTGCTGACAGCAAAAACAGAGCTGGTATGTGACCGGCATTTGGTTATTTCCCCTTCCTCAGCCCATTCCTTATTATACAAGGCTCTGAGGGATGTAGATGTACAACCAACAACCTGTGAAAGCATATTTCCCCAGCGGTTCCTTCTGAGCAGCAGAGAAGTGTCAGATGAGGACAGAGCTGGCATTATGCTACTGCTGTGACTGAATCGCAACAGGAGTTCTGCTGTTAACCATTTAACAGTCTAGACATACTGTACAGCACTGTCTCTTCTGGTTTCTGCCCTGCATTATTCCTATTAGAGAAGGTTCAGGGAGCTAATTGCCCAGCAAAGCTGTGTGATGAGCCTCTGAACAGACACCACATGTACAGATCCAAGCACTGGTCCAGCTGTTCCAGCATCCTGGCAACAGCAACACAAAATACCTTAGATGATCCCAAACCCTCTTCTCCTTAAAACCAGGTCGTCTCCCGGCAGTGGTTCCTGCAGATAACTGGGATCTGTGAAAGCACATTAGTCTTCCCTTCAGAAGGTAAAGGCTTGAATTAGTGTGACCCTTTCATTAACGGTCTTCTTGTGCCCATAGCCTAAAAAGGTGGCATAAGAACAGGTCTCTTTTCCACACTGTTCATTACATTTGTATGACACCCTCTTGGGGACATGCTGGCAACATGCTGACACATGCTGACAACAGCAGCCATAGCCTGGTGGAAAGCAGTAAGCTCAGGCCTCCCAGAGACAAGTTTCTCTTCCCCAGCATCTTCTGGGAGCTGCTTGGCAGCGAGCAGCTCTGCCCATTCACTGCCTGCCACGCCCCCATGCTATGCTGCTTCTCCCTGTCCTCCTCCTGCTTCAAACCCCCACCTCTCCCCTCTCCTGTTATTCTCTTCCATCCAATTCCACAAGCCATTTTCCATTTTGTCTTCCAGCACGCATCTGAATACTCTTTAACAGTACGAATGGTGCCTTCCCTTCCAGTTAGGACATGAGAGTCAGTGACAGCCTAACGTGAGCTGCTTGGGTGCAGGCGGAGTTGATCCTCTTCAGCAGCCACCACCCACACCACAACGCAGGTTTCCCTGAGCTGCATGGCCCGGCAGAGAGGTCCTCGGAGCAGGAGGAGGAGGACAGCAGTAGTGAGATGCCTCTCCTGCCATTTGATGGCTGCCTCCATCAAATCCATCCTATAACTTGATAGGGTAAATTAGCAATGACGTTCAGGGCAAGATGATCCCAATTTGAGGCAAATTCTGTTAATTTGGGGACCTCTGTTTGTTTCTGTAGGGATTATTCTAACATTATTCCAACATTCTGCCAAGAAATCTGACCAGAAATGTGTCATGCTCTCCTTACTCCAGCACACCAGTTTACAGCTATATTTGTCTCCGTATTTCCCGTATTATTGCTCAGCGCATTGCACTACCTCCAGCCGCAGCAAGGTTAAAGGTAGTAAGAATCATGACCTTACAGTTCACTGCACTTGTCAATTCAAGTTAACTACATGAAGTCATTATGTTTTTATATAATATGGAAAACAAGTTCTTTTATTCTTCCTTTTAACTAAATCCATCCATTTTCCAGGCAGCAGATAGTAAAATTAATGTCTATTCTCATAATATTTTATGATCTTGAACATCAGATATTCCCCCGGTTGCTGAATCAATCAGGATTCATTGACTGCTATTAGCAGTCAACAGGACACTGCCTTCTCCATGCAGACGCTCGTATTAAGGCTTTGACTCTGAAATCGTGCTTGATAGCCAGGAAGTCATTTATGCTACATGCAAGATCTGGTTTGCAAGGACTAATAAACTTGACTACATTTATTTTCTTCAGTGCATTGAAGTGGAATAACATTCAAAGTCCCCATGGCATAACTTTAAAATAGGATGTCCTAGCTTCATCACTTATGTATAATCTCATTTATTATTTGGTGTGTTTCAGGTAGATAGAAAGATAGACAATCTCTCTAACACAAGAGATGAGGAAGTTCAGGGCCTGTACATTTTCAGATAATGTTTTTTAGGAAATACAGTTCTGTAATACAAGTGGAACATTCCTATCGGTAATTTAAATGGATTCTGTAAGTGATCATAGGGACATATTCATTTACAGTTGTATGCACAGTTGCACATAAAATTATACAGCCTATCATGAAGAAAAAAAAAAAACACTCAACCTCTCTGGATACTTTAAAAACAGAAACAACTCTATACAGAAGCCCATACAACTGTTGCTGAAATATGACACTAATACAGGACATCTTATGTTCTTCTACTCTTAAAGTTTAACAAGCAAATTAATTTATCTCACTTGTGAGAGCAGCTTCACCAGCTCCAGTTGTAGATTGCAGCATAAAGCAAATAAGATTTGTATCTTTGCACACGCTGTCCTTATCAGAATATGCATTTCAGAAATAATTGCTCTCTTAAAAGAGTTAAGAGCCTCTGCCCCTTTTTAAATGTGGGACTGTAAAAACATCGCTCACTCTCTCACTGACAAGTATGTTTCAGTAATTGTAAAGTCAATTTAAATTCTAATTCACAGTAATTTGATTTGCAGGAAATGACAGCTAATTATTCATGCAAATGCCTCTGCTAGGTGTGGCTGGACCGGTGCACAATCCTCACAGCAGGAGAAAGCAGACACTTCAGTGTTCCTCAGACAGTCTGTGATTTCTTTCATAATATTGAGTAAAACTTTTTTTTTCCCTGCAAATCACTTCCTGCTGAAAGGAATTTCCATGTGGAAGCTGAAACTGGAGGTCTAGTTCAACATAAGGGATAATTGTACTCCAGCCAGTTTTAACTACTGTTTACATATTTGAAGCCAATATGCACCTCTGTGACAGCTCAGACTTTCTGGTCTGCGTTTCACAAAGCCTGTCTCTTTCCACCATCCTAGTTTCACTTCCAGACCCCAAAGAACTTCCTTCTGGTTGCCAACATACCTGAAGGCATGGGTTTACAATCCTAAGCAGGGCCCAAAAGTTCACGCATAGATGGTGTAACCAGACAAAAGTCGACCTGTTTGAACCGCACTGCGTAAGGGCAGCATTTTGACAACAGAAATCTCCACAGGTCTGGATGGATTTTAAATAGTCGCCAGTACCTTTTGCATGAGAGGAGCCTGACCTTACCCAGTTCATCCAAAGGTTTCTGACTCCTCTCCATGACTGGTCCTTGCGCACAAGTCCTCGCTCCACCATGGGAAGATCCTTCTTTTCTCCCACTGCAGTTCTGCAAAGCAATCAACAAACCCAGGGATGAGGGTGATCTGGTTGACATAGACTGCCCCAATTTCCAAAAATGTCTGCCAAAGGGTTAGAAGAACCTAAGCATCCCTGGAAGGTCATGGCACAGTTAGGAAACAGCAACATTTTCTCATGGGAGAGCAAACAACAGTTAAGAGGAGTCTGTGCTGGGACCCATGCTGTTCAATGTATTTATAGGCAATTGACACAGCTTACTGATGATACAAAGTTATTCAGGGTAGTAAGGACAAGCACCAACTGAGAAGGATTGCAGAGGAATGGTATGTGACTGAACAAGAAAATCCTTCGAAAGGTTTATAGCAGAAGTGACAGATGTTCAGAGAAAGGCAGCACAGAAGATCAAAGGCACAGAAAGCTGCCATGCAAGAGCAAATCAGTGAGGCAGGACACAGCAGATTGTGAAAAAGGTGGCTTCTGGGTACAGAAAAAAGGTCTGCAAAAGAGTAGCTGTGCACAGGGAGGGTGGATAAGACCGATTGTCCTCAGCTCTAACAGCACCAGCACTAGGGGGCATCAGCTGACGTAGTAGGAGCCAAATTCAAAACAACAGAAAAAGGCCAGCAGGAATGCCTTAACAAAGAGCGTTGCAGATGCTAAATGTTTCTGCAGCTTCAAGGGAAGGCTGCGCATATTCTTGCAGAAGGGAAGTCCCCAGGGACGAGATCTGCCCTTCAAGTCTCTAAGGAGAGCATCAAGCATCACATATACCTGTCTCACTCAGTCTCTTCCCTAGGCCTTCACCTATTGACATGCCTAGGAACAGCACTCCAGGCTAGGTGAACCTTGGGTCAGGCTCTGCATCACCAAAGTTATCTTCTGAAAGCACTAAAATCTCTCCTACAACAAGCTTTCAACATCTTTATGGATTAACTCACATCTGAGGTTTGTGTTAAATCTGCCATTTTCCTTAGTTCCTTCCCCAAACATTTTATAATTCTGTCTGAATCATCCATTTTTTAAAAGTTCATAGTTCTTCTCAAAGCAGAGGGAAGCTTGGGTGTACCTCGCAGGTTCAGAAGTAAGAGCACAGCCACAAATGAGCACAATCACAATTCTAACGACTCACAGCTTCTGGGCTTCTCTCCTGATGACTGTTATGCCCGGCATCAGCAATAAAGCTCTACGCACTGTTCAGCCTAGACAGAGAAAAAACCTTACAAGTGGGAAATCCTGGCACTGCAACGTGCTGTCTCAAGGATGCGACAATGCTCTGAGAAAGAACTGTGTGGCACACATAAGGAAAAGAAAGATCGCTAACACGTCCAGAAGATGATTGGTGAGTTCTATTCCAGCCACTGTCCTTGGCTGAAGGTTGAAAAGAGGAAGGAACTGGATTTCACTGTTGAAATGTGACACTATTTTACACAAGAAGAGTTTTGAGATCTGGGCGAAAAAAAAAAAAAAAAAAAAAAAAGAGAGAGAGAAAATGAAGTAGCAGTAGGAGTCCGGCCATTATGCAGTGCTAAGCGAGGCCTGCTTGTATTTAATGATTTTTTTCCACTCTGTTGCTGCCTGAATTCTCCAGCAAATCAGTATGCCAGGCAGGGGAGAAACTGTACTGCAGCAAGACAAGACAAAAAGGAAAAGGCGGCTGGTGCTTTCTATCTGCACATTTCAGATGCAACATGAGAGACACCACAGAGGTTATCCCTTAAAGCAGAGCTCACTTGGTATTTTTTGTTCCCTTCTCATGACCTTCATGGGGAAGGCAACAAACAAAACAGCACTAGGCTGAGCTTCTGTGGAAGCAGCTGTAACTGGAAGAGATCTGGTTTCTGCTGAGCTGCAGCATCCCACCTTCTTCCTCTATGAGGGGAAAAAAAAAAAAGATTAAAAAGAACGCCAAGGCAGAGCTACAGGATCACAGGATCAGGTGGCCCCTGCAAGCAGGTGACAGCCCTGGTGGCAGCCGCGGGGCTAACGCAGACCTGAGGAGCACTGTGCCAGGTTCTCCCCTGCACGGTCCTGGTTGTGCCTTCCTGGCCCTGCCGGCTCTGCTTTATCAGCCCCATCTCTTCCCCACGCGCTTTATCAGCAGAAACAGCGGAAGGGGCTGATGGGGACCCAAGTATTATTTTGTATTTCTGAATGTTGAACCACACGAGTGAATTGTCCATACAAATACACCTAGAGATGTATGAGCCCTATCTCCTCCCTTCCTCCGCGCAGCATTGACAAGTTGTCCCGTTCCCAACAGGACGAATGAAGATGGATTCCTGCTGAGTGATGTCCTACAGCCCTAGGACAGCCCCACCTTCAGCTGCCTCTCTCCTGCCACGGCCCCCCAGAGCCTCCCTGCACCTCCCCTCTGTCCCGTGTCCCCCGTCCCATCCCACTTCCCCGGCCACGTGCGCTGGCTGCCCAGCCTGCAGCTCTGCCAGCATGGGAAGCTGCCACGCTCCCATCCAACCCTCCCGCCGACCGCCTTCCAGGAACGGGGAATAACTCCTAGTCTTCTTCAACTCCGTGCCTCTCCCAGGTTTGCTCAAGTGACTGGTGGGCTCAAAAATGAGACCTGAGGGAGCTATAGGCAGGCCAGAAAGATAGTCTATGATCCCAGCCTCTAGGTCTGGAGATTTTCTTTAGCTTATCATCCAATATTTAGCACTCTGCAGTTTTTTTTGAGGCCGTTCTTCCATAAACTTGAATGCTTTCTACTTCCCTGATGTTTGATACTGTGGCTGCTGAGCTCAGAAAAGGTTAGATGTTGGTGGGCAAGAGGAATTGCAAAAACTCCCCCTATTTTCCCATTTATTTCTCCTCAAAAAAAAAAAAAAAAAAAAAAAAAAAAAAAAAGAATTCCCTTGAGGAAGTTTCAAGAAACACTTGAGGTCCTTCATTATGAATTGAAAGGACCTACAGGAAAAAAAAGATAGGCATTTTACCTTTAGAAAAATGGCACTTATAGAATGAAACATGCAAGCTGTGAGCAATCAAGCTGTGCCCTTAGGGCCATGATTACACCGAGTGCAACTTCAGCTGAAGGCCACATTATTGAGATGTCCAATTTATTCTAATGACTGCTGCTTAGCTTGAGTAGCATTAGAAGTCTCATATAATTGGGGACATATTTAGCTGGAGCAAATGGACTATATAATGTTTAACCAAGTATTAAGCAAGTGTGGAAGTTTAATCTCTTTTTGATTGACAGAGAAAGCAAAGATCCACAAAATAAGGATAGGGAAAATGCAATGAATTTCACTTTCCTTCTTGGTTTTGTGGGTCTTTTTAACAGTTATTTCATTTTCAGGACCTTTAGGCTTACTCTACAGGCTCTGTATACAGGAGGTCAGACTGGATGGTCACAGCAAGCCCTTTTGAAACTGAAGCCTCCCTAATCCCAGAAGACAATTTCTCACCGTGCCCTAGCAGTCATGGGAAGGATTTGCAAGTATATACAACTTAGACATCAGCACTGAATGCCTACCCTTCATTATGAAAGTGGGAGTCACCTTCACCAAAAAACAGGGGCTTCTTTAGAAAAGCCCAGAGCACAGATCAGCCCCTATTTCCCACAAAACCTCAATGGTGGCTAAACAGATAACTGCCTCTTAGACCTCAGAAGACCCCTCTATATCCTAAAGAAACAAACTCATAAACTTGTGCATATCAACAACAAAAGCAGGGACAAAATCCTGAGGTTAAAGGGGAAAAAGTCTGAGGGCTATGAAAATATTTCTGGTTTATTATATTATAAAATACACGAGTCAGGGCCAAGACGATCCAGGCACTGTAACAGCCAGTACTATCAGCATACCTCAAGATGTCAGAATGTCAATATCTGTAAAAGCACAGCTTGCTTCAACCCAGTTTTGGAGAGGAAGAGAAAACACCCTAGGTGTCTCTCTTCTGTAGAAACCAGCTTTGCCAGGCTAGCTCCCCAGTCACCTGCAGCACATCCACATCCTTCTGCCCCAGAATTGGTCCCTTCTGGTGCCACAGCCATCTCCAGCAGAGCAAGGCCCACAGCTGTTCCTGCTGGCCATGGACAACTTCTACAGCACAGCCTGCAGCAGGCAGGTAGGCAACTCCACCGACGCCGTGTGGAAATAGAGAACACAGCAAGTGGTATCAATGAAGGAAACAAAATCTGCCATGAAACAGAGAAGACATTATACACCATTTTTAGAGATCTCATCTGCACTATGAGAGTAAATATGAAAGGGGTGGTAATGCCACCGGGAGCTACAGCTGTAGAAAAAAAGGTGTTCAAATCTGAAGGCAGAGTTACCTCTATTACTAGTCTGAAGTAACGATAGTCCTGCAGTCCTCACCCATTGAAGGAAAAAAAAAAAAAAAGAAAATTTAAGAAAGCAAGCGTTAATATGCTGTACACTGCCTCTGGAAAAGGCAGTGTGACTGCAGTGTATGTAATGAGCTAGTCTAGACTGGGACCCAAGAGAGCTTTGCACAGGCATACAGGACTGCGTGTTCCTGCCCAGACATCTGTAGCAGTCTGTCCCTTAAGTTGCCATTTGCACGCTGCTGAGTAATTGCACTCATATGGGTGGTTTTGCTGAAGTGAGCAGGAAATCAGGTGACAGATATTGATGCTGCTGAAAGATCACATGTACACTCAAGGAACATTTCATTTTATATTTCTACCCTTTACAGCCAGAAGATGTAAAAAACAGTCCACAGGACATGTCTGCTTTGCACTGGAGTTCTTAAGACATGAATAGCTGTTAAACAGCTTCACCATTAAGGTAAGTAAAGCTTACCTAGTTGCCCACATCGGAGTCTGGCCAGGACACACAAAATGAAGAAAACACTTGGCGGATACACAATATGTATTTACTTCTCTGTCTTCAGGAAGTACAAGTATTGAGGCAAAATTCCAAAGGATGAATATAATCATGGCCTGTAAGGCTCAACCAGATATCTGCACAGTGCTAAATGTCAATATTATGTTCAGTGTTGAAAGACACTGGCTACGTTACTGGAGTACAAACTGGACCAATGAGACGGGATGCCACCAAACAGCACAGGTTCTTTATAACAAATCTTTTGGCAGGAGCAACGTAAATGCCAAATCATCATCAGATGTGGGCAGAGCACTTAAAAAAAAAAAAGTTTTTACAGAAACAAGGTGCAGAAACCTGTTTGGTTTCATCAAAGCTGGGGCAAAGGAAAGAGGAAACAGTTCCCACTCCCTGGCTTAGCATATCCCTGCTCTGATAAATACGGAATTTTCAAAGCTCCAAATAGTATGAGAGTGCAAGAACTGGTGTCTGGATCTCCCTTATCCCTCACTGGATGATACACACTTGCAACCAAATGTCTGACTTTTGGCATAAAAGCAGATGCAATTAGCACAACTACAAACTTGCAAACACAGTCAAAAGGTTTTGTTTCCAAATTGATACAGAGAGAAAACAGGTTTCAAAAGTTGCCTCAAAATGAATCACTGCTGTCTAGCCAGCCCCAGTAGTAACAAGGAACAGCAAAGCATCCTCCAGGAAGCCATGGAAAATTTGGCAGGGAAAAATGTGTGCTGTGGAGATGTCCACGAGTTATTGCTGCAAGTAAATTTTTCAGGGGTGGCAGAAGCGGGAAGGAGGGAATTAGCCCTTTCCTAGTTTTTTTTTTTTTTTTTTTTTTGATGTTTCCTGCCTCAGCTGTTTCATTTCATATTAGATTCACTTTCTTATTGCCTGATTTTAAGATGTTATCTATTCTAATGATTTTTTTTCTAGCCCCGTGCCAGCTCTTCACCCTTCCTCTGTCAAGAGAACACACCTGTGGTTGCTATCTACCAACCTTGCCTTCCTTCAGCGCTTTTGTTCAGCTTCTCTCTTTTTCTACTTTCAGTCCGTTTTTGTTCCCCTCTCTCATTCCATCTCTTCTTTCCTGCTTCTTTCCTTCTTTGTTCCATTCCTCTCCTTTGGCTGGTTATTTTCCTTCTCACTCCACTCACCATGTTTTTCTCTCCTAGCCTCAGATTTTCATTTGTTTTCCTTTCCATTTCCTAGCCTTTCCTGCTATAATGTTTCCACCCCACCAGTATAATACACAGAGCATCACAGAAACAGTTCTCACCCCTGTTGGGCTCCCCCATGATTAAAACCTGCAAGGTTTGGACCAACTCTATTTGCGATGTGTCTTCAGAAGCAAGGGAGAGGTTTTTGTGTTTTTTTGTTTGTGTTTTTTTTTTCCTTTAAAAAAAAAAAAAAAGAAGAAAAAGAAAGAAAGAAATCCCTTGTTCCCTCACTCTCCTTAGCCTTATCATCCATCAAAGCAGTCAGCCCTTTATAAAACAAGCCATGAAGGGAGCCTGTTGGCAGGGAATCTGTGCTGACTGGGAAGCTGCCAAAGTCTGCAAAAGCACTGAAAAACATCACGGGAGACAGAGAGGAGGAAGCTGTGCCCAGTGTCTCAGAAATAGGTTAGTATTACAAAAGAGAAAAAAGGCACAGAGACATTTCAGAAGGAGTTAATGTCTCTAATGCAAAGCCATCACATTTTAGGAAAAGAGTGATTTGGAAATGATTGCTTGTCTCAGCAGTTCCCAGTCCAGAGCTCACAATGCTCCTTTCCCTTTCTTCCAGCCTCATGTTCATCCAGCATCTGCTGTTCAGATCCCCAGCATGTTGACAGAGCACAAACACAGCGCCAACCAAATTCTCTCCACTTGAAAAACACCCTTCTGCCAATAGGCATTTGCAAAATCAGAGTAAAGGGTCCTCTGGGTGCGACCGCATTATGCTGACATCCAGGGAGAAAGTGAGTAAAGCAAGTTTGAGAGGTAGTATTTGTATGCAAGTATTACAAATCATTCAAAGCCACTTAGTTACATTTGCTTCTGGCCTGCAAGCGTGCATCTGTTCCCATGGCTACTTTTCCCATTCGTGCTTCTCCTTTCTTTTCAGTAGTTGCTGTGTCCATTCATAGTATCGTGGCTTCATTAGGCTGTAAACAGTTTGGCAACCACTGCCCAGCACCTGGCAGACTGGGACTTCAGCAATGGCAGAAGTCTGCAGTGCTATAACCCTAGAGATAACTGGTTAAATATTACGATGTTAAAATGAAAAAGATGTAATTCAAAAATATAACCCGAAACAGCACATATAACCCACAACGGCACTTAACTGCACCCCTTCTCTTTTTCCCTTTCCCTTTATCAACACGAAGAACAAAGTTTGGGCAAAGCACGTTGTTAGCCTGCACCCAGAGAGCCGCCTGTGCTCTGTACCCCAGTACTGAAGGAGGAGAAGTGCTTCTCAGCCCAAATGGTCCATTCACTGCCACTCGCGATAGCAGCTGTGAGTCACTTTGCCCCAGAGGAGGGGATTATTTGAGATGAAGGTGAGGACTCTGACTTACTGGAAAGGAAACACATAGTAAATCTAAGGTTTTCAGCTCCTCAGGAAGCTGGTTTGAACAAGCCCAGCATTCGCAGAGGCTACCAAGGGACCATAAAGCTGATCTGGCTTTAAACAGGAGCAACCTAGCAGGTGGTTTAGAAGAAAATAGGACGTGAGATGACTTTCCTCTCTGCAAATGAACAAAAGAATCCTCCACACACATGCAAAGCAGAACAGGAGAAACTTCTAGGCATTTTGCCTCATCCAGCAGTTCACAGAGATAATATTACTGTGTCACTCAGGCCCAGGATCCTGCAACAGGGCACTGACTAGGGCAGCACCTCAGGTAGGAGCCTCTGGATTGGCTGATGACTAACTAACGCATAGGACACTCCTGGTACATCTAAGCCTAGGTCTCTTAGTAAATCTACACCCACGTGTCACCTTTCTTTGGTGGTATTTTCCTTTTCCATTTTGAATTAAAAAGATAAAAGCCAAGACTCACTATGTCACCTCTATCAGAACTTGCCATGGTCATGGAGCCTCCATCACCAAACAATATGAAGAGCTGCAGAAGTTGAGTATTGAGTAGATGTCCACAGGGCATTTGAATGCCAAACCTGGATGTTTCCTACAACTAGCTGTGCTCTTTGTTATGGTATAGTTATGTATTACTGGGCATACAGTATTTCTTTCTATCCCTTCGTTATTCTCAAACGAGCCTTAATTTGTGAAAATGGTCATGTTTCACACTGGTCATCCTCTTCAGGTAAATGCTTCTTCAGCATGGGAGCTGTTCACCAAGTAAGACATAACCTGGTTTAAACTTCTCAGTGGCAAGTCCCTAGCCACTTAAGTCAGGAATACAATTTCTGCCCTCTCATAAAATATGCCAAATCTTTTTAAAGATCTTCCAACATAAATTTCTGAACAAATAACTCATGACAACATCTAACAACCTCTCCCTTCTACAAAGACATTCACACTGATTTTTCCAATATTTAGACTATGTTTTTCCTTCAAATTTAGTTAGTATTTAAAACAGATCATTGTTTTTCCACTTATTTAATGACTGTGACTCATATAACCTATTTAATCTGATTTTCTTTTTTTGTTGTTGTTGTTGTTGTTGTTATTCTCATGTGATTTTGCTGCTGTTATTTTTGACTACCAAACAAGCATATTTTGGTGAGGAAAAACTCTGAACCTTCTGGATCTCACAAACATTTTAAGAAAAGTTAGTGTTCACACAGGTATGCATGAATAATTCATAATGCAACCTCATTTTTAGCACCATAATAAAGTCAGTCCATTAATTTGCAAATCCATATTTGCATTATTCATTTTGTTCTAATTGCAGAAATTCTCGAATAAAGCAGGGAAACACTGCCGCACTAGGAATTGTTAGAAGTTAGGAACAAATATTTTTCATTTAGAACTAAATCAAGAACTGAGGCTCAGTTTCCTGTCTGTTACGTTCGACCCCTGGGCTAAATGCAGCTTGGCTTCTTAGCCCAATTTTTTTGTGGAAACATGGCTGGTGCAATCACACACTATGCACGCATGCGCTTGGGGTTTCTTAAACCCACAGGCCAAATTAAACCAAATTTGGCAAAAGCACAAAATACCCTTAAGTAGGTTCACTAATTTTCAGCTACTTCAAGTTGCTTGGAAATAGATAGCCACAGAAAAGAGCGACATTTTATATGCCCTAGCTGAATATACATCTCATTAGAAACCAGGGAAGCCATATAGAAGGGAGCTAAAAAGTGCCCCACTTACAAGAAAACCTCATTCAGCATTCTTTTCAATTTCAAAGACTGCTATATTGCTCAGAGATGAACACACATGTTGGCAAGCATCAACTCTGAAATATATTCACGTACTGGCCAAACATTTGTTTCTGTGCTACCATACTTCCACGTTCTCTGGAATAAGGCAAATCATTACACGTAAAGATAATATCAGTGAGAGACACTCATCCTACTGAAAACCCTAGGGTTTTTGGCCCCTAGTAAAGTCCAAAACTCCAATAGGAGAGATGGAGAGGAAGGTGCTGGTCTCTCCTCCCTGAAAACCAATGATAAAATGTCAGGGAACGGCACAAAGCTGCACCAGGGGAGGTTCAGACTGGATATTAGGAAAAATTTCTTTACCCTGAGGGTGGTCAAACACCGGAACATGCTTCCTAGAGAGGTGGTTGCCATCTCTGGTGTCACCAGCACCTGATATGAAGATGACTGCATCTCTAGTTAAACAAGAAGAGCAAACAGGGTCTGTCTGGCACAGCAGCTGTTTGCTGGGGTTACCCAGGATGAGCACCGCACCCCACCACCAAGCAGAGCTTCTCTGCCAGGGCTCTGCAGCTCTCCTGTCACACAGGACATGGGCAAAATCAAGAAGTGTAGATTGGTCTGAGATGGGGGGGGTGGGGGGTAACTCTCAGCCCCCCACCAGATGTAGTGTCCCGCTGGCACCCCCCATACTGCTGGGTCTGACCTTCCTAGCACACTGTGCTCACTTTCCATCTTCTCCTGATTTCTCAGTCTTAACGCCTAAGGCCCCAACTACTCTCCCAAGCCTCTCCTAGAGCTATTGCATACTCCTATAAAAAATTCTGCAAAAGAAGTGATCTCTCCAGGATATAGTTCCTCTTTGAGGCCTTTATGAAAGTCAAAGCAAGGAATGCCTAGCCTTCAAAAAGAAATTTCTGACCTAATCAATACTTAGAGCCATGACAGACAAAATAGCAACAGAATCCTTCATGGGAAGCTCCACTGTGTTATTCTTCAACTGGAAGTGCCTTTGGGAAGTCAGGCATGACTAGAGCCCTGCTTGTCTCTAGCAGAGCCTTACCCTCTGATTTTAGTTGCAAGTATTTCTGTCTAAAATGTACAGAGACTAGTCAGGAAGTTTATATTCCTTCAATGTCCTGATCCGCTAAAGCTGGATGTTCCAGCCAACTGCTGCTCAAAGGAAAGTCAGGCATTGACTGCTGATAGGTGTCTCCTGTTGGCCATCTATCTTAAGCCCAGATAATGCCAATATATTTTGGTGGTTAAAAAATACACATATATTAAAAAAAATAAATAAAGTGCGGCTTTGCAACCAAAGCAGTGCTCCTGGCATAAAATGCTTTGTAAAGATGCATCTCTCTCACAGCACTACCATGGAGTTAAACTGGGAGGAGATTTTCTGTCCCCAGCAAAAACATTTCACCATGACACCCTTCAGAAACCCCACCAGCAGAGTCCTGGGAAGTCTTGGAGAATGCCAAGCATTGCTCTCAAGTGGGCTGATGAACACCATTTTGACTGTTCCAACTGCTCATGACTTATTTAGCATTCTCTCAGAGGGGCCAAGACCTGTGTTCAAATTCAAATAGGGCTGTAGCTGTATTCAGTGATTTGGGCACCCATCCAGAGTTACTAGAAAGGATTGATACACGTGTACGCACACACCAGCTGTGCAAATTTGTTGAAGGAGTTGGGGTATGTATCAAGTACATTTTACATGACAAAAAAAAATCATGGCAACTTTGACAGACACAGAAGTTATACCTCAGCCCTGCAGCTTTGTCCCCACTGACATCAGTGACAAGATTGCCATGAACATGATCTTAATTTGGGCCATGGGCAATTTTCCACACAGGTTACACAGGTTACACAGTGGGGTCAGACTCAGTCTAGCCCCTGCCTGTGATATGACCAAGACATTCGTGATTTGTACAAAATTTGCATTTCGTGTTAGTAGTTACCATTCTGGATTTTCTCTCAGTTGTTTCATGAAGAATAGCATGTAATAAAAAGGTATAATAATAGTGCATGAAATGTCAATGATCCAGATGGGTGTATATCTAATAAGTTGCACATTACTTGGGAATCTTGCCCTGTAGGTATCAGATTTAAAGAAATATTTAGACTGGGAGAACACTGAAAGGTGTTGGGATAGTCAGTGGTACTGTGTTGCTGTAACAATACAAGCACAAGGCAAATAACTCTTTTTATTCCCTTCAGGGAGGCTGGAGCCAAGAAGTAACACTAAGTGCTCATCGTCCCAGGCTAAACACCCCTTCCCTGCAGCCTGGTCTCTTCCAGTTAAGTATCTCTCTGGTTTCCCTCCAAGTGAATATTAAGCTTATACTTTGAGAAAGCATTTGGAAGAAGCTAAATGTAGCTCCAGCATTAGGATTTTGTGGGTTAGCCATCATTTTTATTTATTTATTTAAAGAGGACTTCAAATTGATCATCTCCCTCGCTATGCACAGCTCCCACCAAGGGGCAGTAAGCCACAAGAGACATGTCTAAGGATGTTGCTCAAGCAGAGCTGAAAACCCAAATTTGGGACTCAGACTGCAAGGCAGTACCAAGGCCACAGCTGTCAGCATTTCTAAATAAAATATTTTGGGATATGCTTCAAATTCAGAGCACACCATAGATTTTGTCCTGCTGCTCTCTCCTCGCAGACATCAGTAGGAGTATCAAACTCCAGGAGCAGCCCCAGCTTAAGGAACCTTGTCCACCAAAATGACTCAGAGGGCATCCAGGACATACCTTGTGTACATGCATGAGAAAAACTAGGTCACCACTAGTCCTTCCTCTCTTTCTTCTTCTGCGGATGCTCTGCAATGTGAGGTAAAATCCTGCAACAAGAACAGCAGGATAACAGCATTACAAAAGCCATCAATAGATCAAGTGCCCAGGGACACAGAGGTCTGAAACACACTCTGTGAGCCCTTTCTTAGCTAGCAATTCCCCATTCATCTTATCTGCAGTTCAGTGAAGCAAAGTATTCAATCAGAATTAATTCTTACTATATATAAATGAAAGACAATGCATTTAGAAAACCCTAGTGGAGCTTTATATCAATAACAGAGGCAAGCAACAGGAAGTTTCTCTGCATTAGATGCAATAATAATAAAAGCAAACCGTATGTCAGAGTTCTTTTGAAAGAGCCCTTCAAACTATGTATACTGGGGAAAGCCAGGGTCATAAAAGAACTCATAGCTCAGAATATGCTCAAGCACTACCCACCCTGGGAAAAACACCCACTGAGAGCACCTCTTCTCCTCCTACCATAAAAGGGGCAGGCGAAGCATCTCTTCAGGATTTTAGTGCTTTGGTATGACTTTCTTAGGCAGTGAAAATTCTGCATGCTGAACTGCAGGTGGAAACATTCTCCAAAGGAGAGGGGATGGGGAACTGCTTGTGTATAAACACAGAGGTGATTTTGGTTAGCTATTGCAAAAGCCAGATTTTCTTTTTATTAGCAGAAAATGAGATGTAGGATCTGGGTTACACTCACTCTGCATGAATGAAGCAGGCATAAAGCCCAAAGGTCTCAATCCCACTACAGTCTCTCAAACACAGAGTGCCCTAGGTGGACCCCATGGCACAGCAGAGGAGGTCACCACATTGCACATCGGTGACCATGGCCACAGCAGTAACACTGCAGCCTCAGCTGCCAGGCCCCCCCCAAAAGTGCAGGCATATTGGGAACAGGGTTTTCCACCTGGGAACCAGCCCTTCTCCTGGCCCCCAGCCCTACACAGCTCTCCAAATTTCTGTCCACTCAGCCCACACCATTTTCACAAGCCTTTGCTTCACGTTGTCTTAATAGACCATTGATAATTCCATCCTTTTAAATGCAGCTTTTTGTGTGTGTGTGAACCTGTAGATCAGTGGTTACAGCAAAGCTTGGATGCCTTCCTGTACAAAGGGAAAGTCAAACCCATGCCTTGCACATCCCAGAAGACTACCATTGCCCCATGGGTTTCAAGGATGACTGGACTCCAACTTTACCTTCCACAATTGTTCTGCTTCTCAGAAAGCACCTAGATATTCCCCACGCCAGAGGCACAGTGGGGCTGTCTTCCCCCCAGCCTCCTGCTCCTCATGGTGGTGAGCTCGGGCTGTCTGGCCAGCCTGATCCTGCTGCAACTTGGTTACTCTTCATTTCCCCACACAGCCTGACCTACGGGGCCTTGCACTCACTGAGTGCTGAGCTGGCTAACAGCATTTTGCACGACTTCCAACTTTTCCTTCTTGGTTACTTTGGTTAGCCTGAGGAAGAAAAAGCACTCATGTTGGCTTAGCCACCCCTGCCTGATACAGCTGACAGAAGAAGACAGGATAAAGGTGATACAAAAACCCTCCTAATACCTAAATGGTAACTCAGAAAAGGTCAGCAGGAAGATAACCGGTGCAGAACTGAAACAGGGCTGAGCAGGTAAAGCTGACATATATTTTCCACTCAGCTGGAAAAGAACAGAGCTCCAAAGCACACTTTCTGATAAAAGTATTGTACAAGAAAAAAAAATGGTGGGGTTGTACAAATTTCACTTACTCTTCTTTTTGTACGTGCAATTTCTGGGATTGGGGAGGGGGAGTTTTTACTCATGTAAAATTTGCTAAATATAGACCAGAAACCAGCATCTAAGGCATCCCTAGGGCGAGCTGAATTTTGAGAGCGCTTAAACAGGCCCCTCTTCTTCATCCTCCACTCCCTCCTTACACAACAAGCCTGTACCCTGTTCAAAGCCTTGTGTGGATACAAGAATACTAGAACATTTTTATGATGGCAGTCAACCTCTGATATCCTGAAGGCAAGAGCAACACTCCACATACTTGTAATTTACAAGCTGTTCATGCAACAGTCCTCACATATATACATTCTGCAGAAACCTAAATATTCTATGCATAACATGAACACAACATTTGAAATGACTTCATATCATGTTGGCAGAAAGCACCAAATTTTCTTCCTTTAGCAGTTCCCATAGTAACTGACATAAGTGAAGGAAGGAGAAATCCAAGCTAGGGAATGCAGCAGGAACCCAATGTTTTCACATAAAAGGGTAAAAGGGATGAAGATGAGGCAAAGACAGAGATTTCATTCAGAGCTGTTTGGAAGAGTATGCACAGCTCAGTGCCTGACAGAGCCCGGGTGCCTTCCCCTGAGGCACAGCACCGCATACCCTTCAGGTTTTGCAATGCTTGACTATTGCTTTAACTGAAGTCATGAAATGCAATAGATGGCTTACGTAAGGATTGTTTAGGAACAGAGCTACAGTAATTGCTTTAGAATATAGATCCTTGTGTAACACGCTTGCACTGCCAGCTGCATTAAGAAATGCAGCGTTGCTGATGGCTTCCCATTAGAGCCTGGTTATTCCTGCCAGAAACTGATCTGTCTCAGGTCGTCGCAGCTGGCAAGGAAAGGGATGGTGCAGAAGGAGACAGAGGATGTGACTGGGATGCAGCAGAATGCAGGAGCTAGTGGATCCCCAGGTGAATCACAGGTTCACGAGACAGCCTCATGCTCACTTTTGGGCAGTGCATTTTTCAAGAACCCACAGAGATCACAAGCCATCTCCAGGATGCTTCATGCAAGTCTTACTTCCTTCCCACTTCAGCCTCACGCTCACACAAACAGTATCTGATATGAATCAATTCACAAAGGGACAACAAACACCTACCAGCTACAGAAGCTGGATGATGGAGCGTCTCTGAGTGCCCTGCCAGGCACAGCTGTTGCAGGGCTCCAGCCACTGCTTGCTCTGGATGTCAAAGCAACAGACGTGAGCAAGGCACCTGAGCTGCACTCTGCTGCATGCATTTTCCTGCCTTGCAGCACTGATTGCAAGAACTGCAAGAAGCTAGAAAGGGTTATTACACAGACACTTCCATCCAAAATAAGTCACTTTTTTTTTTTTTTTTAAGAGCAGCCAGCTACCATAATTAAGCTGCCAGTATATTGCGAGCATTTAATTGCTCTAATAATGCCATTGTCTATCATATATGTTCTGCACCAAGTTCAGCCTGAAGCCTGGCATACAGATTGCTGTGCAGAATTTGGAATAACTCACACTTACTGTGTGGGGAAGTGCAGCCTCAATTATTTAGCAGTCATCAACTCAATATATAGCTCACATGGCTTCAGTGCAGATATTTTAGTCTAAAACACTGTTCTTGTTATCATGAAAAATGCACTGAACTGGCCAACAACTCGGTTGGGAAGTGCAGCAGAACATTTAGTGGAGAAATAAGTAATATACAGGAGCTTGAACAGGAGAGGCTAAAGGCCACCAATAAGGTAATTTGAAGCTTTGCATCATTTCTTGTGGTTTAAGTTGGTAGAAGCCGCTGCACCGGTTTGAGTGCACCTCACCTGTTCACCTGTTGGGATGCAATGAAATACGTTCAGAAAGGGTGCTGCCCCTTTGCTCAACTGTGCGATCTCTTCTGAAGGAAAAGCCCCAGGACTCCTCTGCACATCTCAAGGTCAATGATCAGAGAGCTCTGGATATGCACCAATCCCCACACAGGATCAGCGGCTGTTTCTGCTTCCTCCCTACCCACCCGCCCACGCAGCACACAGGCACCCCCTCTTGCCTCCCCTGCTGAACAGGCTGCAGGCTGGGCACCAGGAGCAGTTCGCTGCCTGCCCCTGTTCCCTGCATCAGCCCCTTCTCTCGAGGGAGGAGGGGGCTGGAGTCAGATCTGACCTCTGAAGCCTGGCTCCTTTCTAATGCGGGAGCAGATCCAGTTAAATCACACAGGATGGCACCTGCAGCAGGAAGGGTAATGCCTGGAATTGCAATGGATTGCCCAGAAGGGAGCATCACAAAGTGCCAGTCCAGCAGTTTTATGAATGCAATCCACAGAGTCCCTTGACTTCTTACTTTTTCTAAGGCATGCCGTAAATCACTGCCATCTAGTTCAGTGCACACACTGAAAGAAAAAGGTCCATTTCTTTCTTACAGCACTGCCTGAGCAGCATTAGACTCTCAAGGGCTAGAGGAAGACATAATGCATTCGTGCACAGAAGTATTGTAATAGGTGCTAATCAAAGCAAAAGCATAGAATGGGTGCACTTGTTTGCCTGAGATCATTGAATGAACATCTTGTTATAATGCATGAGTGGCCTAGGGTATTTCCCCTCTCAAGACAAAAGAGAGAGAGAGAGAGAGAGAGAGAAATAGGAGGCTTCAATGCTGAAGAGTACACAGAATGGTTTCCCAAGTCAATCTAAATCTTATTAAATAGTGAACGTTAGAGGGGAAAATGCCTTGACATGCCTCTTGCATGGTAAACTTAAAATGTCATCTATAAAAGAAGAGCCACTCATTGAGCAATAGGGTTGTGTGGAGGGAAATACATTATGATAAAATGATGCTGTTCAAAGCAGGGGGAATGTCTCGTCTATTTTTAAGACGTAAGGAAGTAAAATCCCTGTCGCAAAGAACTAAGCAACACAGAATTAATTCTTGTTTCCCCAAACACAGACGTTTTGATGCCAGCTGTGCTCTGCATAAGGATTTCAGCCTCAGAACTCATGTCAAATGCTCCTTCTCTATCCTAGGATGCAGTGATTTAATCTCTGCTGACTCTGACTGCCACCCTCCCCCAGAGCCAAAACAGTCAGAAGAGCACAGAAAAGAGGAGTTTGGAAATCCCCTCCTTCCACAGTAGCTAATGGTAACCTGGCCTCTGAGCTGCCACCTTGCCAGTGCCATCAACATATCCACCCCATCCTGGCCCTACGCCACAGTTCCCCATTCCCACCAGCAGCAGCCTGGGTGCTCAGGTTCTCTGCAACCTGTTTTCTGCACAACCTGGGGTGCAAGGACACAGGACCTTCCCTTGGGTAGCTGATCTGTTAGTCTGCCTTTGGGTGAGGAATACAATTAATTTGCATTTATTAGGGAATCTAAATGCCACTGCCCATCAAGCCCTATCATCTGTCTTTAACACTTCTCTCCATAGCAGAATCTCAATAGCTAACCACCAATTCCTCCTTTACTACTGAAATAATTGATCAAAGCTAGAAATAAGAGGGCATCAGTGTTAACGCTCTCTCCAAGACAACAGCATCCGCTAAGCCAGTTCACGCGCCCTGATGAACATTACCACTGCAGCGTGAAGACTAAGCAGATGCAACCATACATCTACATCAGAGCCCTTTCTCCATTCAAAGCTGCTCTAATGAATATTTTGGCCTGCCTTCTGTGTAGCTGCTCAACAAATGGACCAAATGGGAAAAAAAAAAAGAACAAAACACCTTTCTAGCCCACTTATACCTTTCAAAAAAGCTGTCCCACCAGGACAACAATGGCATATCTGACCAGCCACTCCAAGCCAAAGGGCCCACAATGGCCCCAGAGGAGGGATTTTCTGGTGATCAGGTAGCTTTCTGGTAAATTTCCATTCAGGACAGAGGCAAGATTTTTCACAGCAGATCAAAAATTGCTTCTGATTACACTCTGCCCAGCTGTCTGCTCATCCTCCCCTGGAGCTGCTGCCCCGGTCTAGAGGCTGCAGAGAGCACGAGGAGGCCTAACCCTCATAACCCTCACTCACTCTCGCAAACGAGCTATGCCAAACCTCACAGGGAGGTCCTGCTTCCTTACAGAGGCGAGAAACCCCAGCAGAGGGCAAAGCGAACAGCTTAGGACTATCAGCAATTCTCCTGCCCTAGTAAGACTTGGCAGAGTTATTTTGTCCTCCATAGCCTCCGCTGGCACGGAGGTGCAGCTGGGGTGGGCCAGCCCTGGAGCTGCCGAGGTAACCGGTGAAGCAGGCGCCTCAGCTGAGACCAGGCTGAGGTGCAGACGTGGTTCTGCGCCCTGTTTTAGGGAACTGCCTGCCTGTGTTTTCTGCTCATGAGCATTGGTCCCACTCATATTTCATCCTTTTAAGTAGAAAGGCAAAGTGTGAGTGGTGAAACACCTTTCTATAGCTTTTTTGACATTCTATTTGGAACTTTAACATGTTACCTGTGTCTCATAGCTGAAAACTTTTTTCATAAATCCTAGCAGAACCAAACAGCTGAACAGATTTGGACATAACTTTTCCAGGCAAAATTTCCAGGTTCTGGTGATAGAAAAAGCTACAGATGCTCCACCATGCTATCTCATAACAGAAAGACTTGTGGAAAGCTCAGCACTTACCTGCAGAAGATGGACATGTCGACTGGCTGCTCCTGACAAGAAGGACGTAAGGAAGAATGCCCTACCAATAAGCTTACTGGCTTTGGAGAACAGAATACGAGAGTAGCTAGGAGAGATGAGAAGCAAAATATGTGAAGGGTAGAATCCCCAAAACAACAAGGTGTACTCAGAAAACAAACACTGAAAATTATTCCATTTCCTTAACTATTTGCTAAGCTATTCATCAAGGCAATCGTGCTCCCCAGTGATTATTTCATCAAGTATCAGATTGTCTTTGCAGACCAGGAATACAAGTATCACACAAAAAAAAATTCCTAAGGTTTTGTATTCGGGTAAGACAGATAAACAGAGAAGTATCAGTGACACTACTTAAAGAAAGTATCACCTCAAAGAGAACGCAAAACAGAGCACAAAAGAAGGAAAAACAGTTCAGGAAAGGTTTTGAATTTAAAAATACTAAATCAGAACAACATAGGATGGGAAGAAAATGGAACCTCAGGATGATTTTTTTCCCTCAGCAAGATGGATTGTACCTCTAAATGCTTCCAGCAATGAAGCCTTGCCAACATTGCCGCTCTGGAATCTACCCCAGTCCTTTACTATCTTTATTTCAGAATGGCTTTCCTAATGTCTAAATTGAATCAACCCTCCTGCACTGTCAGTAGAGTCCAACCCACTACCTCTTGCCCTAGCCACCATGATTATGGAAATATTTTGTTGTCTTCTTCCTTGCAACCATTTCCAGCTACCTTCTCCTCCATCCCCCTGCTTTGGATTGACTGACCTCTTTCTTTCAACCCAGCAGGTGAGGTTTTCTAGCCTTCCAATCATTCTGTTTATTCACATTCATCCTCCCAGGTGCTCCTCATTTTTCTTTAAGCTTTCTGCCCAAAATGAGTTGCAAAGCCCTAGCCCAGGCCTGACCAATTCAGAAAAAGCAACAAGTGGCTGTCTGGTTCTTGGCGGTTCCCCTTCTTCCCCCACACTGACTGCAAGCTTCGCCTTCTTCATATCGAGATGCTGGCTCCTGTTCAGCCTGTGCTTCTCTCGTGACTGCTACCCTGGCACTGGCCTCCCTTCTCATACCTGCATCAACCACTGCACATATTGACTGATTGCCTCCAGGCAAATATTGATTGCTTCCACTTATTAACTACCTCAGGGCAGTACCTTGCACTTGCTCCTATTGAACTCTCTTTTTATTTACCAGCAATTTCTTCAATTTATCAGGGTGATTTTGGATCCTAAAAGGAAGAAAACCCAGTACATACCCAAATCCCTGCTTCATCTGTCCTTCCACTTTGACTACAAACCATCGATGCCACCCGACAGAACAGACATTCAACAAGTTTTGCTCCTACACTACAATGATTTCATTTTGACCAATTTTCCCTAGCCTTCTTAAAACAATATGTGAGATAATGTCAAATGCCAACTCCTGCTGATTCTTTCCTACCTATAATATGTGTTACCATTTTGTAAAAAGAATTTAGATTGGCTTAGCACACTTTGTTCTTGACAGATTCATAATGGATGCTACGGACTTTCTTGTTTCTTCAAGGGTGCCTACAAAAATATTGCTTAACTATTTGTTTCAGATTTTTTCAGAGAACTGAACTTAAGTGATGGGTTGAAAACAGTTCTCCTCCTGTTTTCCCCTTTTTTTAATTGTTAAGTATCACACTTGTCATTTTCTAATTGTCTAGGACCCTCCCTGACTGTTCTGTCACCAGAAACATTCTGTCTTCCAGAGGATCGTGACCTGTGTTGTTTCATGATCATCATTACATAAATTGCTCTCCAAAATGAAATTCTCAACTCTCTGTACTAGTTAGAAATAAATCTGTAAAGACTTTCCCTCACAGTTGCTTTCACCACTTCTGTATCAAAACTTTCCATCAAGATATTAAAAACTGGATGAACCATCTGTGACCTGTCATCTTCTGTTTTCAACAAGTGTCTGGATAATTAAACCCTCATTAACACCATGTCCTGCTCTGAATGATCTCTGAGTTCACTTTTGCTGGGACATCTCTGCTATCTGTTAGCAGCGGGCAAATTACATTTGGTGGTTTGTCAGTCTGCAGAAATGAGCTGTAAGTTTTCAGGTAAGAGATCTAGTTTTTCCTCTGCCCACTGTCATTAGAAAATACAAAAAGGAGGAGAGCAAGAATAAACACTTATCTGCTTTAAGAGCAGGTAGACACTAAGAGCAGACAGACTGCAGCATCATATCACCAACCCACAGCAGCTCTTCACTTTGCATAGTGCACTGAATCATCAATTTCATTCTACTTGCAAAGATTCACAAGAGTTTAATTCTTGTGTCTGAGACCATAAGAAATCAGTCAGAGCAATGGTCCACCTAGGTCAGCACACTGAATCTGGAACACCCATGCTGCAATACGCCAGCTGGAGCCCCCAGTCCATGTTCTTTGATGCATGTATAAAACTTGAGCAGAAGAACAAGGCAGGATCTCAATGCGGAGACTAAGACTTTCCAAGCCAACTGTGCTTACCCATACTTTCAGTGACCTTGTTCTTTCTTACACTGTCTGGCCAAGGGTGGAAATCAGACTCACTGCTCTGTACTTCCCTGGATCCTCTTTAGCCCCATTTTGTAGGTAGGAATTACACTGGTAATCCACTAGTTTGCTGCCTGTGGTCACTTGCAACAATGAGATGCATAGTTCAGTAATTTCACTGTGGAGTTACTTCAGAAGCCCACACTGCATGCTATCTAGTCCCAGGGCCTTATTAGCTTACCTGCTTAGTCTAACCTGATCTGGCTCCTCTGACCTTCCTGCTGTGAAGAAAATGTTGGATGTAGGAATCTCCCCAGCAGCAGAGAAGACCCATAAAAATACACTGAGATTGTCAGATATGGAGCACTGAGTGCATAGAAGCACTGAGAGCACCTTTCACCTTTGGCCAGCAAGTGGTCCCACCAATTCCATGCCTGGCTTCCCAGTTCTGATGCATCTGAAGGACTCTTTACTAGCAGCTCAAGAAGCCTTTGTAAAGGCTCTCTTCAGGTTTTTGTTCTTGTTTTTGTTTGAGNTTGCCTATTTATTATTGACCTGCCATCATTTATGGGCTCTCTTCATTTGAACTATGTTTCCATTTTTTAATACTGAACCTCTCCTTGTGATAGCCTTGACTTTTCTCTTAAGCCATGAAGGCATTTTACTAGAATTATGTTTTCTTTTTAATTTCATTGCAAAATTTACCAAAGTTTCTAATACAGCATTTTTGAGAAGCCTCCAGTTTTCTCACTTCTTAGACTACTGCCTTCAAGGTTGTTGTGTTCTTTTTCTTTGAAATATTGCCTCACTTTTACTGAGTTGCCTTTCTTGAAATTGAATATTCATGTTCTGGATTCATTTGGCTTACTCTCCCTGAAATTTAATTACGTTGAGATGGTTGCTACAGAGCAGCTCTCTCATGGATACCTCTTGAAGTGGGTCCCATGCAATACCTGGCACCAAATACAGATCAACATCTTCTCTTGGAGGTTGTTCTAGGAAGCAGCCACATAGCACGCCAAAAATTTTTACTGCTACACCTTGCCCAGCATCAATCCAAACTATAGACAGAGGTTACAACTACTGTCTTACTTGTTCACTGTCTTACAACTGCAGCTCCTCTCATCCCGTGTAACATTTCCTGGTCATGTCATGATTATCGGTCCTCATCCCAGAAAGGGGATCATCAGTATGATCCTACCACGACACCTTGTTTTTCGGTATTCCATAGCACGCCTCTTTTCCTAGGAGCATTTTTTGTGCTGTTACACATGGTATTACCCTTCAATACAGTGGTACTCCCCCGCCAATATGTCCTGTTTTCTCATCCCTGCGAGGTTGGTAGCCTGGCAACACCATATCCCACTGATCATCCTCCTCCCACCGTGTCCCTGGGATGACTGCTCCATCAGGGTTGCCATTTGAGCCCAGGCACTCTCGCGCCCCCTTCCTATTTTTTAGGCACAAGGAACTGCTGTAAAAGCATGTGTATGTTTTGCCCAAGCCCCGTTGCTCAGCACTGCTGGCCAAGGGTGACCACAGGCAGTCTCATTTTCCTTGTTTATTACAACTGAACTGTCTTCCTTTTTTTTCTCTCCCTTTCACCCTTTCAGAGGAGCACAGCTTGGCCTTATTTTAGCCATGGCCCAGCCTTACAGGCTGCACCAGTCCCTCTTGTCCCAGGAGCTTCCTCATTTCCCCAGATGCTTCAATACTATCTCTCTGTCTCATCACCTCCTCTAGGCACTGGGGCACTGGTTCTTTGCCTGCCTCCTAAGCCCTATTTACAACCCCAGCAGTATTTCAGACAGCGCAACCGCAGAGGCCTGTGATACCAGTCCCCTGCCTCCCAGCCTGAAGGCAGGCCCCAGAACACCCCATTACTGGTACCGACGGGGACCGCAACCACGAGTCCTCCTAGCACCCCCTGGAGAAGAGACCTCTCGTGAGGTGCCCTGCCTTTGTGCCTGGCCAGCAGGTTACGATGCACTTCACTCATCCTGCTGTCCACTTGCCTGCTCCAGGCGGTGATCAGGCACAGCACAGCCTGTGAGAGCTGCCACTCTCTTTCTGGCCTTCTTCATGTACCTTCAGCTTAAGGCCTGTTTGGGTTTGAAAGCTGATCGAAATTTAGCTTCTCTCCTTTGATTAGTGCACTCTTTCTGAACCTTACTGTGCCCACATTAAGCTTGGTAGCACCCAGCTGAGGATGAGGGGAAACTCAAAACCAAATCCTCGCCAGCACTAACTGCCCTGCTCACAGCACCCTCAGCTCCTCACCTACTGCTTTTATGGTAACCCAGGTTTACCCACCCTGGTCCAGCTGCCCTTTGGGGGCATACAGGTCACTGGTGGGCTCCATGTCACCTCTGCCAGTGCTGTGAGACCTGCTAGAAACCCTCAGGCACTCAGATGGCTGTTGTTTAGGCAACTGAATTGATGGCCTTAAGAATGTGAAATTTGGCCTAGAAGAGCAGAGAAAGGATCCCAAGCTGGAAACACAGACATTTTGGCACAGCTAGTTATAGTATACAATAGATGTTACTTTCGTTGAGGAAAATAAGAAAGAATAAGGATTAAAAATTCTTTTTTCAGAGCAGAGAGATTCAACTTGATCAACTTGATGCAAAGCCAGCTGCTAAAAAATAATATCTTATGATAGCAGGGAAAATGGAAATAGCACTGAAAAAGCAGCTGAAGGCTTTGGTCTTGGTGCATTCTTTTGGGCTGTCCCCATACACACCTCCTGGAAGGTATCAGGTTTTCTGAGCAGTGCAAAAAATGGTGAAAAAAATCCCCAGACCCTGGGGGTATCCTAGAATGCTCTGGGTTTTGAAACTGGAGTTTGATTATTCCTTTCCAACAGTTTTTATAGACTTGTGATTATATGTTGTTATGGGTGTTATATGCTACACATTTGTTATTAGCCCCAAATTCTTTGCCATGAGGTTTGTAGTCTCTTTTGCATTGTATGTTGTTTTAGGCATGAACTAAGTCATCTCAAACAGAATGTTAGAGATAACTAGCCTCATAATTAAATGTCCTTCAAAGCCCTAATTTCCAGCGCACTGTGATTGAGGGCTTTGTAGGATAACTTCTGTGCTTTCAGAGGCATTTAACATCTACACAAAAGAATCAAAAGGAGACATTCTTGCTGAAGAACATGTAATCTAATTTGCTTTGCTTTTCCATGCAGCTACAGTTTCTGCATGTTCCTTCCAAATACAATACAAATTTAAAAATGCATCAGTTTTCCATACAAAAATGCTCTTCTGCATGATCAAGGACATTGTCTAGTGCCACGGTGCATTGTACCATACCCTCGTATACTGTGTCATTCATTTTCCATTAACATGTGGGTTTTTTTGCAGTCTGGCTCCAAGGCCAGTGAGATCTGTAGAAAGTTCCTGCTGGGATTTCTCCCAGAAATTCATAGAGCATTCCTTTTGCATTTATGGCACTTCATTCATTGATGTCTTTTGTGGGTGTCTTTATAAAGAAGCATATACTTATGGCTTGTGAAATAGCCCTGTTATGGGATATACAGAGCCATACATTGCAAAATATAGGACAGCTAAATATAAAAGTTTTCCTTCAAACGATGTAATACAACAGGGCAATCTATACTTAAATATGGTTTAATAAACGTGAACTTAAATATGGACTAAACATGCAGGTACTTTTGATTTGAATATGACTGAGCTCACAGGTTCTCTGGGGACAAAATATAAATTGCGCAGCCACCCCTGGAAAGTTGGTGGGGCTATGAAGCCGTGATTCACTGGACATTTTACTGACTCAGATTATATTCTCAGCTTCTGAGAAGGCATATTATAATTTATATGGCAATGCACAAAGGGACTTAAGTCCTCTTTAGAACTATTTTGCAGCAGCAGTCTTTTGACTTCTGTGAAATTATTTCTAATCAACATCAACTAAATACAAATCTGGCCAAGGGTGGGCCCTGTATTGTACAAGAACAAACATAACAACAAAGAGTTTCAACAGATGAGCCAAAGCCTCGATAGGAGGCTGCACCATGGGTTTTCCAATTCAAACACCACATATTCAGGCACCAAATAAAACTAAGACCTCATTAGAGAAGTCTAGGAAATATCATTTTTGCCCTAAGCCATCATCCAAAGAAGTCATTGGATAATTTTTCATCAGTCCCTCATTTCACAGACATATTTTTCACTAACAACAAAGAAATACCAGGTACTGCAAAAAAATAAAAATAAAAATAAAAATAAATAAAAATAAAAATAAAAATAAAAATAAAAATAAAAATAAAAATAAAAATAAAAATAAAAATAAAAATAAAAATAAGAATAAAATAAAATGGTGCTAGTGGTTCAGCAGCACCCTTCCCTCTGCATCTGTGCTGATCTAAAGCCAAGATATTTGAAGAGGAAGCAGAAGATCTCTTGTTTGTTGTCCTCAGTGCTGAGAGAAGTTAACCCTCGTGTCTTGGGAAAACTGTGCACTGAGTCATTATCATGCTGCCCACACAAGTCCTCCCTGACGCTATGGTTGGGCATTGTGCTCCCACCACTGCATCCCATAAACCACCCTGTAATGCTGCAGCACCATGTTGAGCACTGGCCACATTTC